>JAQSEB010000093.1:0-600000 GCA_030063045.1 Pratylenchus scribneri | reverse complement strand
GAGCGGAATTATGGAATGGATCAGATGACTTCCGGATTCGGATTGCAGAAAGGAAACTGCAAGAAATTGGAGTTTTTAATGTGCAAGGAATGGAAATCTTTGAATGCAAGGAATTTGCATAAAAGTTCGTTGGCCATAAAACTTTAATGCCGACCTAAATGAGTGGCTGGTGGAATTTGAAGTTGATCATTTTGCCCAAAATAGATGGGTTGCTGATCTTCGATATCATTTGTGACGATGGAATCCAATCGCTTCTTGATCATCAGAAGATAATCGGCAGAACTAAAAAGTATTTGTAATCGGAAATGTGGCCAAAATCTGCGGTCTAAATCTGCTATATAATTCCAAATTAATGGTCTTTGATTTTAGTGATATTGCTGCCAAAATAAAAAATGAATAAGAGAAAAATAGGCAAAATGGATGATTTGAGTGTTCCCCGTCATTGAAAAGTTGAAAGATAAATTAATTTATTCCTTTAATGCCTTTTTTATAATGGCATTGATGAATCGCATAATACTGTAGGACCGCCCATAATTGCCCCTTATTTCTACAGTCGAATTTTTGATGGATGCCCTAAGGAAATATTCACCTTTTCTCAGCATTTTTCTCCTTATTCTCCCTCACTTCCAATGCATAGCCTCTTCGATGGTGGCGAACATTCAAATCGAGATCGGGACAATGTCTGCTCACCTAAAAATTCGAAAACCAACCATTTAGAATCATTAATTAGTTTGCCAACAAACAATTTTTGCAATTTGTTGCGCCCCATCTCGGCCAAGTTTAGTGGAAAATGAGAGCAACACGCAGTCCAATTCATTTTCGAGCTGATCATTGCTGGAGGTCAGGGCCGAAAAATCAATCAATTCTTTGAGCATTTTTCAAAAATAAATTGCGAAAAATGAAGGGAAAAATGAAGAAAACAAAAAAAAAGAAACAACAGGTGGAAAAATCGTGAAGGAATCGAGAGGAATTCACTTTTATAGGGCGGGGACCGAGGAATGAATGAATGAGGGTTCTTTATTGGTGGTGGGTGATTTGTTCCGCCTAATTCAATTTGGAAATTGAAAATTGATCTTGAAGGATGAAATGAAAGAAAATTCCCTGCTGACTGAAAGAAACATTCAGTTAGTTTATTTGTTGGCCATTATCAAAATACTTAACAAGGGTAAATTCTAATATAATTTGTTTTCAATTATTTCTTATTTTTATGTTTCTAAGCATTATGATGTGATGAAAAATAAAGTGTTCCCTTTAACTGCTGGAAAATGATTTTCCTTAAGGGTGGGGAAATGGACGGAATTAATCGGACTAATTTTCAAAAAAGCCAGTCATCCGTCTTTTTTCGAGACCAATTCAAATCCTTATTTGCTAGTAATTTTTTATAAGAAGGTAATATAAGGAAGTTATAATTGTTGGTCAACAAATTTTATTGTCAAAAATGGGAGCTAACAAAATTGAAAATGCAATTATTTTGTGCCATGCACCAATTTATAATCTCATCAATTCATGTCTTCTTTTCATAAAGTCACTTGGGGGCCCAATTCATCCACGGGGCTCCACGCTTCCAATCCGGGCGCACATTTGTACTTTAATTTATGGTTACATTAGAATTTATTTTCTAATTACCCGGTTGCTTTCTCAAGTGCATCGCAGGAGATGTTGTCGAAAAATGAGAGTGTCTTGTTATAGAATTCCGGTGGCTCTTGTTCTTGCTGTTTCTCCTCATTTTCATCTCCATCTCCATCCTTTTGATCCTCGATAATCTTCTCACGGAATTGTTGATTTGCTTCCTCAAAATCATAGTCCTTGTGGAACATTGGAGGTGGTCCTATAGGGATTAAATTTAAATGATGTAATTTTGAATTCATACCAGCAAACGGAAAGATATTATTCATAGGCATTCCGGTGCCCGTGTTCTTGAAACGCTGTCGTGAAAGTTGAAATTGTGGCGGTGGATAACGATAATTGTTGGAGCGGATTGGACCACCAATGGACATCAGCTGTTCGAATGATTGTCGGGATCCCGGTCCAAATTTGTCTAAAATTGTTCAATTATATTTTTATAAAAATATTATAAATAAGTAAACATACCTCCAATATGTCCACCAATACCATTATTCGATGTCATTCCACCGATCGTGTTCATCATATTCAACTTGGGTGGCAATTTTGGTTCGGGCGGCGGATTCTTAGAGATGGACACAATTGCCGGATCATAGGGAAGAGTGTTCGATTTTGGACTTGATGCCTTCGGCTGCTCGCAGACAATTAAATCCTTTATGTCGCTTGCCTTGAAGATTATGAAGTCGTAGACTTCATCACGAGGTGGCACAAAGACTGGGGTGCGTCGATCTTCCGTCCCGTATGAGTGAACTGATAAATTTCAATCATTAATATATTTATTTGAAATATTTACCTTTAGCGAGAGCGATTGTTGATTCAATTGGGTCGACAGTATATAGAGTCCCTTCGTATCTTAAGATTTTAGGAATTAAAAGATATACATATATAAAAGTTACCGAATATCCAACTTGGAAATCAGACTAATTTTGCTTCCAATGTATGGCGGTTGCATTTTATGTTGTTGTGGAGTTGTATTCATTAACAATCCAAAATCAATTATTTGAAAATTTTTGCTTTACTTTTCTGAAATGAATAAAAAGTATTTAGCCTAATATTTTACAACAATCTAATGATCAATAATGTATTAGGACTTTGAAAAAATCCTATTGAATAAAAATAATATTATTTTTTCCTTTTCCTGACTAAATTTTTTTAATTGATGGGAACGGGAAATGGGATGTGAATGTGATCCTGTGCTTGAATAAAATAACGAAATCATCAAAATAAATATTCAGCAGCCGCAGGAGTAGTGAGAAAGGAAGAGGATAGATGAGCTAGAGTTCATTACCTACCTACATTTAATTAAGTCAATGTTTAGCTATAATTTTTATCGATAAATATAAAATTTAACTTTTAAATTCGAAATTGGGAATAGGAAGGAAATAGAAAATAAGGAACGAGAAAGCTATTATATTGTGATCTGTTCTGATTGTATAGTATGGGCATAGCAATTCAATTAGCAAGCAAGAACGAAAAATGATGAAAATAGAAAATGAAGCAAGTTCCCTTTCTCAAACATAAAAAAATCAACTGCTACTATAATTTGATTTTTGAAAATTTTAGAAATAATCTTGTATGTTTTTTACTACGTCTTGGCTTGGAATTGGAAGTTTCGCAAAAAATACATGAGCAGTTTTTTTTGTTCATTTGTAATCAAATCGGTTTCGAGTTTCAATGGACCTTTTCGACTTCTAAAATTTTTTAGGCTTTTTATTTCTCAATTCATTAATCATTATTCATTAATCATTAGCATAGCACCATTTTCATTTCAATTTGATTAGATTTGTTTAATAGGCGATGGATGCGAAAAGCGAATGCGAAACGAAAAACGAAAATCAATTTGGACAAAATGTCTATTTTTTTATTAATAAAAAAAATAAAAATAAAACGCATTCAATTAATATCGATCGATCGAATCGATATTGAATCGAATATACTAAAACTACTAAAACATAAACACTACTTTTATTACCATGATCATCATGATAATGAGACGCTATACATACGCTACGCTAGCTACCATTGATAAATAGTGTCCAAAATTAATCAAATTTTTAATATTAATAAAGCAATTTCAATTCATTCAAAAATTAAAGAATGTCTTCATTATCTTCTGCTGATGAAGAAAGCATCCATGATCATGAAAATGAAAATACAAATGAGGACAATGAATCTGATTCTTCTCATTCTGACATAAATTTAAATGATGCAACTACACTAACAAAACATACCAATAATTTATTTGAAACCGATGAAGATTCGGACGTTGAATTCCAAAGGTTTAAATTTTCAACAAACAAATTTGATTCTCTTTAAAGAATACTTGATGCATGCCACAAAAAAGTTAAATGGATTAATAATGGACAAAATAGAGAAGAAAATATGGATCAAATAAAATCGAGACATCCGTTTCACGAAAATATGTTTGATTCGGAATACAATACATTGCCGCCAATCGAACTTTTGAACATAAATGTGGAACAAGATGATCGACTCGAGAAATTTGGAATTGTTGACTCGCACATTGGATATATTGGTTTGATTATTAAATTGAATTATCATTTTTAAATTCTTCAGTAAAAATAATTCCGATGAATGGCGTGCCTCATTTAGGCTATGTAAGTTTTAAGTAGAAATATCAATAATAAAACAAAAATTGGTACCTTCATATATTTAGGAAACAATTTTATTCGACTCGGAACGAAATCCGCTTGGCGAAATTTTCGAAGTATTTGGCACGGTCACATCCACACTGTACGCAGTAAGGTTTAATAGCAAAGAAGAAGCAGAAGAAAAAATGCCAATTGGGAAAGAATTATTTTATGCTATTACAAATGATAACATCACGAAAACCGTATTTCCCGAACAATTAGCCAAGTAATTTATTTAGTAAATAATTTCATAATCTTAATTAATATAAGGCTGAAAAATTGGGAGCGGCATCGGTCCGATTTGGATGGTTCCAGTTCCGATGAAGTATTTAGTGATGATGAAGAAGAGCAGCGGCACATGGCTAAAAAGCGGCAAAGAACACGACAACGAAACAATTCAAATCAATCAATAGTTAGCACCAATACAGATACAGGTTTTGAGAAATTCTTAAAATTATTAAAAAAATATTTTAACAGTTCCACCCAAGCGGAAGAAAATATGGCAAAAATGGCCAGGTCATCAGAACAATCCATTTCATCCTCAACACAATCAGCGACAACAGCAAATTCAAATGGCAAGAGCATCTATAAGTTATCAACAACCGGCAATGCAAATTCCCTATGGATATTCACCATATTCTTACGCATATCCTTATTATCCAATGCCAACGGCGCATTATTTCCAACCACAATTTATGCAAAATCCAATTTTGTACAATCTACAAAATCCGCCACCTCCACCACCATCGTCACCACAACAACAAAATACAAATATTCCAACTGCTTATCAATTTTTCAATACCCAAAACTTCACACCTCAACGGCCATACAGACGACCTCCTCCTCCAACATAATAAAATATATTTGTTTGAAGTTGAATTTAGTTTTCTTTGAATAAATTTGTTTTTTTTTTCTTTAATTCAATTTTTCCAATTATTATTGATTTGAATAATCAATGTTTATTTTATCTATTGCTCTTTAAACTGATTTAATTTTTTGATTTTAAATTTAACAAACAAAAATGTCCATGTCATCCGATGATAGTGTGCATTCTGATGAAAATTTAAATGAAGAAGAAGGTGAGATAAATAACCAACTGGAATCGGATGAAGAAAGAGAAGAAGGCGAAAATGGAACGAATCCTGGTGGCGAGATAAATGAAGAGGAAAATGCGGATGATGCTAAGGAGAGTTCAAGAAAACGCAAGGTATGATAAAACAATTTTCATTCTCAAAAAAAACCACATAATATCAAAAATCAATCTTGAATTAGACATAATTATTAGTTTACACTAATATTTGGAAAAAGCAATAGAGGATTAGGAGTTCTACCAACACATTTATACTTTTTTAGTAAAATAATATATGTCCTCTTCAATCCTATATTGATAAATAAAAATTTTACAACATATTAAGATTATTGACTCCGACGATGATGAAGGCGAAGAGGATGCGCTCAACGAAAATGACGAAGAGGAGGAAGCTGATGAGCATCGCAGTGGTTGGAAGAATAAAAAGAAGAAACGCCGGACCAGAGTTCGTTTTATTTATAATTTTATTCAAATTTTTGGTCATTTATAGCGACGACCAACCGCACGTGATTTTATCCAAGATGACGTTGAAGTCGATGATGATGACGAGGAGGAAGATGATTATGATCCCGGCGATGGAGATGAATTATTCGGTGTTGATCCAAGCGAACGGGCCGAGGCTGAACGATTCCTACGAGAGCAGGAGAAACTGAAAGAAAAACGACGCAACAAATATGCGTAGGTTTTAAAATTTTATTTCATATAGATTAAATTAGGTAATAGGTAAGATGATGAAATGGTAATTAATGACTGATTTAAAAAGAAAAGTCTAAGAAATTTTAATCAAATTTATTTAGTGAAATGACTGAAGAGGAAATGGAGCGCTATTTTCAAGAGAAACATGCGCAACAGGCCACCACCCATCAAGGCGAGTTGGACGAGGATGCCTATGATGATATCACTCAAAATGGACTATTGCCAAGCACCAAAGACCCTAATTTGTGGATTGTCAAAGTCAGATTGGGCGAAGAGAAGACCACTTGCCTTCAACTTATGCGCAAATATTTGGCCTATCAAAACACGGAAGAACCACTTCAAATCAAATCGGTTGTAATGAAAGAAGGACTGAAAGGCATGCTCTACATTGAAGCTTTCAAAAAGGCGCATGTAGCGAAAGCAATTGAAGGAGTGTCCGCCATCAACCAATACACCATAACGGTTAATTAAATTTTATTTAATAACAAATATTTAATTTATTCAGATGGTTCCAATCAAAGAAATGGCCGACACATTGAAAGTGGTCAAAGACACGCCAACACTTAAGCCCGGTTCCTATGTTCGATTGGCACGCAGTCTATACAAAGATGATTTGGCCCAAGTCGACTGGGTCGATGTTGCACAGAACAGAGTGCATTTGAAACTAGTTCCCCGTATTGATTACACCAAATTGCGTGGCGCACTCAAAAATCAGGAGGAGAATCGTCCATTGCGCAACAAACGTCGTCCATTATCGGCACCTTTCGATTTGGACCGAATTAAGTAAACAAATAAGCATAATATTATTTACCAATTAATTACTTTACAATTTAGATCAATTGGTGGAGATGTGACAACTGATGGCGATTTTTACATTTTTGAGGGTGGACATTATCGCCGTGGTTTCCTCTACAAAGCATTTCCGATGAATGCAGTTGTAAATTTTATAACAAATATAATTTAATTCAAAAATATTTTTTACAGGTTGTGGATGGAGTTCGCCCTTCTTTGACCGAACTTGAACGTTTCCAGGATACTTCCGAAGATCTGAAGAAAGAATGTAAGGGATATTGTTTTATTTTTTAAATTAAAATAACACTATTTAAAGTGGAAAATACACATTTGCGAGATAAACGGCATAATTTTGCTCCCGGCGATAATGTGGAAGTGACTGATGGTGAATTGGCCAATTTACGCGGCAAAATCCAAAGCATCGATGCGGATCGAGTGGTCATTATGCCGGAACATGAGGATTTAAATGTATTTTTTAAAGATTTATAAATTGATTAAATAAATTTTTAGGAACCTCTAACATTGAATGCCTACGAATTGAGGAAATATTTCAAAGCTGGAGATCATGTTCGAGTGATTGGAGGCCGATATGAGGGTGATACAGGTTTAATTGTTCGTGTCGAGGACAAAGTGGTCATACTTCTTTCTGACTTGACTATGGGAGAAGTAAGTTAAATTTTATTATTTATTATATTGAAATATGAAATTAGGTTGGGAATAAAAGAATTAATTCATTAACATTTACAAACCTGCTTATTTATAATAAATTCAGATGAAAGTTTTGCCCACGGATGTCCAACTTTGTACGGAAGTGGCCACTGGCGTCGAACGAATGGGTCAATATCAATACCAGGATTTGGTGATGTTGGACAAGGAAACCGTATGAAAATAATCTGATAGGCTAATGCCATATCTCAACTTAAGGTCGGTGTGATTGTTCGCTTGGAAAGAGAACATGTGGAAGTATTGAATATGCATGGACGATTAGTGCGAATTAATCCACAAACAATCGAAAGCAAACGTGACTCAAAATTTATGAAAGCTTTGGATTCGCAGAAAAACACAATTCAAGTTGGGGACATGGTCAAAGTGGTGGAAGGACCGAATGCGGTAAATTTAATGCTTTAATAAAATATATTTTGTCATTTTCAGTCACGCAAAGAATCGGACGAAGATAAGCAAGGCGAAATCAAACATATTTACCGCAATTGGGTGTTCGTCTTTTCCCGAAAACATGCTTCCAACAGCGGAATTTTTGTATGCAAAGGAAAGCAATTATTGCTGGTTGGCGGTTTGAAAGTGACCGACGTCGTGGCAACACCGGTGATTGATCAATCGGAATTGATGAAGAGTCCACATCCATTGGAAAGTCCAAGACCATTCGGAGCAGGAGGAGGTGGTGGTAGTGTTGCAGGAGGATTTGGCGGCGGTGGATTCACTCCAGCACATTCAAGTATTACCGGGGGTCAGTCGGTGCGAGGAGATCGTGGACATAAAAGTAAGAAAATTTTCCATTTATTTTAAATGAGAATTACTCAACCCAAATGAATTTTATGATGAACTAAAATATAAAATTAGATATAATATTGGTTCTTATAAACAATTTAAATTTCTTTTTTTTTGATCATTTAATTTTCCAGCGAACAGTGTCTCAGGAAGTGTTACAATCGGAAATATGCCCGTTGGTCGTCAAGTTCGCCGGAATATGGGAATGATTGGAAAAACGGTCCGGATCAGAGCAGGTCCAATGAAAGGCTATATTGGAATTGTGAAAGATGCAACGGATTCCACAGTCAAAGTCGAATTGCACACAATGCCCAAGGTTAGAAAAATTAAATTAAATGAAAGATGGTTTTAGTGAAATTTATTACTTCATTTTTGGCTAAATCTAATATTATTTTTTAGACCGTCAATTTCGATATCGACAAAGTAATGGAAGTGGGCGGCGAACTCCCATCTGGTCTTTTGGAAACCGGCTCTGCAACTCCTGGTGTTGTCAGTGGTGCCTTTGGACGAACGCCAATGTATGGCGGTGCCCAGACTCCCATGTATGGTGGATCTGCAACTCCAATGCATGATGGATGTAATTTTATTAAATTTATTAAATATAATTATATTTGTTATTAAGTTGGCGCTCGCACTCCGCACTACGGTTCAATGACACCCGCATATGATGGAAGCCGTACACCTTCTCATCAACCATCCGCTTCCTGGGACCCAACCGTTGCCAACACACCGGCACATTCAACTGCACATTTCGATGATGAATTCGATTCGATGGGTTTCGGTGGGGCAGCAACACCGGCTGGCAGTCGATATGGTGGTGTTACACCAGCAATGAGTAAAAATTCAATTTTTTGCATTAAATTAATTCAATTTTATTTATAGGCTCAGCGGCTACACCACGTGCAGATCTTTATGCGGACTATGCAAATGCAGGTCAATTTTTTCATCAAAATAATTTAATTTTAAATTATTTTTTAGCATCTCCTCATCCGGCTGGTACTCCAATGGGCGCTTCTCCAGCAGGCCCTCAATCCATTCGTATGAATATTAATTAATAAACTTAATTATTTTTCTTTTAATTCAGCTGAAGAAGAATTGAAGAATGGCGTTTGGTGCAGTGTTGATTTAATCGTTGTTGTGCGCAATGATTATTCTAATGACAAACTTTTCGGTCTGGAAGGCACCATTCGTACAGTGAACAAAGAGGTAATAGTAGCACAAAAAAATCACCATAAATTAAAATAATTTAAGGATAATGAATGCACAGTGTTCTTCGACGATTTGGATGAGGATCACATAATCAAATTTGAATATTTGCTGCCAATCAAACCAGCCGAAGGCGACCAGGCCAAAGTGATTTATGGCACTCACAAAGGGACTACCGGAACAATGCTTTCAGCGAGTGATGCCGAAGGGGGAGTGATGCAAAGCACCAGCGGAGTTCGGCTTTTCCCCTTGCTTATTCTCTGCAAAGTCTGCTGATTTCGGAAAGATGATAAAATATTCAGAATTTCCTTAAATATTTTTTTTTCCATTTTTTATTTCCATTCTATTTATTTTTATTCTGATAAAAAGGATATTTGATAAAATTTGCATAATTTTATAAAGTCCTATGTCTTTTCTATTTTTGTTTTCAAAAAATATATATTATTTCAGTTTTCAGTAGCAATCGATATCAATTCCAATCATCAAATTATGGCTTCATCAGAGGTAAAAAAAGTAAATTAAAATTTAACTAGTTATTTTTAGTGTCTTTTTATTGTTTCACAAAGTTCTGAGCCATTTTCAATCCTGCTAATTGATCCTGATTCTGGAAGCAGCAAATGGTCCTTTCGCGGAAATGAATTGCAATCAAATAAAATCCAACATGCAGTTTTTTTGGGTATAATAAAAATTAGACTAAATACATTCTTAAATATTAAAAATTTGGCGAAGATAAAACTCATTTATGCGTTGCTTTGGCCGATAAACCAATTATTGTTAGCATTCCAATGAAAGAACAAAAAGGAAATAATGCATTTTGCACCAAATCAATTCTCAATCTAAATCCAAATTTGCTTGTTTCACATCCAACTGGTGATTTTATGTTCATTACATCAGAAAATAAATTATTCACTTGGGAGGTTCATTAAAATTTAATTTATTTATTCAATTTAATTATTTAAAGATTTTGAATGGACAAATGCTTTCAATTGTCGAAGAACATGTCCGCTCTATAACTGTGCTGAAAATTTCCGCATGTGGAAATTATTTGGCAACGGCCTCAAAAGATGGAGCTGTAAAAATATTTTTGAGTGCAAAGTATTATTAGGGTTTTACTTCCAAAAATTAAATCACTTTTTTCAGTCTGATTAGCACCCAAGAATTTGCTCAACAAATCAAACCAATTGGCGGTCATAATTTTCACTCTCTTCCGGTCAATGACCTTTTCCTATCAAATGGGACTCAGCCAAGGATTCTGTCTGTTTCGGATGACCATTTGGCTGTTCTCTTTTCCCTAACAACCCAACAAATACTTCTCAAATTGGGCACAAATCAACCGCTTACATCATGTTGTATGGACCCAGCCGAGACGAAAATATTCATTGGATCAATTACCGGGGGAATTCGAATAATCGACATTCAAACTGAGGTTATTTAAAATAAAATTTTTAATCAATTTAAATATTAATATTCAGTTCAAAAGCAGTTATCATAGAATAGAAGAGAATGGAAATCCAAAAGAGAATGGCGCATACTTCAAAACTAAATTCGAAAATCACGAATGCGCCGTCACAAAACTGTGTGTAAATGGGGATGGAACTCGTCTGGCTTCTGCTGATCGAGACGGCCTTTATTCAATTTGGGACATAGCAAATGGTCAATGTTTGCGAAGTGGGAAAATGGCAGGTAAAAATATTTTTTAATTTAAAATTAATTTATCCATTAAAAATAGGTCCAATTGCTTTGTTGGATTTCATCCAAAATTGTGCACCAAAACAAAGTGAAGATGGCCAACAAGTGCATGTTCCATTGGTCTCCAATTTACAAAATCATATGCCTATGCAAAGAAGGCTAAAAGTAAGCAAGCACACGGAGAAAACACGAAAAAATGACGTCGATCTGCAAACATTCTGCAATTCTTTGCTTGGAAAAATTAATAATGGCCAAATTTTACATGCACGAAATGATGGATTGATGGAAAATGAAGGGGTATTTTTCAAAAAATATTTTAAATAAATTTTGTATTTTAGACATCAAAATATAAAAGGCGCCGTACGGAAGATGAGCCAATTTCAACAATGGCGGATATTCAGACAGAAGAAACAAATTCATTAAAAGAGAGATTGGCAGAAGTTGAACGAGAATTGGCAAGAATTACACAAATAAATTCAGAGATGTATCAATATGTTGTTAAGAATTTTGTTGATGAAGAAACGACGAATTGAATTTTTCAAATCTCTATATTAAATAAAATACGTTAAATGATCAAAAAATTTATTGAAATTTTAATGATTTTTGAAATATTTTAAAAATTTCTGATAATACATACACTAATCACTAAATATTCAAGGATTAATTATTATCAAATCAAGTGATGGCAAAAAGGAAGCTGAATGAAATGGATCAATCAGCAAAACCAATTGAAGAAGAAAAGGCGGAAATGAATAATAAAATAATGAAATTGAACGAGGAAACGACTGAATTGATGTCAAAATTGATGGCAAAAACAGAAGAATGTTGCGAGCTCAAAATAAAAATGAAGGAAATGGAAACCAAAAATGAGAAGTTGGAGGAAACTGTGAAGGGATTAAAGGAGAAGGTAAAAATTTAAATAATTTTTACAAAAAAATTGATTAATAAAATAACCGATTTCCAATAGCTTTTTTGGCCTAATTAATAAGCAAAGATTTTATGAAAATATTTTAAAAATTCTGCAGGCGATGACTTCATTGGGCAGTAGACAGCGTAAAATATCGCCATGCAAGGACCGGGAAGCAGTTTATGCGATGGTGGAAGGTTGGAGTTTCCAAAAAATGAACGAGGCATGAAATTACTTTCATTTAAAATCTAAATTTATTCGAATTTAGATGAACTACAAATTATTGCATTGGATGGAAGAAATTTTGCATATATTTCGCCTACAACTCAAATGTCCGAACCGACCAATGCTTGCCACTCCACAAATATTTATGGAATATTTGGCTGATGGAATCATGTTGGTTCGTCTTGCTAGAATCCTTGGTGCGAATAAAATCCTTCCCGATCTAATGGACAAGAAGAAGTGCTACGAATATTTCTACAAATTTGCAAAAGAAGAGGCCAAACTGGCTGAGGGATGCGTAAGTTATTTTTAAGCTTAAAGTGGAAATTTAAGGAGGGTTAGAAAAATTATTTTATTTACAAATTTAAGAATCAATTAGAATATAATCGATATTGAGTAATCAAAATCAGTGAACTCCCTAAAAAGGTATTAGGCATTTGAATGTGTATTAATTTAAAAATGAATTAAAAAATTCAATTTTATTAAAAAATCAAAAAAAGTAAAAATTGAAGGCTCCAATTATTGCAAGAAAAATGGCAATCGTAAAGAATCTGCACAGAACAATGTATGATATACCATTCGATTCCTCTCTTCGAGCTGAGTTCGATTCTACAAAAATTTTCAGCGGTAGGCGCCTAGAAAAAAAGTTAGAGTATGATGAAATTTGGAAAAGTGAAGGGTCCCCCCTCCTTATGGGTCGAAACTCGAAAAAATGTTGAAATTTTTCTAGGGCAAATTATAGTTCAATCGACGCGTCTCGATGAGCAGAGCACGAATCTGCTATCAGATTCTCATAAAACCCAAAAATAAAAAAGTTATGACCATCTATATTTTCACTGATAGGGCTAGAATTAGGGGTCTATGGGCTTGGGTTAGGGTTATGGTAGGGTCGGCATGGGTCCTAGGGGCTAGGGCTAGTGATATGTAGGGGTTAGGGAGTAAATTAATCAAAAAAATTTTTGAAAAATTTTCGACCCAAAGGGGGGGACCCTTCACTTTAGCAATATTTGCTATTTCATCATACTCTAACTTTTTTTCTAAGTGCCTCCTGCAACAAATTTTTGCAGATTCGTACTCAACTCGTCGAGAGGAGTCGAATGGTATATCATACATTGTTCTGTGCAGATTCTTTACGATTGCCAGAAAAATTATGGGATATTGTCATATTGAAATTATATAATTTAATTTTTTCAGATCTTTCTCGAGGAGGAACTTTTTGGTGAAACTTATGAAGATTACAAATCAGTGTTTTATACACTCTACAAATTGGCGAATCAGGCGAAGGATAAATTCAATAAGATCACTTTATGGGAAGTGGTGGATGAAGACATTCAAGGCAAAATGGCGAAGAATCGTAGCATTTTTGTGAAAACACTGAATGGCGATATTATTGAATTAAAAGATTGGTCAGCCTCGGACACAATAGGAAATATCAAAGCAAAATATCAAGACATTGAAGGGACCCCTCCGGATCAACAGAGACTTATTTTTAGTGGTATTTTTTATTTCATAAAACTAAAATAAAAATTCACAAAATTTCAATTTTAGGAAAGCAATTGGAAGATGGTCGTACAATGTCGGATTACAATATTCAAAGAGGATCAGTTGTGCATATGGTATTGCGATTAAGAGGATGCTAATGAGCTGAACAAGGCGGAATTTCAATTTGAAGTTTTATTATTAAATAATTTGAAACAAGAAGATTGATTTCATTCACTTGAAATATAATTTATTGACAATTTATTTTATTGATTTCGATTTGATAAAACTTTTTCCGATTAATTTCGATTACTAAATGTTCTAAAAAGTTTTGTTAAAGCATAACTATTTATTTAAACATACTTGCCATTGCGCATTTTTTCACAAAATAAAAAAAACTTGAAATTTAAGATTTGATAATTAATTGATAATTCTACAAAGAAAAAATGTCATTAATCTACAAAAAAATAACTCTGATAAAGGGTGATATCACCAAACTTGTTGTCGATGCGATTGTTAATGCCGCAAATTCTTCATTACTTGGAGGTTAATTTTATTTATAATTGTCGATTAATATTTTTAATATTGAAGGCGGAGGTGTGGATGGGGCAATCCATTCTGCTGCAGGACCAGATTTATTAGAAGAATGTCGTGAATTAGGCGGATGCGAGGTTGGAGAAGCCAAAATTACAAAAGCTTATGACATTGAAACAGCCAAAGGTAACTACTACTTAATTTTGATAAATCAAATCTCAAAGCATTTATTGGGATCATAAAATGTTTGATTTAAAATCAATCAATGTTTCAAATTTTCGGATCATTAAAATATAAATTATACTAATTTTTAAAGAATAATATTAAATCACTAATAAATTGCAATTTTTAGCAATAATCCACACAGTCGGCCCACAAATTGGAAGAGGCGTTACGGAAGAAGACAGACAACTCCTACACAAATGCTACTTAAACTCCTTGAATATTGCAAAAGAATACGAAATGAGAAGCATAGTTAGCAAATATTTAAAATGCTTTAATTAAATGCTTTTTCAGGCATTTCCGTGCATTTCAACTGGGATTTATCGATTTCCTAAAGAAGATGCATGCGAAATTGCACTCCAAACAACCGTAAAATTGTTATACTTTCTACTTTTCTAAATAAAATTTTTAGAAAGAATGGTTAGGCCAAAGCGAGAATGATGCTGCAATGGACAAAATCATCTTTTGCTTCTTCCAAGAAGTCGACGAAGAAATTTACAAGAGACAATTTCCCCAGATATTTGGCCTGATCGACGATGATAAAAAGGAAGAAAAAGAAACCGATGAAGTTGGAAAGGAGGACACCAAGACCGCAGAGGAAGTTGGAAAGGAGGACACCAAGACAGCAGAGGAAGTTGGAAAGGAGGACACCAAGACCGCAGATGAAGTTGAAAAGGAGACGATGAAGACCGCAGAGACCCAATAAAAGAATGAAGGAAATTAAAGACGGCCAAGTTATGATGCTTGATGGATCATTTAGCAATTTTTTTCCTTATAATCTCTTGATGCATTCGATATAAAATGCTCCATACTTTGAAATCGTTAATTTATTTATCACAATTTTTAAATAAATAAAGTTAAATTAAAAATCTTCAAAATATATTTCATCGAGGTCTTCTTCACATAATTCATTGGCTTGGAAAAATGTCAAAGCTGAATTCAATGAGCACATCAATTTTCGAAATTCAGTTGTTCTTTCCTTAGTTTGGTTGTTTTTGACTGCTAAAATTCGTAGCAATGATTCATCTTTGCTTTTTTGTGCTACTTTTTGTTCTCTCAAATATTCTTCCAATTCATTGCGATATGTATTGAAGACGGATTCAAACCAATTTAATGAGTTAAAGAAAAATTGTTGATTCAGTAAAGTCAAAATATAGGCAATTCCTAAAATGTTTAAAAGTAAAATAAATTTGTGTTTTTTTACTTACCCATACAAAATCCATCATCGACGATGACAATATTTTCATCCTCCACTCTTTTGCTTTCCAATTTGGATCGATTTTTGAGAATGTGTTCAACATGGACCAAAGTTAGGATTGGAACAATTATGAAGAAATTGCGCAAATGGCCATATTTTTCATTGTTTCTGAATTCTTTAATGAATACAGAAGTGATTAACTAAAAAATAATTGTAAATATAAATTATTCGAATTTTTTAAACCTCAATGCAATCATCTGATTCCCTTAAATATGACCAAATATTTTGAGAAATTCGGTCACAAAGTTTGGCACATTCAATCACTATCGGATTATTGCTTTTACTTAATAAATCAATCAATGGTTCTTTTTGGCGATAATCAAGCAAAATATTTGGTGAGCAATTTTCCACAATTCCAGCCCGAAACATTCGAACCAATCCGAGTGTATTTCCAATTCGAACAATTAAAAGCTAAAAAATTAATTTAATTTGAATTAATTTCAAAAATTTACCCGAAATTTTTCCAAAAAATCTGTCGATTTTCCACCCCGCTGAAAATAATTTGCCAATTTCTTTGCCTGATCCATTGAATATGATTGGCTTGATTGATTTATGGAATCACGATAAAATTGAATTTCTTTTATTAAAGTGGTTTTCTCATTAAAAAGATAATGCGAAAGACATTGGAATTGAGAACGCAAATATTTATAAGAGAAATTGATCTGAAAATGCGTTATTAATTAAAATATAAAACAAAAACGGACCAATGGATTGAGTAAACCAATTCCATTTGTTTTCATTGAATTAACAATTTGTTGCACTCGAACAATGTTCAAATTCTTTCCTTGACTTTGACGTTCAATAAAAAACTTAAACCGTAAAGAAAATGGTTAAAAATAAAAAAAAATTTTAAGGTAACTTGTTCATCGAGATCATAGCAATAGCTATCTACGAATTTATCCAAATTTTTCATTATTGTTATTGCATCCAATCCTTTAAATATTATGAATTATTTATCGAATAAATATTTATCATTAAACCTTGATCAACACTTCTACATGGCAATTCTGGATCGGTCAAAAAAAGGCCATATCGAATATTTGCCAAATTCTGCATTCTTTTATAAGTCTCCGCATCATGAAGGGCAATTACTGATAGATTATAAAATGTTGACTCCAAATATGAAACAATCATTCCTTTGAATCTATTTTATATTAATTTTGATTAATTAAAATTACCTTTTACATCAATTATTCGGTTTCCCAATTTTATTTTTGGAATTTGTATCAATTGAAGAATTTTTGGACTAACTGCCGGTTCTATATTCGCCTCCGAATTTTGTTGATTTCCTTTTTCTTGTTTGCACAATAATAAATCCATTTTCTCGAAATTGGCACTTTGTTGCGAATGATAAGTAATTCGAAGGTCATTTTCAATTTCGGAACAAAGTTTTTCAATAAAATTCTTTAAATTTAATAATTATTAACCAAATATTAATATTACCTTTTTAAAAATGGCAAATAATTCATTACTAAATGCATTTAGAAAATTTCCATTGGAAAAATATTCTTCATTTTGAAAAAATCGAATTGAATCATTTATTGCATTGAAAAAATTCTAAAGTCAATTTTTTATTTAAATTTTTAATAATTAAATTTAACCTTTGTTTTATAAATATTAAATTGTTCATTGTCCTTCAATTGGGCACAAAATGTTTCCATAAGTGAAATTCGGTGCCAATACAAAAATGATAAATCAGTAATTCGCATTAAAACTGAACCAAAATTACAAAAAATGTCAATTCTTTGCATAATTTCATCAATTGATTTGTTTTCCCTCAATGTCTTCTAAAAATATCAATATTAAAATAAAAAAATTTGGTATTTTACGGCATAATTCGCCAGCTCCAATGAAATTCCGGCCCCAATCAATGAATGCCGGCTTGTTGGTTTACTAAGTGCAATTTCGGCCGATTGAAGTGCATTTACCAAAATGGGATGTTGTCTTTTATTTGAATTCATTTTTTGGATATTTGCTTCCAAAATGCAAAGAATTGAACTTGTATATTCCGTACATATTCGACTATTCCATTCCAATATTGTATTCCAATTTAAATTAAAAATATTTGATATTTCCTTTAATATTTTCAATTAATTAAAATAAACTTCTAATTGAATACCTTTATTATGTAAATTATTTGAAATATTTGGTAGGCAATTGCCGTTGAAATTGCCCTTTCTTCGGCTAAATGTCCATTCAGAATGCATTTTAGTAGTCGATTGGCCCGATCAGCAATTTGTATGCCTTCCAAAAGTAAATCACATTTATTTATTATTTCATTTTGAAGTCCATTTGTGGAAGTTAAAATTTCATCCAATTTTGCCATTTCTATTTCCCATTTTGTTTTTGAATTTTCAAACTAAAATTTAAATTTAAAAATTAAAATAAATAATCTACATACCAATTGAATTTCGCTATTAAGTTGGAATATTTGTTTATCCAATTGTAATTTCTTCAATTGTGCAAAATTTGAAATTGTTTTTCGGTCAATTGCTTTTTCGGCTTCCGGAATTTTTTTTAAATATTCAAAAGGCACAAATAATAAATCTCCAAATAAATGGAAAGAGATCACTTTTTTATAAGTATTGGAAAGTTGTCGAATCATTTTCTTGTCAGGTTGTTGATTTTTTGGCAATAAATGGTGATAGAGGGTGGCCAATGAAAGTATTGAAAGTAATCGTTGGGTGTCCGGAAATGCCGCCTCCGTGCACGATTGTTCCCATTTATTTAGCATTTCGGAAATTGCACGTCGAAAACGTTCAATAAAATTTCGATCAGAAATTAAATTTTCGGAGCATAAACGATGGCAACAATTCTTTAAAAATTATTTATTTTATTAATAAAATATATAAAAAATACCTTTAATATATTTCCTTTCATTATATTGTTTTCAAATTGATTTAGAAGAGAATTTAATTGGTTAAAACATCGAAATTGATTTTCCAAATTAAATTGAATTGGATTTTGGTGGGCAAGTTGAATGGTTCGAATAAACATTTTCCAGTGATCAGAGAGGAATGGATGTGAAGCAATCAATTCGTCCAACACTAAAAAATAATAATTTTAATTTATATAAGAATTAAAATGATTTTTAATTTATGTTTTTCTGTAAAATTTTTAAATATATTATTTCATTAATAAATAAAAACCTATAAATGTGCCCAAAATATCGCCCAGGGCTCGCCAAATACGGTTTAACGGAAATTCATCATATCCTGGGAATTCATTCTTGCTAAAATGGTGGAATCCATGAATTTGTAAAAATAAATTCTCAGCAATTGTTTGAGAAGTACTAATAAATTCAGCAAGTGAATAAAATTGAGGTAAATATTCGGCCATTGTTTCAAACATGCCACCTTCTTTCTCCTGGGAATAATGCGCTGAAAATATTTTCTTATTTTAATTTGTAAAAAAACATACAATCTTCTCCGTAGAATGAAATTATATTAAAAAATTTTGTCCTTGCGAGTTGAACAGAATTGTCCACAGCAGTTAATAAATCCGTAAAAATGTCAATAATTACATTTAATATTTGCCCATTTTCTATTGCATTTGTTGTGGATGTGTTGGATGCTTCCTCAACACCAGACTTAAAAACAATAATTCATAATTGTTCAGCAAATTATTAAAACCTTGCATGCAATAAATTCCCTCTGTTTTGATGTTGAAGCGTCATCACCAAAATTGCGTAATCCATTCAATAAATTTTCAAATTCTTGTCGAACATCAATTCTTGATCTAGATTGCCGAGAAATTTCCATATTTTCTTCAAAAATTTAATTTTCAGAAGCCAAAAAATAATTTTAAAAAATATTTTGCAAAATAACAATTGAATTGAATAATCAGTAAAATAAACTTCAAATTTATTAACGGAATAACAATCAATAATCAATTAACAAGAATAAAAACGAATTATTGATCCATGGGTTCATCAAAATTAAAATGAACCGTCTTCTTTCCACTTTTGTTTATATTTTCATCATCATCAGTTGGAATTCCTCCAATTGCCGGTCTCTCTTTGTATGTCCATTTCGGGTAAACTCTTTTGTATAAATTCATCATAACCGAATCCTGCACATTCAAAGGTTGGTCAAAATTGCATTTCATGTGTCCGTGAGTGCCCAGCGCTTGTTTTATTCTTCCATGCCGGCCACCATGAGTGTATAATTCTATCGGCTTGAACCATTCAATATCCTCTGAAAATTTAAAAATTCAATTTTTCTAATAGTGAAATTTTTGACCTCGATTGAAAAACATATATCGAACAACTGCGGTTCGTTTATTCACTTTGAATGGATGACCAGACAGGACAACTCTTTTCAAAATAATTCTGTCCGGATTTACATCCAAAACCATTCCATGTGCCAATAATTGCATTGTTTTGCCATTTGCTTGGGAAAAAACAATAACATTGGTTGGTGGGAATGTAATTGGTGCAAGAATTGTTGCGCAGAATGCACCAGAATCCGGCATGAATCGTTCCATCTAATAAGCGAAAAATAATTTCACAAAATTATTTATAAAATTTACCTTAAATTTATCGCCATTTGTGTGTTGTGAGAATATTGGATTTGCTGTAAATTGCCGACATCCAATTTGGAAAATAAGTGGGTCTTTGTTTCTTATCGGAATTGTACAAGATGGATGTCTTTGAAGAACCAAATTCAGAATTGACATTCGATGCTCATGGCGAAGTAGTCCATAAATAATAAGAGTATTTTTTGCATGAATATTTCCTTTAAAAAATAAACAAAAAATTGGATATTATTTAAAAACAGACTGTATAATTGCTCAGGAATATTTTTAATGTGCAATGTAACAAAAGCACCAGGGAACACAAATTCATCGCTGTCGGTTTGTCCAAATGCATTCTTTAATTCAGTCAATGCGAGTTTGCGTGTTCGTTTGAAATCAACAATTTTATAAATTCTTGCATATTCAAGAGGCAAATTCTCTTTTGGATCCCAAGGACTTGTCCTAAAAAATATATGAATTAAATTATATTTGATATATTTAATACCTAAAACTCTTCAAGCCTCTATAACGCTGAAAACGTTCACGTGCATTCATCCCTTGTGGAGTTTCCACTTCATCTGGCCATTGTCGATTTTCTCTTTGTTGTTTGAAACGTTGCAATTGGGAATCATCCAATGTTTCATCAATGTTATTCTCACCCAAAACAGACATTTTTTCAGATTCCATATCCTCATCAATTTCATTTCCTTCTTCTTCATCATTTTCTTCATTTTTCATATCAAATGATGCCATTTGATTATTATTTGATTCATTATCCGTCTGATTTAATTATTTTTCATAAAAATTATATTAAAAAATAACCTCGTCCATTTCAGAAACATCATCATCGCTTTTATCATCGGAATTCTCGCATTCATCGGCATCATCAATTAACCAACTTGCTTGATAATCGGAAGTACCTTTGGGCACACGTTTTTTCACGGTTGGAATTTCGACTAAAAAATCAAATAAATTTAATTATATTTTAATTTTTAGCAAACATTTATCTTCATCCAAATCTGGCTGCTCTTGATCCATGGAATCTGGCACTATTTCCGAGTCTATTGGGATTTGTTTCGCCGGATCAGGACGATAAATTTTGTAATCCGTCGTATCCATAATTTCCAAATTTTGTTTATTCTAAAATTATTTATAGTCTTTTAAATGAGTTCAATTTACCTTTTTCACTTTCAATGGATCAGATTTTTGTTCAATTTGATTTAATTGAAAATCTCCATAACCGGGTATATGCACCAAATTGTTAACATTTAATGGCATTCCACGAAAATAACCAGAGAGCAAAAGAGAATATGATTGGTCCTTAAATTGTATTTTAAAATAAATTTTTATTTAAATTAACCTGATCTTGAATTGCTTCAATACTTTCGGAAAGGATATACGGTCGGATTTTTTGTAAATTCGAATGAATCTTTTTCATTGTTGAAATATGGCGCAATAATTGTAATGCATCGTTTTTATTATCAAAATTAAATATTCGTTCTTTATCCTTTGTCCTAAAATTACTTATATTTTAAATACAAGTATTAGTAAACTAACCAAATGTTCATCAATTTTTCAAGTGTCTTTTTGATCGATTCACGATGTTTCCCACATTGAGGTAGACCAGAAACAACATTTAATGTGGACGGTGTTCCTTGTGCCAATGTCGCATTCAAAACATTTAATTGGTCCTTTTGCAATGTTTCCGTATTGGTTGGCCAAAGCAATAAAAGCACATCGGCAACCTTCAAACAATCAAGTATGTCGAACATATCGTCATTCAGATTTTGATAAAGAAAAGTATAGCGGCATTTGAATTTAGGGACCCTAAAATAATAATTATAGCATTTTCTCAAATTCCATTAAACTCACGAAAGATGGATTCGTTTCTTGTTCTCATTTTCATTGATAATTGCATCCGAATCGGCCGAACAAAGTGTTTCGGCAATTTTAATTGAAGAAATTGTTTCATCCAATGAAATTATTGCCTTAATTTTAAAATTCAAAACTACATTTTTAGTTTTTTACAATTATGATTGGTGCATCCCCCGCTTGTTGTTTTTTCTCCAACAATTTTGCACATTTATTTTGACGAATCTTATCGAATTTTTGTTTACGATCTTGCCTTTTCAATTCTCGTTTTTGTGAATGCGATGATGTTTTCAAACCCAGTTTTCCTAAATTATTAAATCAATTTTGTTTGGTTAACTTTTGTGGCTAACCTTTATTTTCTCGCATAATGCTGCGCTTACTTCGATGTCTTCCAGTTGAATGTTTTTTATTGAGTAGTTTAAACAATCCAGGTCTGTGTGTTTGCCCATCTTGGGACATTTCAATTTCTCTAATTGCTATGAAAAAACATAATAAATGCAAAATATTAAAAATATATCATTTCGTATCAACGAAAATTCAAATTAAAAATTACAAATAATTATTTATCCCAACAAAATATCAACAAATTTTTAAATTTAACAAATCACAGCATTGCCATCATATTTAAGAAAATATAGGATAAACATATTCCCGGTAATTTAAATAATGTCCCTCTGTTTTGAATTCCATCATAAATAGCAACTAAATTCTCCGAAACAATTCCAATTTCCAAAACATTCACAGCTCATTTCCAGTAAAGTCCCCATAACGCCAAATGTTCAGATGAGCTTTTCGTGCACTTTGTTCTGCTTCCATATATTCATCCAACTATAATTGTTATTTAAATGTATAATTATTCAGAAAATAAGAACTCACCAAAGGTTGAAGACGTGCTTCACGTCTCTTTTCAACCAGGGCATATCCATTGAAAATGATTTGCTTGTTCACATCCTTTTTGTTCCCAGATTCGTCCTCTTCATAAAGTGTCACACATTCAACAATTCCAATTTTGTATTCGCCATTGATATATAAATGTGGTTTGGAAAAAGCAATTTGTTGGAAGAATTTTTGGGCATCTTTGGCATATGATTCGTCCGGCGGACCTAAAATAATTAATGGAATGAATTTAAATAATTTCTAAATATAGGTAATTACTTGTTATCAGTGCCAATTGATATTCTTTAGCATAATAAGGTTGAGTTTGGAATTGGGCAGGTAATGGAGCAAGTCGACTTGTTGGTAAAATTTCTTTGTTTCCGAAATCCACATAATATCTGAAATTTATAATTTATTAATAAATAATCAAATTTGAATGAAATTACATTTCCACTTTGTCGCCTTTCACTCCATCCACTCGGGCTCGATGCCATAGATCTCCATCCGTGTACTTTGCAGCACATAATTGCTGTCGTTTCGGAATAAATGGAGCAGTAGGCTGGCCCTTGAGCTCAACTTGCAAAACATTCATCAATTTTTCAATTGAAGCACCTTTAAAATAATTAATTGTTTTCATTGGAAGAATATTAAAATTACCATCTTCAAACGATTGTGCCGCGAAACGGAAGTCAGAATAAATCTCGGTAGGAAGAATTTTCTTATAATTCAGCTTTCGTTCAGTTGTATCATTCGCTTGTTTCAGCTTGTCTTCCTCAACATGCTCTTCTTCAACATAATCTTTCCAAATATTAATTTTCGACAACTTAAATGAAATAATTTGCTTTATAAATTATACATTTCGAATATTTTACTTTGGCTTTCTTTTCGGCAGAGAGCAATTGATTATAATAGGCGGAGCGATCAGCAGTGAAGTGAACAGTAGCCAATCCATTTTCAACTAACATTTCTGACACATTTTTCAAGCCACTTTCCGTTGGAACAAACATATAGCCAATAAATCCGCCGGTTTTGTCCATTGATTCAACTTCAATTTGAACCTTCAAAATATTTCGATTATTTAAATTCGTATAAATTTCTAACCTCTCTTTGAAGACATTTATATCGAACAAATTTCATAGATTCCTCCGAAAATGGTTCATTAGTACCAATTTGTTTGCCATTCGGTCCAATTCGTGCAGTTCGGGGTGCATTTATTCCGGAAAGGAGGAATGTTATGAGACATGATTCCTTCGGAACATAAACTCCTGAATAAAATTATTAATAAATTCATAATTTGTTGATAATTTACTTAGACGGGAAGCACTGGTCACAAATTCAACTATGGCATTTATTCGTTTGGAACGTTGAAGATATGGTAAAAATTGTTTGCTTCGCTGGGCGTCTCCTTGCAATTCAATTACGCGAAGTACATTATTTTGTTCGGCGGATTTATCAGCCCATATTCCTTTCTTTTCAACCTCTGCTTTTGCTTCGGCTGCAACAAGTTGGTCATATTGAGGCGATCTATTGTCGTCATCTTGGCGGTGTCGAATAACCTTTTTTAAATTGAAATTCTCAAAATCAACTGATAAACTTTTAATACCTTTGCAAATCCTCGTTCGATTAACATTTGGGCGATATTTTGATTATTGAAAATAACAGTACAGCAAGTTTTCTCGGGATATTGGTCTTGTTTTGGTTGTATATAATCCACGACAATATTCACATTTTTGTCAATTAATCGTTTACGCATAAATTCCCTGGCTTCAAACATAAATGGAATGTCGTATAATGGACGCGATTGACGGCCAGATCCAGCTGCCTCCGTTCCTTCGCGCCTTAAATAAATAAATTAATTAATATTTTTCATTTTTCTGTTACCTTGGAGGTCGCAATGACGATAAATAAATTTTCAATTCTTCTCCATTTTCTTTTAGCACAACGATGGAATCAATCAAACCTATTTCAATAACTTTTGCGGAAAAACCATTTTTGTTTGTTGTAGATGTTTGGCCAGAAAAATTTTTCCTATCAAAATATAAATAATTAAAATAAATGAAATAATTTACCATAAACGTAGGCGTTTCTCTTTTGCGTACCTAGAATAAAAATTTTTTTTATGTCAATAACATCAATTACCGCTCTGCTTCACGAAGTTTTCCTGCATCCCCCGAAACCATTCCCATCGTCCAATCAACACAGCGGGCAAGACCATCTTTCAACAAAAATTCGGCGATATTTCCCCTTGGATGGAATACGCTGGCCAGTATATTTTGATTCGATACACCCTCAAGGCACACTTTTACATCTATTAATTATTTTTTAAATAATTGATGCATATATATATATAAAAATTACCGCGTTGAAGTAGACGAATTTCCACAAAAAATTTGGCTTCTTCTCCATAATCTTCAGGTTTTCCTTCTGTTCCAGTTCTAACACTTGGAGTCTAAATTTCGGAATATTTAAATATTTTATGAATTGTGATGCTTACTTTGACACCACTAAGCGCAATTGTTATGTATTCAAATGAAGGGAGAAGAAAAGCACGAATGGTACTACCGTCTCGGACCTTTTCATAATTGGATTATTTTAATTAAAAATGAAATTACTTGTTCAACAACTGCATCGATTTTTTTGCCGGAATATTTATCCACCAATGCCCTGGGGTCGTCAATTGTCCATTTTATATCACGAATATGTTTGCTGGCTTCATCATCTGACCATCGACCTTTCTTTGCCAATTTTGCTTGTTCCTGCAAATCCAATAGTTTCTTGATAGAATCACTAAAATTAAATTTCGATTAATTAATTTAAATTTGATTTGTAACTCTATTTGTTTTCCTGGTTTGACTTCCAAAAGCCCGGCAGAAACGCCACCTTCCGTGATATTTTCAGCATTTTCAATACCTTAATCATAAAATTATTAATAAAATTGTATCAATTTAAACCAGTTCCTCCAAGATAAACAAATCCGTGTTCTCGTCCAGAAGTTGCTATGAATTCTCGAACAAATGTTATTGTTTGACCAACTACTTTCTTTCGCAAAAATTCTCTGGATTCCCATGCATATGGCTGAATTTTGCATAAAATTAATACGAAAAGCATTATTTTAAACCTCATCAGTTGTGGCATTTGCATTTTCCGTTGGACGTTTACCCCTGTAAACGAAAATGAATGTTTTATTTGGTTATTAATTGCATAGATGGTGTTTGGATGTCAATTAATTTCCTTACATTCTCGGAGCATTAACATATGCCAAATAAACTGTCAATTCATTTGGTGGATTGCCAGGTGGAGTGGGTATTTGTAGGGTCAATGAATCGCCACTTAGAACCTGAAATGAATAATTGTTGAATTAATCTACAATTATAATATTATTTATTACTTGTTTTACAAATCCTCGTTTCGTCGGATTATCCTGAGTCAAAGATTTTGTCAAGCCTTCAACCATTTTTATTTTGCAAAATATTAATTTCTAAAAATAATTGTCATTTTACATAAATTTTTAATAAAATATTGATGTAAACATTATTTATTCATTTGATTTACATTTCCATAATATTTTACAAAGTAGTCACTTTATAAATTAGTTACCTAGCTTATTATAAAAATTGGTTTCGTTTTGCTAACGTGGCCGTGGCCCCGGTGGATTTTGGGTTTGGTTTCGGGTTTCGGCATGCATGGGAATAGGAAACCTTAAGACATTTCGTCCAAGACCTTAAGACATTTAGTCCCAAACTGAAAATAATTTTCAGAGTTGAGTTGCTTTGCTTTGCTTTGCTTTGCTTGCCTTGCTTGTTTTCGTAAAAAAAGGAAAAAAAAATGTAAGTAAACCTTTCCTATCAAACAAAAGATGATTCATTCATTTTGATTTTCACGGAATATAAAATTTTTATTTTAAATCCACTATAACGTTTTTATTTATAAAGTTTTTATTTTAGAATCTTAATCTACTTGAATTATTATATCGCAAAAACAATGATGGAGCTTTTATTTGGTGAGAAAAAATAAAAAAA
Organism: Pratylenchus scribneri; assembly: GCA_030063045.1. Classification (NCBI taxonomy): domain Eukaryota; kingdom Metazoa; phylum Nematoda; class Chromadorea; order Rhabditida; family Pratylenchidae; genus Pratylenchus; species Pratylenchus scribneri. The sequence goes on along the minus strand of JAQSEB010000093.1, from coordinate 572,843 downwards.
ATATTTTTTAAATGAAATTTTAGGAAGACGTAAGACTCCCGCGGAAATGCTCAGACAAAATCAACGAGCTCTGAATAAAGCAATGCGCGAACTGGATCGAGAACGACAGAGGTTGGAAATGTCTGAAAAGAAAGTAATTGCGGATATAAAGAAAATGGCAAAAATGGGTCAAATGGTAAGGAATATTAAATTGTTGGTCAATCATAATTCCAATTTATTTTAGGATTCAGTGAGAATAATGGCCAAAGATCTAGTCAGGACTCGCCAATACATCAAAAAGTTTATTCTGATGAAAGCCAATATCCAGGCTGTCTCATTAAAAGTCCAAACATTGAAAAGTCAGGATGCTATGGCAAATGTATCACCTCTAATAAATTAATGAGTCAAATATTTATATTTTAGGCAATGAAGGGTGTGACAAATACAATGCGAAGCATGAATAAACAATTGAATCTGCCACAAATCCAGAAAATAATGCAAGAATTTGAAAGACAGTCTGAGATAATGGACATGAAAGAAGAAATGATGGGTGATGCAATTGATGAAGCCATGGGTGAAGGAGACGAAGAAGAAGAAACTGAACAAGTTGTACAACAGGTTAAACATCATTTATTAAGTAGATTGGCAATAAAATTGGATATTAAAGGTGCTTGATGAACTTGGCATTCAACTGACCGAAGATCTGAATAAATTGCCAGTTGCTGCCGACACATCAACTGCACGAGAGGGTCAACGACAACCGCAAGCAGCTATGGCTTCAGCATCTGGCACATCATCGAATGACATTGATGCCGATTTGCAGTCCCGATTGGAGAATTTGCGTCGAGAATGATGGATGACAATATTAAAAATGGAAAAGGGTGGAAAATCCATTTATACTTATCGTTGCACACACATATATAAAATTTCCTTATTCGATCGAACATTTATGTAAATTCAAATGACTCTTCTATTCTAAAATATTATGGAGAATAAAAATAAAGCAATCAAATTGTATTTTGTATTCAAATAATTTTTAAATCACAATCAAAACTTTTTAAACAAATTCAACAATTATCGTTGATGGTCATCATCAATTTTGGTGGTTAACATTCCCGTGGTTAATAATCATTGTTGTAGGGGAGTGGAAGATCCGTTATCCCTTACACCAACAAAAACAACTCTCGCCCATCAAACCAGATGGCAGATGCTTTGCGCGATTGGACTTTCATGAACACTTGCCCATTTTCGCTTTCTTTCACTTTTTATTGGAGCCTTGAATGAGAAGCCGAGGTGTGAATTTTGGGCGGTTAAGAAGTGAAAAAAGGCATTCCGCCTTCGGCTGATTGATTGGCTTTGGACAGCGCCGGAGGATAAATAGCAAAGCAAATGCCTGTGATAGAAGCTTCATCCCCCACCGATGAATTCCATTATGGGAAAATGGGGGATAAGAGCCGAGAATAACAAAAAGTTGAATAGAGATTAGAGGAGCGAAGACGAAGAAAACACCAAAGTAGCTTATGAGCCTCACCCCAAATCCCATAATTATTCTCCTATAATAGCCGCGCAAGTGAAACCGAGAATAGTGAAAAGAAACTGGATACTAAGATCCTTACGGGTTGCCCTTGATGGAAAGCTGCGAAAAGCCGGTGAATTGGAGATATGACGATGATTGAGTGGTTGAATAGGGGAATGGGGCGGGATCCTCCTTTCCATCAAACACGACGTGGAGCGGTGGCTCTCTGAATATCCGGCCGGAGCTTTGCGCTTTTTTACTTTTGGGATCGCACCATTCCCGGCTATAAAGCTGTTAATCGGGTAGTTATAAACTAACCATTCATTCCCTTTAGGACCGTTATTAGCTTTTAGCCATCTTTCCTTTATTCCACGATCCACAATGATCCTCAGACTTGCCCTCATTGGCTTATCAGTATTGGCATTTACTGTACGGGCAGTACCCGTGGACAACGGCGTGGAAGGAGAACCAGAAATTGAATGCGGACCAACTTCGATTACAGTGAATTTCAACACGCGCAATCCATTCGAAGGGCATGTCTACGTGAAGGGCCTATTTGACCAGGCCGGATGCCGTTCCGATGAACATGGACGGCAGGTGGCCGGCATCGAATTGCCCTTCGATTCTTGCAATGTTGCCCGCACCCGTTCATTGAATCCCAAAGGTGTATTCGTCTCGACCACCGTTGTCATCTCCTTCCATCCACAATTCGTCACCAAGGTGGATCGAGCCTACAGAGTCCAATGCTTCTACATGGAGGCCGACAAGACCGTTTCGGCACAGCTTGAGGTGTCCGAAATTACCACCCAATTCCAAACCCAAGTGGTGCCTATGCCAGTTTGCAAATACGAGGTTGGTTGAAATGGACACTAATTTTAACAATAAATGCTGAAAATAATTACCAATTTTGCAGATTCTGGAAGGAGGCCCAACTGGACAACCAATCCAATTCGCCACAATCGGCCAACAAGTCTACCACAAATGGACTTGTGATTCGGAGACGGTCGACACATTCTGCGCTGTTGTTCATAGCTGCGTGGTCGACGATGGAAATGGCGACACTGTGCAAATTCTGAATGAGGAAGGATGCGCTTTGGACAAATTCTTGCTCAACAATTTGGAATATCCAACGGATCTGTCCGCTGGTCAAGAAGCTCACGTCTACAAATACGCCGACCGTTCCCAACTCTTCTACCAATGTCAAATCAGCATCACCATCAAGGAACCCAACAGTGAATGTCCCCGTCCCAAATGCGCGGAGCCCACCGGCTTCAACGCGGTCAAGGTCGGTGCCGGTGCCGCCCCAGCTGCTGCTGCACCCGCCCCGGCCGCAGCAGCCCCAGCCCCAGCTGCCGGTGGACGCCGTCCTGCTGCTGCTGCTTTGGCCCAACTTCGACTTCTCCGAAAACGCCGTGCCGCTTCTGGCGAACAAGTCCTCGATGTTCGCACTGAATTCAATGCCCTCGACATTTCCGATAAAGTCAATCCATTTTCATTATTTCCTCCTTTTCAATTTAATTCTTTTTTAGACCCCCATTCTCCCAGCTGATTTGCGCAGCATTCGCCAACCATTGCCGGCTGAACGATATTTGATGGCAGCCGTCCAAGAGGGAGTCTGCATGAGCAGTTTTGGATTTTCGATGTTCATTGGACTCGGCGGAATGATGTTGGCTGCAACTGTTGTTGTGCTCACTTATGCTCTTCGGCCACAAGCAATTCTCAATTCAAAAGCATAAAAAGGATAATATTATTTTGCCCTCTGGATGTTTTTTTTTTTCATTTTTATTTATTTCATAAATGCTTTTTCCCCTAAAAATCTCTCTTTCCAATGTTCCTTCCCATGCTTTTATCCCCAGAATTACACCCCAATTTTGGCCATTTTGTTGACTTTTTTTCCATTTTCTGCTGTAAATTTGCAGAAATACATTTTCATATCAATTTAATAAATTCACTCTCAAATGGAATACTGTAGAAATAATACGGTTGTGGGGAATGGCGAATGGAATAAATATGACTTTCCTTTGATAAACTGGTTCTAAGAAAAGCAGAAATTGCGGACAGAAAAATTATCTTCTGCGGGGAAAGGGGTTTAAGATGAAAGGGAATGAATAATGAAAGGCAGCGATCCGAGAATAGTGAATGTGCCGTTAGCATTTTCGTTGGGATAATCGAGGAAGAGGGTCATTATCTTTATCATTATCAGCGACAAATCAAGAATTAAGCGATAATCCTCTCTTCCCCTTTATCTTGTTGCATCCGCAATTGTGGGATAATTCTTTTTATTAATAAGTTTTTAAAGGGTTGAATGGATTTTAGAGGATTTGAAGCAAAAAAAGGGATTAATCCGCTTAACAGCTTAATTAAAAAAAATATAAATTAAGTGGCTCTAATTTGGTGTGATCGCGAACATCTCAATTTGTTGATATGTAGAAAATTTATCAAAATAAAAAGGGAATCTGCCCATTTATGGAACAAACTCATTTAATTTGCATATTGGATAACAATGAAAATGATTGAAAAATGGAGGACTTTCATCTTAACTTAATTGCTATTAGCTCTTGAATTTTTTTAATTTGTGAAAAGATTGCAAGGATTAATAAATGATTTGACCTCAAACCATATATCAAAATGGTTAGAGCTTCTCAAGGCGCATCGACATTTAGTCAAAATTAAGGGGTATTAAAACATTTGAATCGATTTTGTTTTTGGTCCTAGATGACTTTAACATTAGCTTTATCTAAGCCTAATCATTATCATCATGTCTCGTCGAGATCTATCGATTGGAATAAGTTTTGGAAGTCTAAGACAAACCAGTAAACTGTTATAATTTTTATCGACAATTAAATACCACCCTTTTATTATAGAGCATAACCATCATTTTGTTTCACCCAACCTTTCTCATTAATTTCCAAGGATAATTTCACAATGAGTACTGGAATTTTAATTGGGAGCCAAATTCGAATCTTTTGCTCATTGTTTTATTTCAACATTTTGTCATTACAATAAATTAGGAAGTGGTTGACAGTTTTGTTCACAGAGGGAACGAAAAAGGATGGTATGAAGGGAAGGATTGTTGAATAAATTAGGATGGACGGAATTCACGTTCCTTCGGATTTCGTATTCTTCTCAGAATTCCTTGCCCTGCGGGCGGATCACGCACATTGCGATGACCACAATGGCTGCAACCATTGCAATTCCCATGGCGACAAAGAGGAAAAGGCCAAATGAAGACATGCAAACTTGTTGAGCATTTTGGTAGACAAAAGTACGTTGGGGCTCAAGGGAAAGGCTGGCACCATTTAATTGGTGATTATGGCGAAGATGGGCGGGCAAGTTGAAGGACTTAGATTTGGTAAATGGGAAATTAAGGAAAAAAAAAAGACAAATAATAAAAATCACCTTATCGGAAATGTCGAGAGCATTGAATTCAGTGCGAACATCGAGGACTTGTTCGCCAGAAGCGGCACGGCGTTTTCGGAGAAGACGAAGTTGGGCCAAAGCAGCAGCAGCAGGACGGCGTCCACCGGCAGCTGGGGCTGGGGCTGCTGCGGCCGGGGCGGGTGCAGCAGCAGCTGGGGCGGCACCGGCACCGACCTTGACCGCGTTGAAGCCGGTGGGCTCCGCGCATTTGGGACGGGGACATTCACTGTTGGGTTCCTTGATGGTGATGCTGATTTGACATTGGTAGAAGAGTTGGGAACGGTCGGCGTATTTGTAGACGTGAGCTTCTTGACCAGCGGACAGATCCGTTGGATATTCCAAATTGTTGAGCAAGAATTTGTCCAAAGCGCATCCTTCCTCATTCAGAATTTGCACAGTGTCGCCATTTCCATCGTCGACCACGCAGCTATGAACAACAGCGCAGAATGTGTCGACCGTCTCCGAATCACAAGTCCATTTGTGGTAGACTTGTTGGCCGATTGTGGCGAATTGGATTGGTTGTCCAGTTGGGCCTCCTTCCAGAATCTGCAAAATTGGTAATTATTTTCAGCATTTATTGTTAAAATTAGTGTCCATTTCAACCAACCTCGTATTTGCAAACTGGCATAGGCACCACTTGGGTTTGGAATTGGGTAGTAATTTCGGACACCTCAAGCTGTGCCGAAACGGTCTTGTCGGCCTCCATGTAGAAGCATTGGACTCTGTAGGCTCGATCCACCTTGGTGACGAATTGTGGATGGAAGGAGATGACAACGGTGGTCGAGACGAATACACCTTTGGGATTCAATGAACGGGTGCGGGCAACATTGCAAGAATCGAAGGGCAATTCGATGCCGGCCACCTGCCGTCCATGTTCATCGGAACGGCATCCGGCCTGGTCAAATAGGCCCTTCACGTAGACATGCCCTTCGAATGGATTGCGCGTGTTGAAATTCACTGTAATCGAAGTTGGTCCGCATTCTATTTCTGGCTCTCCTTCCACGCCGTTGTCCACGGGTACTGCCCAAACTTGTTGATGGCCAATCACCGCAAGAATGGCACTGACAATCAACAATCGAAACATTCTTTGCTGACAAGAATTAGCCGCTTCTTTTAATTTTTGTTAGTTATTCTCTTGATTGACTGAAATGGGCTCGCCTTGGGCAATCAAGCTTGGATTGGGTTTATTCACCAATTCGCCCCTTCCCCTCAATTTTATACCCATCACAGCTATCCCAGAGGGGCAGCTGCTTCATTCAGATGCGTATCTTTTCCACCCATCCATCCATTCATTCCATTCCGTTCTTCTCCCGCCCATGACATTGATATCGCCGAAATTTTCACTTTTTTGTGGGCATCCTGAAACAAGTCTTCCGCTCTCCTTTCTTTCTTATTAGCCGAAAGAGTAAAAGGCGCGAATTGGCGCAGGGATTGAAAATTAATTGTCTGCCCTTCCTAAAAGGGAAAAGAGGGGCTCTTCTCACTTTCAAACCCAATTTCCTTTCAAAAGGGTCATTCCAAACCAAAATGCCATTGAGCCTCGAAAACAATGAAAAAAATTTCTAGCAAATTTTTTTATACTGAACAATCGAAAATGGAGCAATTCATCACAAAAATTCTCACTTTTGGGCGAATTGATAATAAGGAAAAGTGTAAAAGATGAATTGGAGCTGTGAACAAGAAGAAAAACCCATTCCTAAATTTATGCCAATGTCATTATCAATCATAATTTGTGACACCTCTAAATAAACCATCAAAATGTTTCATTCCTACCAGAATAAGTACTTTTGCAAAAAATTTATTTATTTATAAAAGCTCAAAAAACAATTCAATGATGAAAATATATAGTAGAGGATTATGTGGTCAAATTTGAATGAATGTATGTTTATATGGAATTTATGTGAATTTGATAAAGCAAACAAGTTTAAGTCAAAATGTATAATTTGATTTGAGAATAAATATGAATGGTCTGCTTCGGTTACTATCAAATTTAACTAGTCGGTTTAGAGGATGGGTTCGGTTTTAAGGCGCAAAATCAATTCATTCATTCATTGATGCTGAACATGTCCATTCATGGTTGGCGGAGGATTTCCGTTGTTTCCATTATTCGCATGGTCCTGTGCCGCTTGTTGGGCTTCTTCCTAAAATGTTCAAAATTCCATTTCTCATATTTAATTTTTTACAAACCGCAGCTCGGGCCTTAGCAAAATTGGCTCGAATTTCGGCATCACGGCGTCTTCGGTCCTCCTCAATTGAATGTTCGCATTCAATTGTGTATTGTTTTGCTTGTGCATCTGCATTTTTTAATTATAAATTATTTTAATTTAATTAACAAACTATTTTTGCACAATGCAAATTGTTCAATGGCCTTTTCCCACTTTTGGGCTTTCATCAGTGCAGTCTTAAAATCAATAATTAATGCAATTTCCATTTTCTTTCTACTAACTCCTTTACGGAAAATTGCCTTTTCATTGTTTGGTTCCTCTCTCAAAACCTGAATATTAATTTAATTTTCATTTTTTGGCAAATCAATTTTACATTGTCACAATAGAAGACGGCTCTCATGTAATCTTCCTTTGAATTTGAATCACGGGCCAATAAGCAGGCAGCAAGATTATTGTAGCATTTTGTCAAAAGTTCCTTCGCCTCATTGCCAATTTCTTGACCGCGGGTCGTCGAATCCAAACGATTACGAGAGGTTGAAGTACCTTGGTATTATTGAAATATTAACATATTAGATATTATGTATAAACTTTGGTCTCCTTCTTTAACAGTAACAGCCAAATCATTAGCTGGTGGTTCTGGATTGTCAGTAGCCTTACAATTTTCCTTTTCATTATTTTGTTGTTGGTCCGGTTTTTGCGATAATTGGGCACGGGCCATCTCGCGTAAATCCATTGTGGTGAGTTGGACCACAGCTTTTGCATAGAGAAGGCAACGATGATAATTATGCGTTGCAACACTAAAATTATTATTTTATTAAATAAAAATTAGATGTACTAATATACCGATAATTTTGCGCAGTATATGCCTTTTTGGCTTCCTCATTAAATTTATGGGCCTCTTCCAAATTTGACAGCATACTAGCAATTTCTTGCTCGCTTAGATTTCGAGTATTCATTTTTATATTTTCAATCTTAAAATGTTGAAAATTGAAATTTTTATATGTTCAAAGGAAAAAGCAGTATGAGAAAATAGATATTGTTTTTTCTATTTGGTTAGAGTATTTGGATTTGGCTGGCCTAAAGTAAATAAAAAGGAAGGCAAATGAATTCCATTGACCTTTGAAAGTTTTCCAAAAAATACCATTTAATAATAAGCCGATAATAACGGCAATAATTATTTTCATTTAATTAAAATAAGGATAGCATTTTATCAAAAAATTACATGAAAAAAAACATTCAATACCTCGCTCTCAATTTTGAAAATACACGTAAAATTAGACCAGAGAAAATGGATGAATTCAAGGAGAGAAACAACATGACATATTTAACACATTGAAGAAGAATAAGGCTATTTGATTTTTGACAACAAATTTGTTTTTTTGGGAATTAATATAGGGGGTATATATGCAATATGCTGCTATATAGACTAAATTTAAATAAGAAAAGGAAGATCATGATGATAAATGAAATATAATTGAATAAGAAATAGGATTTAAAGTAGTTAATATCCATTTGGAATTAAGTGAACGAAAACGAACAAATATCAAAAAACATTGCAGCAGCATCCATTTTTCCTCATTGTTTTTGTTGCTGCTTTGACCATTCATGTAATGCTTGTTTAACCACATCCAATTTCATCCGCAAATCATGATGAATTTGTCTCTTTCGCAAGAATTCTTGATCCCTGTGATACATTGCAAACTTTGTTCGGACTTCCTCCTCGATCTTAATTTATCCAATATTTGAAAATTATTTAGTAAAATGCTTTCAACCTTGAGACGTTCCACTTCATTTTTTGCCTTTTTCAATTCCACTTGAAGTTTGCGAAATTCTTCGGCCACTTTTTCCATCTCCTCATAGCATTGATGATATTCCGGATATTCAGACTAAAAATTTTAAACAAATTAAATAAAAATATAATAAATTTTGTCTACCTTAAAGCATTCATAATATCGTCTTGCTTCATCTTCATTGCTAATTTTGCCAAATTGAAGCCTCCAATCGCATGATGGTTCAACAGCTAATGTCATTGAGCCTATATACGGAATTTGTTCGTCTTCTTGGTCAACATCATGAGCCATGTCTTCGTCCATTTGGATATTGTTATCAATTGAAGGAGGGCATGCCATGGTTGGAGGTGAAATTGTTTTTGGTGTAGAAATTTCAGTTGAAGCAGGCGAAATTGACGGAGCCCGTTGAAGATGTTTGTGCTTTGGAATATTGAATAGATCCTTTTTGACGGTCGAAGAAGGCTTTTCTTTCGAATATTGCTTAAATACAAAAACAATTTATTTAAGTATTTTTAATTTTCTTCTACCTTATTGGCATCCGGAGTGGCCTTTGCTGAAGTTGCCCTTTTCTTCTCTCCTTCTTCCATTTTTTTCAAAATCTTCGAATTTTCTGGCGTATCAATTTTTGCTTTCGACTTCGGCATTTCAATATCCTGCTTTTGCTTCTTCACTGGCATATTTGCTGTTGCTGGTAGTATTGTACTTCGATGACTCCGTTTTGATGCATTCGACGACGAAATCTTTGATATAATATTTGCCGTTGTCAGAGTTGAACTTTTCGCGCTATTCTGTGAATGTTTGTGCGCTTTGACCGATTTTGGCATTTTGGGCATGTCTTTCGCTTTTTTCTGTTGTTCAGCCTAAGAATAAAATTAAATAAATTTCAATGCAAAAATTAAATGTTTCGGTTTACCTCAACCAATTTTTGAGTTTTCTCCTTCATTTCGGCAAATGTTTTATCCGTTGCTTGCACCTTTAATATTATTTATTAATTGATATAAAAAAATAATTTTAAACCTGAAGTTTCACTGTTGAAGTCAACCCAATATTTTTGTACATCTTTCCCTTCTGGTAATAAACAACATCAGTTGCCGGTTGATTTTGCGATGAACATTTGAATTTTAATAGATTTCCATCAGAATCATGAATTTCAATTGCAGCATTCTAATTAAATTATTATTAATTAATTTTGAATAATTTTAACTCACTCCATCCACAATATTCATTTGAATTTTTGATTTCGATTTAATTGCATTTTTTATTGCCGCAGTGCATTCATCAGTCAATTTAAGCAATAATTTGGTTTGCATCGAATCATCCTCATTCCCAAGTTCATAGACATCATATTTTGGTGCATCAGAATCGCCCATATGACCATTTGATGAGCCCGAATTGGATGATTGTTGTTGTAAATTTTGCTTGAACATTTCTCGACAATTCTTTGAACTTTTTGTGGAATCTAAAAAATGTTGGAAAATATTAAATGATTTACATATTAATTTATTTGAATATAATTGATTTTCCCATGTGGTCTTTTTGCCTGAATTTTAATTCAAAATAATTTATTGAGCCCTAACGGAAATATGATGATAGACAGGCAGCTGAATAAATCATTTTAGTCGTAAGATACTAAGGGAAAGTTTGTTTGACATATTTGATTATTTGGTTGGTAAATAATATGGAGAGAATATGGGACTAATAAAAATGTCTGTTTGATTATCCTTTTACATCAAAATTTTATTAATTTCTTAAATTCTTTTATGAGTTATGATTTTTGGAAGTGTGTAAAAATAATTCTTCCTTCCTAATTAAATCGAATTCTAATATTCTTGTGAATTTTTCTGTCTCATTGATTTATTTTATCCTTTTTATTATTCAAATGTGGTTATTTGTTGAGTGTTTTATCTGAATGAGATGGGAGAAAATAAGTGGGTTGGGTAGTGAATAGTGATGGAGGGAGCGTGTGAATGGGCAACGACCGACAGATGATCGATCATTCGCCCAAAATATGGATGGGAAGATGGAAAGAGGCAATGAAAAACGATTTACGTTGTGTACCAAATAATGGGAGTCTCTCACAAATTACTTTATAAATGGATGTAATTCATTTCATTGTATTCAAGTATAAAAGTAAGGATAGGACATAAGATGTAAGGATAGGGAATGGATGTGATTAATTTCTAAATGTTTGAATTTAATAGGTAGTTCTTATTAACGGATTTGGAGGCTCAACTTTTTTAAAATAAGCTAATCACATGGTAATTTAAATCCTAAATTTAATTTTTTTTTTAAAATTCTTTTTTAAATACTTTATACTTACATGGCAATGGCAAGGCAAGAGCTCTTCTTCGTAGTATTAAGCAAAATTGATTATTATACTGAATAAAATGGAAAAATTAATTAAAAAAAAAAATATAAAATGAATTTATTGACATAATTTGAATATTTCTATTTTAATTGCAAATTTATTCATAAACAACATTCCTATTTTAAAACATATTGTCGATTTAATTAATCATCCTGATTTCGTTTTCTATTTCATTTCCATCTCTTCAGCAATTAAACCGCAGCTGCTCCGGAAATAATTTCAATGAGCTCCCGGGTGATCACAGCTTGGCGGGTTCGATTGAATTGAAGTGTCAATTTGTCAATAATTTCTCCTAAATATTATGTTTATAAGAAAAGTATTTTAATGCAATTAATTACCGGCATTTTTGCTTGCCCCATCCATTGCTGTCATTCTTGAGGATTGCTCACTGGTGGCACTTTCCTTCATTGCATAATAGATCAGCTGGGCCAATGAATATTCGACATAGCTTTAATAAATCCAAAGTAGATATAATTTAACCAGGAAATTTGGACTCACCTTTTGAGTACATCATCATCAATAGAGTCATAAATGTGAAGATTGGAAAAGCCACGAATTGCTTCGAGAGACAGAACAGGCAAACGTTTTGTCTCAAAAGACACAACCGTTTTGAAACGATTGTAAAGTATTTCACCCTGTGATGATAATTTTATTTAATAAATTCAAGCAACTTCTTACTCCATCGAATTCATAGCCAGATGATAGAATGGCATTAGCTGGAATTAAATTATATTGAAAATATTATTCAGTTTAAATTTTTACCGGCAATGGATGCATCTTGGAAAGTCGGCGGCGTGCGTCCAATTTCATTGGCGGTATACAAGAAATCCTTAGCATAGATTCGTTGCATTATGGCCTTTATAATATGAAATTGTCTGTTAAATTTCATTAAATAACCAACTTTTGATTTGTCTCCAATGCACACAAGTTTATATTCAACACCTTCAGGTTTATTTGCCAAAATATTTTTTGCCATCTAAAAATGAATGTTTTGGACCAAAACAATTTATTTATTTTAACCTTTGCAATTGAAGTGTGCACAGAACCACATAAACCTCGATCGCTGGTCATTAGGATAAGCACTCGTTTGCTTCCTCCAGAGCCCGTCTCAGAAACAATAGGAACTTCTTGTTCGCCGAGTACGTTGTTAAAGAAAACTTGTGCTCCTTCCCCATAAACACGAGCGCCTTTGAGTTCGCGCTCGGCTTTTGAGAATTTTGCAGCAGAAACCATCTTCATCGATTTTGTTATCTTCTGAATATTCTTGATGGATTTGAGTCGAATTGAAATGTCTTTTAATGTTGCGAATCCCCGTTGTTGATCCTGCACAATTAATAATGGTCGTTGATGGAACGCAGAATTTATTATTATTGACCGAAGCATTTTTCTAAATCAAATTGGAAATTAAAACCATTGGTAAAAATTATTTTTGGGTTTATGAATGAATTTTGATATGACATGTGATTGAGGAATTTTAAATTAGTTGTTGGGAATATTTATTTTGTGAGTGCAAGTTGCGATATGCGGCGATCCGGCGATGGCGAATTAATTGCAATTGCGATTTTCCGTTGTGAATTGCGATTGCGATTCCGAATTGCCGATTGCGAATTGCGCGAGATGACAAATGATACAATGATAATCGATAATGAAGATATAATGCCAAAATTATTTTTTTAATAAAAATGATTTTTATTTTTTTTTACAGTAAGGGTGATGATGATTCATGAATGAGACTCGTTTTTTATGGCCCTTTTTTAGTGCTCTCAATTTCATTCCAACCAAACCAAAAACAGACTTAATAAAAAAGCTAAAATATTAATTATTTAGAGCACAATTCAAATTTAATTTATCGCTAAAAATGTCCTCTGAAAATACTAATGATAATTCTAGGACGAATGGCCGTGGCCGAAGACGTTCCGGACTTTTGAACGAATCGTATAATTTCCTTCAATTAAAAATATATTAACTTCTCAAATTTTCAGTTTGACAAAGAGGAATAATCTTTATGAATTGCTAGAGGTACCCAAAGACGCAACAGACGACGACATAAAACGTAAAATATAATAAAATAAGCGAATTATATTTTTGATTTTATTAGGCGCATATAGACGGTTGGCCCTTCGATATCATCCAGATAAGAATCAGAACAATGCGGAATGCAATAAGAAGGTTTCATCTTCAACATTAGAAATATAAAGATAATTATTCATTTTTTCAGTTCCAAGAAATCAATTATGCGAATTCAATTTTATCGAATCCTTCAAAACGGAAAATTTATGATCAATATGGTGACATGGGATTGAAGGTAAATTCCAATCCAATAAAATAATATTTCATTTATTAATATAGATGGTTGATCAGCTTGGCGAAGAGCGAATTAATCTGATTTTACGTCCATGGGTCAAAGTATGATTTTATTGCGCATTTCGGTATTAATAGGAAAATTTAGTGGTTATTCTGCTCAATTATGATTCTCACTTGTGGTTGTTTTGGCTGCTGTTGCTGCTGCTGTTTTTGCTTCCAATGTTGTTGCAATTTCTGCTGTGGAAAATGCAAACCAAAGGATATGGAAGGCGACAATGTAATTAATTAATTTTTAATATTTAATTGAATATTTTTATAAAGCCCTTCGATGAATTCATCATCAATCGGAATGAGTCTGAAATGCCAACGGTTTCACAACCAACGGCCGAAAATGTATCAATTTCAATAAAACATTTTATAAATTCATCATTTTTAAGCAATATACCAACAGCACTCATATAACCGTGGTTTGCGAAACGGAGAATGTAATACAAAATAATTTTACATTTCATTTAAATTTAATTCAGGATGGACAATCCACGGCCCCTGGCCCCGGTCGATTTGAGCCTCCTCCGCCCTATTCGCCACCGGGTCCAAATTCTCCATTGGCATCAGCAAATCAAGGTGCTCATCAACAATCCACAATTGTTATGCAGAATTATGGGTCAACCGTCTAAATTCCATCCTACAACTAAGTCATTGTATCAAATGAATGTATTTTTGTCATCCACCGACCAAGTATTCCATCCATTCTTCGATTCAAATATACATCCTTCCTTCTTGTCCTTTCATATATTGTCAATTTTAAAAATTTTCACTTTTTATTCTGTCAATTTTGTTAATTTTTATAATTTGCCTTATAAATGACCATATCAAAGGAAATTGAAGAAATTGAACTGAAAATCCATGACATTTTAACATTAACATTATTAACAAATTTATGATAAATCTTTAAAGCATTTTTTAAAACATTTTTTGCACATCTATTCAAATTTCATTAAGCAAGTTTTAGGCTGAATTACCCTTCAGTCAATGGGGAAACAAAAATGGGAGAGTGAAATTGGGGGAGGGGATGAGAGGGCCAAAACTAACTAAATTGTATTGCCAATTCGGGTCCAAGTTGGCCCAATAGAGGACTCGCCTAAAGTAGAATAAAAAAAGGCTGGAACGGAAATGTGGAGGAGAATACAAATTCGGAAATGAGCTTTTATTAAGGACCGAAAATTATGGAATCCATCCTTTAGCTCCGATGATTCTCATTTTTATTGACAATATAACATTCAATGAAAATGCATTGTAATTTAATATTATGGCCAAATTTTGAGGACATTTTTCTCTGTTCTCCATGGGCGGCCAAGTAGCGAAAGGGTATTATTATTATTATTAGGTCAATCATTGCCAGCCGCCAAATGTGGAACGGAGAGGGCATTCTCCCTTTTTTTATTTCATACGAAACATTGGCCCAACAAAACATTGTCTGCCAAACTTTACCGCAATCATTCCCGGAAATCACCAAAAATGGTTTTTTGTTTATTCCATTTCGAGTTTGTGCCTTCTGGAGGCGTGAAAACATCCAAAAACACATCATTTTTCCACTATTTGCCTCTGCCACTTTTTTATTCCCAGCCTTTTTAATTCAGATGGGCCCAGAGGCCTTGTCATTCGAGCCTTTAGTGGGACATCAACAAAAATAGGCAGTAGTCGGGCAAATTGTCGTCACCCAACACCTCTCCTCTCTCCATAGTTCCACCACTCATATTCTCGGTCGGTTGTCCATACATACCGTGAAATCCGGCACCTCAGTCAGTTTCCCTCCGGCGGTCCCGCGACGCTTCTTTTTACCCAATTCCATCGAACCGCTCATTTTACTTTGGACAAGCTTCGACCGGACATTAATTTGCTTACCCCCATAGGAGAAGCACAAAATTGAATTGACTGAGTTGGCCGGATTGCCGGGGGAATAGGGATTGGCACTCCAGAGAAGTGGGCAAAACAGGATAGGGGAAATGGCATGCGAGCATTTGCTGAAATTGACTTGGACGAATCGACAGACCAAAACCTATCAGCACAGCAATTTCGGCTAATAAAGTTGAAATCTTCACTGAGCCAGGAAGAAGGGAATTCAGGAATTCAGAATTTTCTAATCCAGGCTTAGAATCACAAATGCCCTATTTCCTCGTCCATTCCTTTCGTAATCCATTAATGTACTTTCAAATTTCATTTTTTCTAATAATTGTCCTCAAAAAACAGAGAAAGTCCTCAAATTCGGCCACTTTCCTCATTTCTTTGTCATTTTCATTTTTCCTCTGGCAAAGTTCATCGAGTGGATAACCACCAGCTGCCCTTTTGAATACTTTTTTTTTTGTTTCACGAATAATTGCCAAATGAATTGTGTTGAGTGAGGATGGTAGTTTCGAGGAGTTGATGGCCAAAGGATGGATGCAGGCTGGCGGAATAATTGGCTGGAAGGGCGCAATCCGCCGCAGTTGGCCGCCTTTAGCTTGTTCTCCAATCCCGCTCATCCTCTCATCTTACCCCCTCTCCTCCTTTTTGAGGCCAATGGCCCAATTCGCACCACTCAACACATCCATTGGCCCCGAATGGTTCTCCTCCTCATCCATTCCCGGCTTTTTCTCCTCAAGCAGATGCTTCTTCCGCCTCTCCCCGGCATTCATCAATCTTCCTGGAAATAACACTTCCCCTCCTTTTCATTCCTCCTCATCTTCTCCAACTAATTGTAAGACCAAAAATTGGTTGGGGGTTGCATCATTAGCGCATCCGCCACAGGCTCCTTTCATCCTTTTTGACCATTCCACTTCCACCCTCCTCCATTTTTGCTCCTTTTTGAGCTGTTTTTGGTTTTAGAATTCAAGAATGGTTGCATATTTTCCAAAAAAAAATTCATCCAAACTTCATTGAATTCTTTGGCCCCGTCCTTCACAAAATAAACTTTTTTTTATAGGAAATGAAAAGCCTCTTTTCAATTTTGGCCAAGTTTAACGAAACCCATTAATTTCCTGTCAAATAGAATCCGCCTCCATTTTAATCATTTTACTATAAATGTAGCTTAATTGGAGTGAATTGGTTTCCTCAATATCAATATTGTTGCCATCTCCAAATTAGATTCATATTATTTAGGGCAAATGGCCCTAGAATATGGCTGACTTTGGTAGTTGCTAAAAGCTATAAATAGTCAAATTCCTCGACTCCTTCCTAACCCCAATTCATTCTCTTTTTAATGTCAGCCATTTTTCATAATAATTTACTCCTTATTGCAAGAAATTAAGCCGATTAGAGGTCACGGATTCAACAACTTGCAGCAAATTGCTTTCAAACAAACCAAAGATTAAGCATTTGCCACCTTTTCCATATGCTTTGGAAGGAAAGTGACATTTCAAGTGCTCGTCAAAAAATCCAATTGCCAGGATTAAAATTGTGCTTCTGCTGCTGGATTGATGTTGGAGAGGATTTAAAAGTTCCCTTGAACCCAAAAGAGGGGTGGAGAGGTTTTGGCCAGAGGATGAACAAAAGTTGGCTTTGGCCCATCAATCATTGTTTGACCCCTTTCCGGCGGGGCGAAATCAATGTGTGTCGAAGGGATTTGCTGAAATTGAATTGAATTGTGTGTGTGAAAATGACGCAAAATGTGAATTTTTGTTAAAAATGATTTAAATCCTTCAGTGTCCAAACAAAGGGCAAATTTTAGAATTGGCCTAGAGGCCAAAATTCATTGCATTCAAAAATTGAATCCGTTCTAAATTTTTGCCCCTTGAATAATTTTATCCAATGTTTTTTGGACCAATTTTAGCAAAAAAAAAAAGAATTGAAGGGCAATAAACAACAATTATCCACGGAAAAAGAAAATGAAATGCCCAGCGGGATTTTGACCTTGGCCATGTTTGGCCTAAACCGCAACTTCCTATTCCCTTCCTTTCTTGCTCTCTCCATATTTCGTCCACATTTGAATTAGCATGGGAAATTATATTTAAATCCATATTTGGTGCTGAAATTCCTTTAATTTTCCCGCACTAATTTCCTCCGTCTTCCTCAATTATTCCCATAAAATTACAAAAATCAATCCACCCAATTTTGCAGTTTCCGCCCACCCATCCACTTCTCCTTTTTCTCTCATCTTGTTTTTTAAACGGGGAAAAAACAAATTTGCATAAACCGCCAATCTAATCCCCCCTCTATATTCTCCTTTTCTGTAAATTGAACCATTTCTCCTATATTTAAGGTCAAAATCGGCAAATTTTTGATTACAAACTCAAATATGGACGAAGGCATTCATTCCGCCACTATTTCCCCAAATTCCGATTCAACAATGTTCATTTTCAGTGGAAATAATGACAACAATCAAATTTACAATTTTGAGGAGCAAAATTTGACAACAATTCTGCCAGTCGTTAAATCCCTTTGCTGGTCTTGTAAAGTGAGGAATCCAAAAAATATTCCCTTTTAATTCAAATTCATTGTATTAATAAAATATTAAATTGCTTGAGGGTTCCTTTCATTTGGCTCCTTTTATTCATAAATTTAATTTAATTTCAATTCTTTTCAAAAAGATGTTCGCAATTCTCATTTATTCAACATTGAGCATTGTTGCTTTTGTCGGCAATGCCCTCATTTTGGCAGTTTTTCTTCGCTTCAAAAGGCTCAGAACCCCAACCCATATGTTGATAGCCAATTTGGCCATTGGTAAGGGAGAAGGGAGGATGGAATGATTTTGAATAAAATTTTCCACAGGCGACTTGATGATCAGCATTTTCTGTATTCCACTCAGTTATTGGCATGTTTTGGTTTTTGAAGACCAGCGTTGGGTGTTTGGAGCCTTTCTCTGCAAAACATTCAATTACCTCCAAGTTTGTCCACATTCCACCTTTCCCTACATCATTTTCACCCTGATTTCAGGCAACAGCCGTTTTTGTTTCCTCTTGGACTTTGGTTGCAATTTCCTTTGACCGTTTTATGGCCATTCAATTTGCAATGTCCCCTTGGCTCAAAATGGACCGTCGAAGGGCATTCTATGCCATTCTGGGCACATGGGCATTCTCCCTCGCAATGGCACTTCCACTTTTAATCGTAAATGAGGTCAGTGATTATTTTTAATTTAATTTAAATATTTCCTCATTTTTAGTTGGAATTTTCACCCGAAGGAGTTGATACATGCTTAGAAAAATGGGCCGATTTCTTCTCCGATCAATTTGTCTCCCTTTACACCTCCTCCCTCTTTGCGTTACAATATTGTCTTCCATTATCCGTCCTTTTGATCACATATACCCTAATTGGCCTAAAAATGTGGAATAGCAAAGTGCCTGGCGATGATTTTCCATCCCAAACCCATCTTCATCAGGTGTGCCACATTTTGTTGAATTATTTTTAATAATTTATGGTCTTTATTCCCGGGATGAAGTTGTTCGGAGCGAGAGTGGGCCTAGGCTCCCGGCCTTCACCGGAGGCTTGGGATTAGTTGGATTGGACTTTAGTAAATTTATTTATCTATAGTGCGGTAAAAACAGAACATCGTGAAAGTGGGAAAGAAGTGAAGGTTTAAAAAGACATATTGGGGCAATATTTGATTGATAGAATGACAGATTGATTAGGCAACAAGTGTCGGATGTGGATACAGTAGAATGAATAGGAGAAGTCCATAGACATTATTGGAATTAACAATAATTTTTAAAGGAAACAACATTATTGGCTGGAAGTGAACAAAGAAGCAGTACAAAGGCTAGAGGATCTACGGTCAGTGCCCACTTGAATGGAAATGCGGCACAAATTGTGCATCAGCAGCAACAAAAAAGGCCGTCATCCTCTCAAATTGTTGGCCCGGGTGGTGGCATAACAGTTCGGCGAAAGAGCTCACATTTGGGAATGCCAATGCATGTAAATGTGAATCAAGAGAGGAAGGAATCAGTGAAGAAGGTGAAGCTATACTAATAAAAGGTTGACCAAGTTCCAATCAATTTCAGTTGATTCCAATGGTTTTGTTGGTGAGCGCATTGTATGCCGTCTGTTGGCTTCCCCAAAATTTACTCATGAACATTTGGGTGACATATGACCCTGGCACACTCAATTATCCTTATATCCTCTATATTTGGTGAGAATCTAAATTGTCATCGAAATATTCAAATTCATTTTATTCAGGTGGGGCGCGCACACATTGGCCATGTCACATTCCATCGTAAATCCATTCGTCTATTATGCCACAAATCGCCGAATCCATGCTGCCCTCAAGCATCTTCTTCGATGGCTCCCTTGGTTCAAAAATTCACAAAATAGTGCATTGGCGGAATTTGACCAATTGGCCAGACGCCGTGCAATGACCACCACAAACAGCTCATTTCGATTCCCTACTAACAACGATCAAAGGAGAAGCACTTTGCAAAAAACAATTTCATTGAGTGTCGAATAAAGGATGAATATATCCGTGTGATTTGCCAAATTAATCAACAATTTTTTTGTGCTCCGCTTAAATGCGCAATTCTGCCATCATTTTATCCCTTATTATGTTTTATACATTTTTTGATGCTTGCCAAAAATACTTCTATGCATAAAAGCTTTTTATAATATCACATAAATGAATATGTATATGAATTGGCTCAAGAGACAATGTGTTTTTTTTCACATTTTGACGTGTAAATTAAATAAATTTATTTGGGAAGGGAATATCACATTGGAATGGGCATCTGATAATTTAGGAAATTATCAAATCAAATTTCGATTCATCCAATATTACTACAATTCTTGGCATTTATTACCTATTTTAGGAAGGGAAAATGGGTTGGCGGTGAGTCGAGATGGAAAGGGAACTGTCAATTAAATAGCCAATCATTGAGATGGTGGAAAATGAAAATGAATCAGCAAAGGAGGGACCACAATTCCCTTTGCTGTATTTTGTATTCTTATCCGAAGATGGAGAAAAATACTGTAAAGCAAAATTGTCTCATTAGAAGAATAAAGCGCAAAATTGCTAAAAGAATATTTTTATTCTTTGTTCATACCTCTTATTAATAAAAATCATGAAAAATCCCGACAGTTCCCTGTCGACTCCCCACCAACCCATTTTTCTTTCAATCCTTTAAAAATACATAATTGCCCAATTCTTTGTATTTTCCTTCAATTTTCCATCAATTAATTTTATTCAATATCACAAGCCAAATCCTTTTGTGCCATTTTTTTTGAATTAGGAAAAGGCGTCAACAATAAAGTTGAGGGGAAAAGTTGGTGGATTGGATTGGCTTTTGTGTGGGCAACGGGGACATCGAAAATCGGATTACCGGCCGACCGCTTCCTTCAAATCCTTTCCATCCATGCCCGTCAAATTCTTCGAATTCCCCCAAATTTGCCTCCAAATTTCTTTGACTTTTTACTTTACTCTTTTTATTGAAATTAGTTGAATTGAGGGTATTTTAAGTTAAAAAGTCAAGGAAATGCTATAAAAGCGGCTAAAAGAAAAGAATGGCTAAATTTAGTGTAAAATTGAAGACAAAATTCAGTTCAATTTCCATCGGCTAAAGTTTATTTTCCAACATTCCGAATTCGCACATATTCCATGAAAATCTCAATTGGCATTCGATTTCAAATAAATTAGCTTCAAATTTCCTATTTCCAATGATGGCCTCATTCAAAAACAAAAAGAGAAAAGGGCACATATTTGGCTCGCGCATGGCCAATTCATTCTCCGAAATGGATGAGTGTGCCTAATTTGTGTTAAAAATTGAAAACTCCTTCCTTCCTCCCATTCCCCCCTCCCGTCCATTCCCATGGCCTCGGATTCCTTCCAGAGCCATTGGCCAAAGACCCGCCTCTTTGAAAATGATGCTCAACAGGCTCAATGCCCTCCTCCTTTTGCTTCCACTTCATTTCCAAGCCTTTTGTGTGTTTTTTTGCTTTGCTGTTTGTCTGTGTTTCCCCGCCCTTTTTGTTCATTCCCTTTTCCGCTATTCCAACAATTCCCGCGGGGCCCATTTCCGGTAGACGCCATTTTGGCCTTCTTTTCGGTTGGAAATCCGAGCACAAATTGAGAGGGGGGGGGGAAGGGTGGTGAAATGAGTATCATCTGGCCAAAAAGCATTAAATGAACTCGGAATTGGCCGAAATATGCATGCAAATTATTCTATAAAAACAAAAAAAAACATCGTTTCCTGCTATAAATCAATCAACCCTTTCGCGATAAATTGGCCTGCTCCATTTTTAACACGATATTCCCACAATAAAGAGTCAACGGCTACCTTTATTGGGGGCTACAAAAGTGCATTCTAAAAGTTGAAGGAAAAGAAATGGCCAAGGGAAGAATACAAATTTGGCCAATTTCCTTTTCCTCAATCTGTGCCCTCACATTCCCTTCATATTTTGCATAAAGGAAGTTGACTGCCCTCACTGAAAAGTGAATGGCCGGATTTGAGTCAAAATTTACTTTGCCCAATTGGGATAGGGCAAAATTCCTCCAAATTTCGGATAAATATTATCGTACCAATAGCGTCATTTCCTCCCAATAAATCATCCATTTTTGGCATTGATTCCCTCTGCTTCACCACCATTTTTGGTTCCATCCTCCATTGTCGTTCCTTTCGGCATTTTTTAAGGGAACAAGGGGGGAATATGAAAGGGGATTGACTGACTGGCCGAATGAGAGTGAATGGTCCCCGGGGACAGAACATGCTCGGAGCATTGACTTCCCTTCCGACCCACTCGTGGCCATTTTGTGTGATTTTCACGGTTTCCTTTTTCAGAAACCAGCACATATTGGTGCCGAAATAATATTTTGATTTGTTTTCCATTTGATTGATTTATAATGGTTGATTGGCTCGGGATAATTGCCATTGTCTTCTTTTATGTGCTAATTTTGATTGTTGGCATTTGGGCGGGCAGAAAAACGGATGCAGCCAAACAAGGAGTTGGCGAACAAACAGAGGAGGTTTACAAGCATATTTTGAAAATTGAATTAATTTAGAATTACAGGTGATGTTGGCAGGTCGGAATATTGGCACTTTAGTCGGCATTTTCACAATGACCGGTCAGTTCAAATTTCCCCTTATTCAATGGCCAAAAATCCATAATTTTTCCCAATATTTCAAATTTCTGCACATTTTTCATCAGATTCCATTACTAATTATTTTTTCATAAGTTTCGCCCCCGCCTTTTGCTCCCCTCCAAAAAATTCCTCTATTCATGCCCCAAAGGGCACGTCTGAATTATTCACTTGCCAAATTCCCTTCACATTGGCATGGATAACACAAAAATGTGGGGTAACCAAGAGAATAGCTGATTAAGGGCTTGTTTCCTCTGTTTTTTTTTCAAAATTCCATGGTTCCGGGCAAAGGAATTGAAAAGGGGATATTCGTAAAATGTTATGGTGGGGAGAATGGGATGCGGCAAAATCGATGCATTGGAATGGGCCAATGACGTTATTTGAAATGCCAATGTGGGGCAAATAAAGAATTTTGAAGCAAAAATTGAATAGAGTTTGGGCTTTGGGATATGGAAGTTGCAAAAATGGAAAGAAATTCAAGAGGATTAATGGGAAAAATGGTAAATGGCACGAGGTAGTGAAGGGGATATTCCCACGGATCAGACAAAGGAAGAAGCAAGGAAGTAGGAAAATGTAAACATTTTAAGGGCAAATATTCCAAAGGAATGACAAATTTCAAAAATAAATTTGAATTTTAGCCACCTGGGTTGGAGGCGCATATATCAACGGAACGGCTGAAGCCCTCTACAATGGAGGAATCATGGGTTGCCAAGCTCCAATTGGTTATGCGCTGTCATTGGTGCTTGGCGGTGTACTTTTTGCGAAGCCAATGCGCGAACAGGGATATGTCACAATGTTGGACCCATTTCAGGCAAAACAATTACGATTTCATCAAAATATTCAGTTTATTTTTTGTTCAGATCAAATATGGCCAACGGGTTGGCGGTAAGTTTTACTTAAGATTTATTAATAATTTGTTCAATTTAATTCCAGGCCTAATGTTCCTGCCAGCTTTACTCGGCGAGGTAATTTTCAATTTCTCCCATTCCTTTTCATTTCCTCCTTTAATAGGTCTTTTGGTCAGCTGCAATTCTCTCGGCATTGGGTCAACAAAATTAAACCCCTTTTCAATTAGCAACTTAAATTCAGGTGCCACTCTTTCCGTTATTCTGGGAATGGACATGACCGCATCAGTTGTGCTTTCCGCCTTCATTGCAGTTTTCTACACCTTTTCCGGAGGACTTTATGCCGTTGCGTCAGTTCACCTCATCTTCGCATTCCCTTAATTGATTATTGTAAAGGTATACGGATGTTGTGCAATTATTCTGCATTTTCATTGGCCTTTGGGTTTGCATTCCGGCTGCACTTTTACAAAAGAAAACCACTGATTTGTCGGAAAATGCCAGCGGATGGATTGGCGAAATTGGTGGAGTTCGTGAGAAATTGCTCTGGATGGATTGTATGCTTTTACTCGTTTTTGGTGGAATTCCTTGGCAGGTTCGAAACAAGTGTTATCTTATTCATTGGAACACACCATTTTGCCCTCTAGGTCTATTTCCAGCGGGTTTTGTCTTCGCGCACTTCAAAAGGTGCCCAAAGGTTGTCTTTTGTTGCCGGCGTTGGCTGCATTCTAATGGCCATTCCCCCGGCCCTAATTGGCGCAATTGCAAGAAATACAGGTACTCAATCACAATGTCAATTTTTGAGCCAATTCCCGCCTCCTTCAGATTGGAGTTTAACCGAATATTCTCCTTGGGGCAATGGCACTAAATCAACGTCAATTCCACCTGACCAAACTTCACAAGTCGTTCCATTGGTCTTCCAATATTTGACCCCAAAATGGGTCGCATTCATTGGCTTAGGGGCTGTTTCGGCTGCTGTAATGTCTTCGGCAGATTCATCGGTCCTTTCCGCCGCATCAATGTTTGCCCATAATATTTGGAAATTGACCATTCGGCCACACGTTTGTTCCTCCAAATTCTGATTTTTTACATTTATTTATTCCATTTAAGGCCAGTGAACGAGAAGTGATTTATGTGATGAGAATAAGGTTGAAATTGACCAATTCCACAAATGAATTCATCCATTTTAAGCATTGTTGCCGTTGGTCTTTTGGCCACAGTGATGGCATTGACTATTAATTCTATTTATGGCCTTTGGTATTTGTGTGCCGATTTGGTTTAGTCCATTCTGTCCAATTCCCTCTTTAATAAAGCCCCTTTCCAGGTTTATGTCATTCTTTTCCCCCAACTTCTTTGTGTTGTCTATTTTGATCAATCCAATACATATGGTTGTTTGGCTGGATATGCTGGTTTGGCAAATTGATCAAATTAATTTATTCCATCAAATTCAGTTGGCCTTCTTTTGCGCCTTTCTGGCGGCGAGGCACTTTTGCATTTTCCTGCCATTATTCATTATCCAATGTTAGCCAATATTTTTCAATTTTTCCTCATTTGAATTTGTGAAGGTATGATTCGGATTCGAATGTCCAATATTTCCCCTTTCGCACAATGTCAATGCTGGCCAGTCTGGCCACTACCGTAGCCATTTCCCTCTATTCCCGTTGGCTATTTCGAAGTGGAAAATTGCAACCGGAGATGGATTTACTCGGCTGTGTTGTGAATGTACCCATCGATTCAGTTCGATTGCCATCGGATACCAGGTAAATGGATGAATATGCCTTCCATAATAAATCACTATTTTCAGTTTCAACACATCCACAATTTCGGTGAACAGCGAAATGCCAATGCAACGTTTGGCCGGCTCAACCCAAATATGTTCATCCCCAAATGGCCTCCAAAACGGGTCCAGAAATCAGCAATTGGCCATTGGCTCTGCCTGTATGTGTTATTCCACCTTTTTTTTAATCCATTTTAGCCCCTCTACTTCATCCAAATGGGAATGCGGCATCGGGGAATCGAAATGTTGGTGGCGGAAAACATACCGATTATGCCTCCATCAAATGAATTTAATACAATCATTCGGCAAAATTGATCTCAAATTTATTATTAGCCCTCAATGTGTTTATGCAAATTTGCGCAATATACCCAGCAAAAGGAATTTCTCATTCTCCCCATAAATTTCCAATGTTCATGTTCACATTTTAACCAAATATTTTAATAATTATTGTGAAGAATTGAGCAATAAATTAAATTGTAAAAAGGATAATTAATAAATGAAAAAGAATAACTTTATTAATTAAAAATATAAAATTCCCATAAAGTATTTACCCATTAGCCAAATGCTTTTTTCAAATTGCGCATTTAATTTAGATTCGTTATTTCCTCCAAAATATCGCATTTAATAGAGGGAGAATATGCAAGATGCAACCATTCCAACTTTTTTTTTTATTATATTCATTTATTTTTTAATTATAATTTGGCAATATTTCTGGTAAAAACAAAAATAATTTCACAGATTAGCTGGAGGCGAAATGGATCAGTGGAGGAGGAAAAGCAATCCACCAAATCCAATCCATCCATCCATCCATCCACCAAAAACCATTCTTATTTTTCTATCATTTTGCGGGGATTAAGGCTGAACCGGTTTAATGTAATTTTTCAATCGTCTTTATTCGCTTCTCATCATCGGCTTATTCTCGTCATTGCCACCAAGGAAACAATGATGGAAAAAAGGAGAATGAAGGCAAATGGAAGAGGAGGCCATTGGATGGAGGAAGAATAAACTGAAAATTGACGAAAAATTGGATGAATTATTTTAGGAATATTACTGACCAATTAACTCGGAATTTGCATTGTTCTCCGCCTCTTGTTTATGGCCCCAAGCGGCAACTCGTTGATCTTCTGGATGTGGTGTGTCCACAGTGTGAATGACATAGAGGAATGGAGGATGCGAATCCGGGGACGAAGAAGATGACTCCTCGCCACTATCAACATTTGGCCATTCCTGCATATCAATTGGATTGCTGAATTTGAGATGGATTAATAGAATATTCCCCCATTATGCTTACTTTGAATGCCTATTCGCTTTTTGATGCTGTCTATGATGAGAATGATGCCTTCCATGATGAATGCCGGATTCATGGGTGGATTCTGCTAAACGATTAGATGAATGGAATTGTCATTTGTGCACCATTTTACTATACCATTTTCATCTGAATCCGATGCCAAAACATCAAATTTGAGACGCATATTCCTTGAAGAACACAATCCACCTTGAGTGTTGTTTAATCCAGCCAAAGTGCCATTTGAAGTTGCTAAAAATCGAAAGGAAAAATTGCTTCGAAAAAATGAAAATGGACAAACTGATAACAAAATAGGAATGGCCAGGCCGAAATGTGAATGCCGAAGGAAGTGGCGAAAATTCACGGAACACCAAAGTGATGGATGACTGTCTTTCGGGTGTAGAACAAACTCCCAATTGGCGTTCATCCCCGCGCAATGCGCATTGATGATATGCATCACGGGATACCTGAAATTTTGAATAATTTTAATTTTATGATGATGGCAATTTTGCCAAAGGAAAATTTTGCATCCCTCTTCGCGCCAATAATCCCTTTCCATCGGCAAATTCAAAAGGAGGGCACTGCTTGACCCAATTCGCCTTGAGGACATTTGGATGGGTTTGAGGGGAGGGAAAAGGAATGATGCCGACCGTCGGGAATTGTGGAGGATAATCGCCTCCAAAAAAGGGGGAATAGGCAGAAGGTTTCTTCCTTTGGCCATAATTGAGTTCTTTACTAATCAATTTTTAGAGTAAATTTTCATTGAAAGTTCTTTTTCCATTCAGTCAATTTTTGTTTTCATCTCATTTTTCCATTCACAGTTGGGCACTTTCCTTTACCCCCACACAAAATTATTAATTAATTTGGACCAAAACAAAAAATTGTGGACCCAACACATTTGAAGAAGGAGTCCTTTTTCTCCACACAATTACTTCCCGCTGCGCAAAAAAAGTTGATTAAGAAAAAAGGGAAAGGTGGACCTTGGAATCCCCTTCCCAGTTTGGCCACTTATTTTTGAATCCAATCTTCGTAAATTTCAATGTCCAATCGAATATTATGAATGAATGGACAGGTGTGAATGGTTTTCATTTGGGGGGATTGGATGTGAAAATGAAAGGAATATATCCCCTCCCCCACTCGAATTCATTCCACCCTATCCCCTTTTTAATCTGGCCGCCGTATCCAAAAGCAGGTGCCATTCTCCACCCAATTTGAATATGGGGAAAATGAGAAATTGCAAATTGCTCCCCTTATGCGGATTCATCCAGGATTAATGAGAAAAATGAGAAATTGGCATAGCACCATCTCAATTTTGATTGTTTTGGTTTATTCTGGAGGATTGCATGTGCCCCTTGGCCCTTAACCCTTCTTTCTTCATTCCATTTCGTGCATTCTGGCCATTAGAGAAGGAGGCCAATTGGCCAACCCATCATTCATTCACTCTTTTATGGGAACAAAATTACTAATTTGTTGATGGCCAATTGGCAAACAAAATTGCAACAAAATTTGCACAAATTTGTTTTTATGTTTTTAACTAGGCCTCAACTTTAATTTAATTGTTGACCTCCGAATCCTTGGAAATTTGATTTAATCCGAAAAGGCGAAAATGAGGCTTGATGAAGTGTGGCCTTAAAGGGAATAAACGGTGCAAATTGGATGGTCATTTTAGATGGGCAAAAGGACTAATTTTGGAGAACATCCCTCCAAGGAATTCATTCGCCCCTTTGCCCAGAGAATGTGCCCCAAAGAACAGTGTCCGCTGGCAATAATTGTTGGCCGGAAGGGGGCACACAACACATGCAAATGCAACCCAAACCCAACCAACAGAAGAGGCCATGCATCCGGAAAGGCCCATACCCAATTTGGCCACATTGATTGGGGCCTTTGGCCAGCAGCAGCTCATTCGCGAGGGGAGGGGAATAGGGGGTCGGTGTGAAATTAGATTGGCTTATACAAAGGGAACATAAAGGGGGATGGAATATTCAAATTTATTTTCGAGTTCTCAAAATTGGATACCAACATTGGCAAGACTTACCATGAACAGTTTGGAATATTCATATTTCGGTTCATTGCCATATTCTTCCTGTTGTTCTGCTTTTAAACTTGGTTGTGGGCAAAGAAGTGTGACTCGATCCAACAATTGCACCCTTTTTACATGTTCAGTGTTGCTGATGTCAAAACTGTGGGAGAATAACAATTAAAATTTCATTTCATTTTCCATCTTTTGCTCTTTCCAATTTTAATATATTTTTTCCATTGTTTTCCAAAATTTCCAGATCTTCATTTTCCTTTAATTATTCATTCCCATTTCCAAAGATGCTTTTCCTTTTTAAAAATCCGTTCCATTTCCATTTGCTCTCAAAAAATTGTAAAAATGCTGCATTTGCTCGCAAATTAATGGGCCGAGACGACCAAAATGGAATGCGCGATCCATTTTATGAGGGGCGCAAATCTTTTTTTACAAAAGACAAATTTGTCAACATTGAATTGAATATATATCCGGGAATAGCCTCAAAACCCCATATTGCTCTATTTTTGGTCATTTTTAGTCAATTTCTTTAGCCAATTGTGTTCCTCACTCCTTTCATTTACATTCTTGACCCCTCGGCCAAAAACCCTTCTATGTTTGCCCAATTAGGGATGGGATGGGCCAAGGGAAGTATGGCAGAGAAGGGGTTGGGTGGGGATATGCTGTTCAATTTTTGTTTTGCGCCATTTTAAGAAGGACATCAGCAGGCCGATTAAATGGATTTCCCATTTTATGTTTTGTTGGCTTTAGCCTTCTTAAAAGGAAAGGGGATGAGGGAGGGGGAATAAGATGAACATCATTCCCAATGTTTGTTCATTTCATCGGCAAATGTGGAATGGGGGGAAAGCCTATTTTGTTGGTCATGCTTCATCGGCGGTTGGCTGTTTCTTTTTTGAACCTTTTTATTGTCATCATCTGCTCCATTTATCCAATTCAAACATGTTTTTTTGCTATTGTCTAATTTACTATTGTGAGTATAATAGGAAAATTCCATTTCAAAATGTTTCTTCTCTTCAAAATGCGTACATCGTTCCATATTCTCGTTTTCAATAAAAAGGCCATTCTCCCCTCATTTCACGCCTTTTTTCACATCCAATAACCACCCACCAAAATGACCATTCCCCCTCATTATCCCGTCAATATCCTCCATTCATTCCATTCAACCAAAATTCCTCATCCTTTTTTACGCCAAAACAGGCTGTTGTTGTGCCCTTCGGCGAAAGAGGCAATTTTAGGGGAAACAGCTGCTTTTGGTGGTCATTGATGAAGCGAGGAAATGGATGGAAAGAAGGGAAAGAGGATGAATTATGAATGGAGGAAAATGCCGAAAAAATATCCAAATTGTTTAATATGCCAAAGTTTTGGCAAAGGATTAATGACATTTGACAAATGAACGGGAATGAATGGAAGGGGGAGGGGGGATGACCTCGAGATTATGAAGGAATTTTTACCATCTTGTGCATTCGATTCGTTGATGATTCCCTGCCGTGGGTCACATTCACTCCATAAACACCCACCAAATCCGCTCATCATCATTCCCATTCATTCCCCTCTAGCCAAATCACTGTTTGTTCCCTTCTTTTCACTAATCGGGGGAAAGGGGGATTCGGCAAGCAAAACGCTGATTATCGACATTCAATGGGGCACAAAAAGTGACCCAGAGGGGGGAAGGGGAAAAGGGGTTCAAGGGTTCCACTCCAATCCATCTACTCGACTAAACCATTGCCCTTCGAGGAGTCTTCTGTTGGATGGTGTGGAGGGTCATTGACTGTGGATGGGGAGGAAAGAATGGGGGAAGTCAATTCAACGAACCCTTTTGGTTGGTTTGGTTGGGGCAAATGAAATGGGGGAATGGCCATCAATCTCCTTCGACCTTGAATTGGGAATTCGTGGGCCAAGGGCGTACCCAGCCGAAGCCAACAATGACAAAATTTTGAAATTTGAAATTAAGATGAGCCAAAAATGATAGAATGAATGAGCCCAAAAGGTGCGCAAAATTTTTTCTCTTTTTAAACATTTTTGGCATTACAAAAATTTGTAATCCGATCCCATCAATCCGTCCACTAAAAATTCCCCATTTTTCATTACCCAACCGTCAATATAGGAAATTTTGGCCCGCAAAGAGGGAAGGATCCCACCTGCTGCCGCCTGGAATGAAGGCCGCGCACTTGACAAAATGATTGCGGTCGGCAATGCCCAAAAAGAGGAAATGGAGGATGGATTGCCCTTCCCCCTCACATTCTCATTCTCAATTGGCCATTTTGGCGGCATGCGGTGGTCCTACCCAAAAAATATTCGGAGAAGATTGAAAGAAGGAATGAGAGTAAAAACCGATAAATCTTCCTTCGGCGTAATTCAAAACGCGCGCGAAAGTGTCAATGCCTAAAAAATCCAAATAATGGTTTTTGTTATTAGTTTATTTTCATAACAAAATGAACTCCCCTTACCCACTTCCCTTCCATTTTAATTCGCTTGATTTACTCCATCCGGGGGGGGGGGGGGCAATTATCCACACATCCCACCTAAACCACCACACATTTTGGTGTGCGCGGAAAATTGACTTCGCCGCTGCACAAACAAGGATGGGAAGGGGGGGGGGAGGGTACCACCTTTTTGATTGTTCGGATTGGGTTGGCTGAATGAGCACAAATTGGGTTAAATTGGGGGCGTCAATTGTAGGTAAATTTATGTCGGAAAATAAAATCCAATTTTGGAAAAAGCCAGATTACTTTTTTTTATCCCCACCCCTGCCTACATCGAATTGTTGGAGTGCCATTGGATGTCCGGCAATTTCCTGGCCATCACCGCAGTCCGCCTCCAATTTTCCCTGCGTCCATCCATCTCAATGGTCATTGCCAACAGCAAAAGCCTGGCCAGCTGGTCAAGAGGCTGCCGCCAGCCGACCCTGCATTTGGGCATTTGGCGTGAATGTGCGGGAAAGGAATAGGATGGGGGAATTTGTGTGGGTGTTGAAAAGGGTTTTTGTTGGCGAAGATGGCACTTCAATGGAAAAAAGAGCAAAAAGGAGCAACAAGTGGGAAAAAATTAGGGCGATAGATGAAAGACATTTTTGGGTCTAAATTTAAAATGGAAAGAATTTACGTGTGAACAAAAAAAGTATTCGAATGTTTGGTTAATTGAGTAAATTTAAATATTAGTGAACTGCGCAATTTGAAATGCCTTTGAATGGGATTGTTTGGGTTGGGAAATTAGAGGGGAATAAAAAATGAGGGCGCGCAAATATTTATTTTTATTGTTGTTTGAATGGAAGGCAAAAGGGGAAGGGGCAAAAAGGTTTATTTGGGGGAACACATTGGATTTGAAGGAAGGCAATGTTGGGGAGGAGGCCGTAGGGCGCGGCGGATGCTATGACCAAGGGTTGTGGCGGTGGTGGTGGGGCGTGCTCCAAAATCCCCCTCCTCCCCTTGGGGGTAACGCAAATTTGGTCGACTCCGCCCCTCAGGCTTCCCGTCCATGCGATGAAATGCAGCTTAAAATGAGTAATTTTGAAAAAGGAAAAGCGCATTTTGCGGTCAAAAAGACGAGCAAATTGCCTAATGTTGACTGACCCTTTGGGGAAAGCAAAATGCTGGCTTATTTTTGTGAGAGTGGACGAATAATGGGACAAGGAAGGAAGGAAGGAAATGTTGGGCCAAATTAGAAGGAGGAGACGGAATTGGGCGAAATGGGGGATCGGATTGCATGCAGCGAATCCAACGGAGAAAAAGATTGGTTGAAGAAGGATTTGTGTGGAATAGGATTTTAGGAAAGGATTTTGGAGGGTTTTGTTGAGTGGTTTTATTGTGGTTTGGGGGGGGGGGTGGGCAGCCATTTGATAGGACACATCGGTTTTAAAACGAGCATGTTTTCTCCTCATCAGATTGAATGATGGATTTGTTCATCCAATCATTTGTTCTTGTCAAAATTTTGCAATTGCAACATGCCTCAATACTCTGCAGATGGAAAAAAAACACAAGGAATTATTCTTAACTAAACAAACAAACGGAATAAAACAAGCAGATTTATTCTTAAAACAGGTGGAATTAAAACAGGCGGATTTATTCTAAGTTGACTTGGCGGAATTAAAACAGGCTGAATTATTCTAAGTTCGCTAGGCGGAATTATTCTAAGTTCGCCAGGCGGAATTATTCTAAGTTCGCCATGCGGAATTATTCTAAGTTCGCCAGGCGGAATTATTCTAAGTTCGACAGGCGGAATTATTCTAAGTTCGCCAGGCGGAATTATTCTAAGTTCGCCATGCAGAATTATTCTAAGTTCGCCAGGCGGAATTATTCTAAGTTCGCCATGCGGAATTATTCTAAGTTCGCCAGGCGGAATTATTCTAAGTTCGCCAGGCGGAATTATTCTAAGTTGACCAGGCGGAATTAAAACAGGCTGAATTATTCTAAGCTCGCCAGGCGGAATTATTCTAAGTTCGCCAGGCGGAATTAAAACAGGCGGAATTATTCTAAGTTGACCAGGCGGAATTAAAACAAGCTGAATTATTCTAAGCTCGCCAGGCGGAATTATTCTAAGTTCGCCAGGCGGAATTAAAACAGGCGGAATTATTCTAAGTTGACCAGGCGGAATTAAAACAGGCGGATTTATTCTTAAAACAAGAGGAATTAAATATTCGAAATTTATCTAACTAGGCGGAATTCAAATTGGCTGATTATTCTGTAAAATTGAGTTACAGCAGTTGTCACAATTCTTTCCATTTTCATTTTTTATTATATTCACAACCACAATTTTGGCTAAAATCATTTATCATTTTTATCTTCTTTTTTTTCATTTTTGTACTCGGTTGACCAACTTTTCGCGTCGTTCCCCAACCAAACCGGCCATCATCCTCGAATTGCCCATATCCGATGATGTGGCGGCACCATTTGATTGCAGTAAACTTCTTTTGAGAAGGAATATTGGATTAAATCATTCATTGTTTCCTCACTTTTGTTGTTGATCACCACCCAAATTCCTTCTTTCCCTTGTCCCTCCGATCCATTGAGAATGCCTTGTTTCCACCGACAATGGGGCAGAACATTCAGTTTGGCCAAATTCATTGCTGGCTAAACATTTATATATGCCGGCGTCATCCAATCGAGTGTTGAATATTTCCAACGATGCCACACCACTTTTGTACATTGTTTGAACTCTGTGCAAATCCACCAATTCCCCATCCTTAAACCATTCAATTTTGGGTGGGGGATTGGAAGTGACGGTGCAAAGTAATTTGCAGGAATGATTCTTTTGGATGAGTCGAGGGCGTAGAGGAAATGAGAAAGTGGGAGGGCCTTGTTGGCCCACGGAAATATTTGGCATTTCAATTTGGGCCCAGGAACGGCGACGACCCGAATCGGCTACCAATGGGGGGATTTGAAGAAGGGAGGCAGGATGACTTGAAATGGTCATTGACTTGGGAGATTCAGAAGTGGCCTCGAGTGTTGGTGGAGAACGGAATGAGGTCGATTCTGAGAGGAAAAAAGAATTCATAAGATTGGCGAGGAATTGATAACTTTTTGGCATGCTCAACACATTCAAGAACATCTGACATTCCCTTTGGCCATATTCATTGATAGCTATGACCGAATATTCGCCACGATCCTCCACCTCCAAATTGGTCACTGTCAAGGCATAATCATTCACATTGCTTTGTTGTCTATATTTGTCGCAATTCTTCAATTCTTGTCCATCTTTCAACCTTCAAAAAGACAACATATTTGGTGACAAATTTACAAATAAATTTTGACCAGCTTAATCGAATTGGAGTAGGTGAAAGAACTTTGCAGAAAAATGAAACGCCGGGTTGACCTTCGCGGCCATCTCCATCCGTTGGACGAAGCACAAAACGTGGTTGAGCATCATTTTGATCGAATTTTGCTTGGTGAATACGAAAACGATCCGGTTGATGTATTCGAAGGGAACTGAATTGAGAAATGCGGCCAATTGGGGCCAATGGTTCGGCCCAAGCATCCTAAATTCATTTTAAATTCCATATTTCTTCCCATCACATTTACATATCGATTTCGGACATTGTCCCGTGCCCGATGGAATCGTTCAGCCGGGATTTTGACCGCCTCTAGTTCATCTCTTTTCCTCAAATCTGCCAACCATGGATGTTCCAATGCTTGGTGCACTGTCATTCGTTGCCTTCGATCAGCCACCAACAATCGTCGAATGAAATCCTAGAAATTTGGATATATCTTTATTAATTTTGGCCATCTTTTTCCTTGCCTTTGCATCCTCCGAAATTTGTTCAAATTCCGGTTCCCCTTCCATAATCCAATCACATTTTCGTACATTTTCCAGCGTTTCTTCATCATTTTCGCCTCCAAATGGAGAAAGCCCCGAAAGAAGAATATAGGCCAAAACCCCCACACTCCACATGTCCGTGTAGAATCCAATCTCCTTGGCTCCAATCACTTCGGGTGCCGCAAATTCTGGCGTTCCTTTTAAATAATAATATCGTGATGAAATTGGGGAAGGGAAGGGTAAATTGCCTGTTGTAACTTTGACCTCCCGATTTGGATCAATTTTCGTGGCCAATCCAAAATCGATCAATTTGAGTTGATCGCTTGTCTTTTTGCTGAACATTATATTCTCCGGTTTCAAATCCAAATGTACATAGGACATCTTTTAACGAGGAATATTGCCCCCAATTTAATGCCCTAAATAATTCACTTCATGCATGTGCCGAAGTCCGTTGCAAATTTGTCGAATATATTTGCGCGATTCCTCTTCGCTCATTTTATTTTGTTCACTGCTCGCTTTTTCGAACAATTCCCCACCAGACATGAACTAATAAATATGGCCTTTTATTCCTCCCGCATATCCTCAAATTTCACCTCATAAATCATCAGCAATTCTTGGTCCATTTCGAAGGCATCATGCAGCGAAAGTAATGATGGATGACGAAGTTCGGACATTGTCCTTTAATGAAATTGGATGTATTTTGTAAAATTCTTTTATTACTCAATCTCCTTTCTGACAGTTTCCTTTTCCATTTCTCCTCCTGCGGTTGGCACAAATTTTGCGGCAAAAACATTTCCAGTGGATTTTTGTACACATCTGACACCAAATTTGAATATGAAAAAATATCCCACTGTGGGACAACCTGTGAACCACCCCAAAAGCCCCAGTCCCAATTTCTTCGAGTACATCATATTCATCATAAATTGAGGCATTTTTCTTGATTTGAATAGGTTGGGGCGGAAAATGGCTCCAAGGATCGACAACTATTCAAAAATGGTAAATGATGATGCCTTAAGGAATGGCGAATAAACCCATTGAATCGTATTCATCTGTCCGAATTGTCGGTGTTGCGGATTTTCCCCGAATCAGTCGGCCAACATCATCAACTACAATCAACTCATAATAATAATAATAATTTCAATCCCCAAAAATTCAATAATTTTTTCCTTCTTCGGCATTCGATCCTCTCCTCTTCCTCAATCTCTTCATCAATAAATTTATTAATTTATGTTAATTTCGAATTAAAATAAATGTTTTTTATTCATTTTAAAGCAAATTTGTTATGTAAAAAAGGCAATCAGCGGGTTTAATAATAGGATGGGAAATTGGGAATTTGGCTGATTTGGAGAGGATTTTGACTTTGAGGAGAAGTCCTTGAGAGAGGAGAGCAAAAATGGAACAAAAAAAATTAGGGAGAGCAATATTTCGGAGCATAAAAATGAGGGAGGATTTTGATGGCACAAAGATTGAGGATTGGCGGCGGCTGGATGGAAAATGATCCGCAATCCAAGGCTAATCAAAAACAAAAAAGAAACATTTCCTTTTGATGATGTTTGGACGGCATTAAAAGGAAATAAAAACAATGTTGGCTAAGCAAAGTGTTCAAAATGTAAATGAAAAAGAAAGGAACATTCCCAAATGAATGAAGATGTTATTTTGAACGGCGGCTCATCCATTGGGAATGTACACCTTCCATTCCATTTTTTACAAAAACATTTTGCCTTTTATTTGGAAATAAAATTATTTGGGGAAATGGGAACAATTAAACAGAAATTTGGTTGATTTTTTTTTATAATATTTGGGCAATTTTGTTGTGTTTTGGCTGGCAACGAAATGGCACGGACTGACTGACTACAATTTTGGCATTCTGGAATGGTCGAGCCCATTTTATATTGTTGCAGCATTTGATGAGAGGAATTTGGATTGTTGGATGAATTAATTATTTTATTGGAGTGAGTGCCTTTCTTCCTTCTTTCCACTTCATTTACAGATTGCGCATCACCTAAAATAGGAAAAAAACATCCATGGGAATGAGGAGAATATTTTTATTTTGACTCAGTCAGTAAAAAGCATAGGATTAAATTGCCTTTAAAAAGTACAAATTTAAGGGCCCTAAAATTGCGTTATTTATCCACTTTTTGAATACGGTAAGGGACATTTCAGTAGAAACAATTGATGAGTCCTCAGGCAATTATTTTTTAACTATAACTCAACGAGGGAGGCAATAGCCAATCAACGAAGATGGTATACGATATAATAAGAAAGCTCAAAATCTTTTTTAAATTTTATAAAATCTAGCTTCAAAAAGTATCTTTGAATGTTATAGATTTGAATTTTATGAAAAAAGCTGCTTAATTTAAAATTCTTAAATATTCGAAAAAATTAGAATTGTCATTTTTTGAGGATATTTTGGGCTTAAACTTAAATGGCATAAAACCCTTTTCTGAATTGATTATTTTTGGCAAGCTATGTCCAAAAGAATGGCCGGGGACTCAACCAGTGATACTGAATTGTCCTGTTTCGTCCCATTTGCCCTCATCAGTAACGGGTAAGAAAGAAAGGCATTCACTTCGGAAAAAAACAGCGAAAGCAACGGAATTAACAATTAAAATTTAAAATTTTAAAAGGCGAGGACAAAAATTGCGAAGCAACAAAAAAGCAAGTGGGAATAACAAAAGCATTGGGGGAGGGGGGGGGGGAATGACAAAACAAAAAGCTTGTGGAATGATAGGACAAAAAAACCAAAGATATGGACATTTTACAAATTGGACAATACGTAAATGCAATATAAATTTGACAAAAAAGTCTCTGTGGATTTTTTGTACAGATATTAGTTAATAAGCCTTATTAGTATAAAGCGATTTACGAAAATTCATGTGAAATGATATGAAAAGTTTGCCCAAATCCAAGCCAAAATCATTCCTTTCATCCAATTTCCCATTTCCACCCATATTAATTGTCATAATTAATTTAAGGAACAAATTAATAATGAACAAACAATTAATACGGAGCCATAATTAAATGTTAAATTCATGGAATAAATTGCAAACACAAAAAATTAATGAACAAAAAACATTTAATACAGATTTGGTGAATTATTGTTTGCCACAAAGAGAGGGCAAATGGGGCATTTTATTTCCTTCTTTTGTTGATGAGGTCAATGTTAGCTATGTTGGAATGTGGATTTTTGGGAACTCATCATCGGCTTTGAGTGGCAAATGTGCTGAGTCTTGGCGAAGGACTCCTGCTGGAACGATGGCCATAATGGTTGGCAACAGCAAGGGAGGACATTGTTTTGCTGGTGGCCAGCGATGTTTTCGCGGCCAACAAAGAGGAGGAATGGGAATTGAGCAAAGAGAATGAGGAAGAGGAGGCCGAATGCCGAACGGAGTTGACGCCCAATGAATTCATTGTTGTACCTTCGTATTGGAATCGTTTGATTCTTGATTCAGGGATGGTGCCTTCAAAAAGGAGAAAAATAATGAATGGGGTGGAAAGGCACTGACATGAAAGAGTGGGTTCACACGGTTCGGAAAGGCCATGTTTATTTTCGGCCACAACCCGGAATTCGTAGCTCGCTTTGGGCTTAAGGCCCTCAACGGTTAAATAGCAGAATCGAGAACGGGCGCATTGTTGCCATTGACCACCGGATTCGCGTTTTTCAACGATATAACTTAATGATAAAAATATTTATAATAATGAATTTGAATGCTCACTTTGTGACCAATGCGCCACCATCCAAGGCAGGTGGCTTCCATGAGAGAATTGCTGCTTCGTCGAGAACATTCTCGACCACTGGGAATCGCTGTAAATTCCATTAATTTTAGATAAATTTGGTGGATATTATTTCTTCACCGGCGCTTCTGGTTTGTCCATCACAGTCAATTTCACTGTGGCTGAATCCGAGCCCACAGCATTATGTGCCAAAATGCGGTATTCGCCGGCGTCTGCCCGTGTGCATCCCGAAATTCTCAATGACACTGTTTTGTCATCCACCTGGATTGCATATTTGCCTCCATCGCTCAATTGTTGTTCTTCGCCATTGCTGTTTAGCAATGTCCAAGTGGATGTGACTTGTGGATGCGCTTTGTAGGGAATTCGGAATTCGAATGTTCTGTCCGATTCCACTTCTAATCCAAGGAAATATTTGGGTGGCACAAACAATCGAGGTTTTGCTATAAATTCCAATGTTGAGGAAATTAATGCAAAAATAATGCTTACTGCTTAATTTCAATTGTGCCCTGGTTGAACGAGTGCCAAATTGATTTGTGGCACGGCATGTGTATTCCGCTTCATCTTCGGCATGCAAATTGGCAATTATGCAAACCTTCAATTAAATAAAATAAATCCAATTCATTCATCCATTTCCCAGTAGTTCCCAATTAATAAGAATTTTTTTCGGCTGGCAGCTTTCTCAATGGGGAAGGTTACCGGCTGTCAATAATGCTCAAAAATAAAAGAAACTTAAGTAGAAAGAAAACAAGAACGGACCCCATTTTTCCTAATTTTATTTGGTATGACTCTGAAGATATTGGAATGAGTATTTAGTATTATTATAAATAGCCTTATATCTTTGAGCCTTATTGACAGGCGGTAGCTCTCCCTCATAGGGAAAGGTGCCAGCCAAGAAGATAATTAGTTGGGAATTATTCTTCGCCAACCTGTTTTGCGCCTTTGTCAATTAGGGT
The DNA here is from genome assembly GCA_030063045.1 of Pratylenchus scribneri. Lineage (NCBI taxonomy): Eukaryota > Metazoa > Nematoda > Chromadorea > Rhabditida > Pratylenchidae > Pratylenchus > Pratylenchus scribneri. The sequence continues at coordinate 533,397 of JAQSEB010000093.1, read as the reverse complement.
GCATTTTGGTGTGTCCACCAATTCCTTGCTGCCCCGGAACCATTGAATTTCCGGTTTTGGACTTCCGCCAATCTCGCATTCAAAAGTGGCTGAGCCCCCAGCGGTGCCATGTTGATCACGGATGGCTGTGATTATTTCGGGGGCTAATCCCTTGGCACTTGGAAGGAAATCGTAATGTTCAATCAATGCTGGCTTCGATTCGCCCGCATCATTGACAGCCATAATTCGGAAACTGTATTTTCGTCCATCGATCAAATTCGTAACATTCAATGAGTTTGAAGGTGATGGGGCTTGTGTACATTTTTGCCAAATGTCCGTTCCCTCTTCGCACTTTTCCACCATATATCCCCGAATGCGGCCACCTCCATCCTTTTCCGGCCTTTGCCAACTCAAAATTGCATATTCCGGTCCAACATCCACAACGTCGGGCAAAACTGGTGGCCCCGGAGGGTCGAAAGGTAATCTGGCCACAATTGGTGAGTCCGAATTGAGGACAGGGCCTTGGCCATTTGTGTTGCAAGCTGAGACCCGAAAATCGTATTCATGATGAGGGAATAGGCCGGCCACAATGAATGACAGCTCACGGACGGCGGAAGCCACTGTCACCCAGCCTTGGTCTTCCGCTTGGAGTGCGGCACTTTCTCTGCCCAAATCCCTTTTTTCCAGCACATAATTTGTTATCCTCGACCCTCCATCATGCGCCGGTGGTCGCCATGAGACGGTGCATTGATGTTCGCCAATTTCCGTGATTTGAAGTGGTCCTTCGGGCACTGATGGTAATCCGCTTACATTTATCCAGAAGCCGGTGCTCGCTTCGCCACTTTCATTCCACACTTTGTATTCATACCTGCCAGCCTCATGGGCGTGCAATTCGGGAATGGTCAGTAGGATGTGATCGTCAAAGTCCACCCATCTGATGTTTGGTGCATCCGGGCTAACCTCCACTCCATTCAGAGTGAATCGATGAGTGAATGGAGGGGAGCCGGAGAAGAATATTTTGATTCGGATCATATCCCCTGCGGGATGGACCGCATTTGGCACTTGTTTTTCGATGACCGGTGGAGCCTGCACTTTTAGGACAGCTGTGGCAGTCTCAGAGCCAAACACATTGTACACCTTTAAAAGGGAATATTTAATTATTTTATGTTTTATCCCATTTGAGATTTGGAAAATATTAATTTGCCAAAAAGATTACTGGTTCAAAGTATTCTTGAACCAAAAACCTTAAACTTGATAGATCTGGATCTGGACGGAAATATCATTTGATTATGTTTTGATAGCTAATTCTAACTTTGAACCAAAGACTAAAATTGATTTAAACTTCCTCCCTTTTATTTTAATCCGAACTATGATAATTATACTATAATACAATTAAATGCGCCTTGGTGAAGTACTCTATCGAATCCAATGGTATATGGTTTATAAATGTAGGATAAATAATTAAACCTAATGTACTTTTTTTCGGAAAATTTTTACAAAATTAAATACCCGGAGTCACAATTTTTTGCGCGAATTTTGAAAATCTGGTGAAAATGTACCCAAATTTTCAGAGTTATAAACAAAATGAGAATGCATGTATTTTTGGGATATTATTAAAATTGCTTATATTTTGCAAAGATATTTAAATATTTTTACATTTTCATTTTAAAAATCAAGTGAAAATCTAGTGAATATAAAAATTATTCAGAATTTCAAAAATAATTTGAAAATATGAAATATTTTCAAAATCTTTTAGGACATATTTGCAATATCTATTCAAAATACCAAGAAAAATATTTTCAAAATGGCAATCATATTCGGAATATTTCGATACATTATTTTTCAACATCTATTCAGAATTATAATAGAAAAATATTTTCAAAATGGCAATCATATTCAGAATATTTCGATACATTATTTTTCAACATCTGTTCAAAATTACCTATATTGTTATAATATTCCTAATATGCTAACCTAAATTCAGAATATCTTTACCTGTAATAATAAATTATAATTTTTATTAAATATTTTATAAATAAATTCAAATTAAATAAAAGAATTATCATAACTTAATCACGATCAAATATGTTCATTGGAAAAACAATTCTTCATCTTTCCATCATAGCCATCGTACTGAACCATAAGACCTTTTGTAAAGACTGAATTGAATAAGGTGAACTAAAATTTGCATATGATTATTTCGATATTTTTCTATAAAATAAACCTGGCCATAATCCTCTTATCTACAAAAGAATTGTAAATAAAGCATTTTGCTGGTGTTCCATTCATTCAAGATTTTGCCAGAATTTTTTCCGAGAAATTCATAAACACACAAATTTATTGCAATTGAGAATTCTAGAATAAAATAGATTATTTATTTAATATTTTAAAGCTCAATATATTTTTCACCAATTGAATTTTAATAAACTAATATATTAGATTTCATTTGCTCTTCTTAATTCCAGTCTCTATTAGATATTTATATTCAAAAGCTTCCTGTTTTGATCTATATTTTATTTTTCATAATTAATTCCATTTCAAAAAACATTCTCCTAAAAACCATATATTTTATCCATAAACTTTTTTTAATCCCAAAAAATTTTGTATACCCTTAAATTTTGTTACTCAATAGCGAAACCATAAAACTTTTAATATTTTTGGCCCGAAATTGAAAATACCATAGATTTTCCAAAAAGTTTAAAACTTTAAGGTTCAAGTTTTGTTAATTTTAATATTTGAAGAAATTAAAGGAAACCTGCGTAATTTTTTAATCCTGGTAGCAAATCATCAGTGCAGATTTAAAATTTTCTAATTTTGCAGCATCTTCAGAACCATTTCCCATGAAGTTAATAAGATAAAAGATTTGAAAAATAAAAAGTTTGTAGAATTTAAAAACTTACAATTACTTAAATCGTTTGAGTTGAAGCCCATGATGTCACTATAATTTGTCAATTTTTTTTTTAAATTCCATAGTTTGCAAAAATCTCCTGTGATTTTCATCTTTTGTACTTTTAAATATTGAAGGGCAATTGCAGATTTCAATTTATTGTCACGCAACTGAATTATCGTTATTTTAATATTTTTTAAAAAATTCTTACATCCCGAACAAAAGTTATAGAATCGTCACCATACTTTGTAAAAAGACTTGAGCGAAAAGTGGTCCTTTTTTACTTCTTTTGCACATAATATTATTCATTAGTGAAGTTTGATCTTTTTAAATTATTTAAATTAATTAAAATTTAGAATAAAATGACCTGGTTAAATCTTGGTATCCACCTTGTCCAATGAGAATTTTAAAGCGTCGCATATTGTTGAGAATTTTTCGATTGAGAATTCTTGCCTTATATATATCATAAAATTCTTGACAATTTAGAGTTCTCATTCAATTTTCAATTTGTTTTAAAGCCGAAGATGTATGTGTAATTTTGCTCCGACAAAACTCGCAACTGAAATTTAAAAATAAATAGAAAAAATAAATAAGAGTTACGAAAAAGCAAGAATTAGAAATGGACGAGCCAAATTTTTTGCTGCAATTGACCAAATATAAATGCAGATGTGCTTTGTAGGTCCAATAGAATTTACTAAAAAATAATAGATTTTTATCAAATATTTGGAACATAAAAAACCTTAATTTCGCAGTTTGGGAAAATATATGCCGGTGGTATTTTCATTCCTAGAATTTCTGCGCTGTTATCAACATGACCCGAACATAAAAAGAAAAAAATTATTATAGTAATTTAATATATTAAACCTTGAATTGACTATGGATTTTGGGTCTTACTTCTCTTGTCGATAAATTCATGAATTTGGCCAAATTGGTCTAAAGAATTATCCCATTCCGGGTTAGTTTCATCGACACTAAATATTTAATTATTTTTCTGTTTTTTTAAATCTTACTATAATTCTCATTAAATATCACCACCGAGCAAGAGTTCGATTCGATTTCATTGACTTCATCGACATCGATGCTCATAAAAATCAAAAAGCTGGTATCAGACATTCCATCTTCTTCTTTGATTTCTCATCATATCATTTTGAATTTTTTAATTTTAAAGATTCATTTTTTAAACCTTGAATTTTTCGTCCACCTCCATTGCAAATTTTCGATCCTGAAGATTTTCCGAATCTGTTATTGTGTTGGCGAGCATTCCATCCTTTAAATTTTTATCAGCTTTAGTGTTTAATTGAAATTACCTGAGAATTATTTTCGTTGTAGTCTTCTTTCCATGGTAGTTTGTGTCATAGAATTCCTCATCATCACTCGATTTGATGTTTTCGAAGATATTAAAATTTTTGTAAATATTTCTATTTTCTTAAACCTGCATATTCTCATATTCAGAGTTCCATTCGCATGGTAATTTGTAAAGATTGTAGAAGATAAGACATGCCAGAAAAACATTGTTAAATTCAATTCCGGTGGTGCCTTCTTGGACAGTTGTGAAGACTTATTGACTTAAAATCTTAGTTTAAAATGTTTTTATATTAATAATTAAACCTGTTAATGTATTATTTTTGGACGCTTTCCTGTGATTCTCCCAAAATGCTCTGAGATTTTTGGGCTCTGGATTATTTGCAATCGCCATGATCGCTTCGAAATTTCCTTATCATCAGCAAGAATTGAGGAGAGAGCAAATTTCAAATAGGAAGCATTCCTCCGAGATCAGGCAGAACATTCTCTGGATCATAAGTATCCTTTAATTTGTACTTTTACTATTTTTTATTATGTTTACAATTACCTCAATTATATCCCTGCTTAAATCCATTTTGACGAGAATTCTCTGATAGAATTAAATTTAGTCCGAAGAATTCAATTAATAAAATTTAATCTTTTATTTAGACTTCGAAAAGTTTGTTTCAATTAATTTTACTATTTGTTTTGTTTTTATCGATTTCGATAACTTTGTGAATTTCTTCTAATTCTCTGACTATGTTCTCTCTCACTTTTCATGTATGATTTATATAGTTATTATTTCTTATTAGCTCATAATTAAGATATTTTTACAAAAATATCTACATAATAAATGCTTATTGTTTTTTTGGTATTTAATTATTCTGAAATATAAAATTTTAATATTAAAGGTTATAAAAACTTTGTTTGTAATACATGGTTAAAAATTAATAAAATCGAAAATAAAATGATAAAATATTTATACAATTTCTCAAATAAAAAAATAAAATCAATTTTTAGTCTAGCTAAATTCTCTCAATTATTTGGCAATTCTTAAGTGAAACAAATTGCAAAATGTCAAAGACTGATAAAGAAGGCGGAGGAATTAACGAGGTAAAAGAAATATAATTAATAATTAAATATAAAATATTATTTAGCGACCGCGTATTTTGCCAAACGGAGAAAAAAATGATATGAACTTCAATCTGGAAGATTCTGTGGTGGAAAGTTCTGAAAGCAAGAATTAGAAGAATTTGCAACGAACTGCTGGAAATATGTTATAGAAATGATGGAAACGAATTATTGAATTTATTCAAATCTCCAAAATCTTCCAAAAATATCCACCATAACAAATCTCGCAAATATTATTCTCAAATTCAAATTATACACCGTTTTTTTAAAAATATCTCATCTACCAGAACAAAATCCCACAATATAATGATCTGCTGGTTTTCTTCTATTTGATTGTTATCCTCAAAAAATCATCCCAATAATATTTGTCTCCATAAAACCAACGCAAATTCATTTTGTTTCTCTTATTTTTCATCTAAATATTACTTTCGATCAGTTATCTTGGCGAAAATCAAACAAAATTATTTAAATCTTTCAACAATTATTTAATTTTGATAAAGAAATCCTACTAAAAATTCCAATTTATATTCCTTTTTTAGGGATTTAAATATTCTTATTTTTCGGAAAAAAAAATTAAATTTTGAAAAAATAGTGAAAATTTTGGAGTAATAATTTTCAATAATTAAAAAATTTTTAAAATATACTAAAAAAGATATTCTTTTTTAGTCTGCATTTTGGGTCTTATTTTCAAAAGCTTATCAAAATGAATACAAATATAAATTTTCAAAATTATTAAATTATCAAAATATTCCCTGAATTTTAGTAATTTTAAGAATATTATAACAGTTGATGTATTTTAACTTAATTTTGTAAATATGTAAAATTTTGAACATATTTTTTTTCTTTTATGTTCAAAATCTTTTGAATTTATTTTGAATTGGATTTTCAGAATTTTATTCATTTCTAATATATTTTACCAATTTATCTGTGCTCAATTTATGTTGAGGATTTTTTCTTTTTTTAAAAAATTTTCAAAATTACAATGAAATTTTCAAAATATTGTGCACATATTTTCTTTGTGACTCCGGGTATGATATTATATAATCAAATTTTGCCCACCTGGCAACTGTAATCGCCGCCATCAATGTCCCAAACTTCTTTGATAATTAATTTGTATTGTCCTTCGCCATTGTCCTCCACTCGATATCGGGCACCGTCGGGAATTTCGCGTCCATTCCTCAGCCACCTTGCTTTGGGCTGTGGCCGGCCAACTGCCTCACAAGTGAAAATTGCCCTTTTATTGTATGGGCATGCTTGATCTTCGGGTTTAACAACAATGTGAGGTTTTCCGCCGGCAGTTTCCTGAATTTTGATGGGCCCGGAGGGAAGTGATGGTGGACCACGGCCGTGGGAATTCAAAGCGAACACTCGGAATTCATAGTCGTGGAATTCACGTAAACCCTGCAATATTAAATCAATCTTTATTTATATTCCTTTTTTAATTTTTACCGGAACAGTGAATTCAAGCAAAGGTGTCTAAAATGAATAAAAATAAGATAAAAATATGCACAAATTTAGGAGACCGTTTCCGGTGTTGCCATTTCCCATTGTTGATGGCCAATTTCGCGTTTTTCTACCACATAGCCGGCCAATTTGCATCCACCATCATCCAGTGGTGGTTGCCAAGTCAATGTCACCCAATTTGGACCAATCGAGTTAGCATGCAATGAGATTGGAGGGCCGGGTGGGCCAAATCGTTGTCGCAGTTGGATTTTATCACTGGGTGGCGATGGCTTACTCCAGCCAGCAGCATTTTTGGCCACAACCCGAAATTCATATTCCCCTTGGTCCCTGAGATTTTGCACTTTGAAATTGGTTCCTTCAATCAATGCTTTCTCGGCGGTAATCTGAAGGAGGATAGATAAATGAATGGAATTAATTCCCCCAATTCCCTTACCCATTTATGGGAATGTTGATCCCTGTATTGTAGATTGTAGCCAAGAATTTTGGAGCCACCATTTGATGCTGGCGGTTCCCATTCAACATCGGCCCAAGTTCGATCAAAGTTGCGAACAACTGGCTTATCTGGTTGACCGGGCACAGAAAACTGCAAAAAATTGGAATTAAAAAGAATAAAAATATTGAGAATTTACTTGATATTTGGCCACAATTGGTTCAGGCAATTCCAGTGGGTTGGAAATGCCATATTGATTTTCGGCCATCACCCGGAATTTGTACCGTTCATTTTCAATCAGTCCTGGTACCAATGTGTTCGTATTTCGCACGAATGAACTCAGTCTTTCCCAATTTTCGGGCCCACTGCCCAATCGGCATTTTTCAATGACATAATTTGTGATGGGCGATCCGCCATCATCTCGAGGCGGTTTCCAGGCAAGTCGACACGATTCTGGGCCAATGTCGTCCACATCCAGGGGACCCTCGGGCGGTGATGGTCGGTCCACAACCTAGGGGGAATGAATTGAGGATAGGAATATTCTAATGGATCTCACCTTCAATCGCAAATCCACAGAATCCGAGCCAAGATCGTTCTCAATTCGCTAAATGTTGAAAAAATGAACATTTGATAATTTATTCCTTAACAAAACGAATTTCCTTCTAATTTCCTCAATTTAATTTAATAATTTGTCACCTTTTCAAATTAACTAATTAAATTAAAACCGGCGGAATTATTTCTTAAAATAACAGATGGAATTTTTTGATAATTTGACACCACTTTTGCCTCTAATGAATTCCCTTCTTTTTAACTAAAATGTTTAATCATTTGGTAATTTTGCTTTCTTCTTACAATGGAATATGTCCCAGTATCGCCTCTTTCGCATTTTGGATAATTGAGTTGAGTGAGGAAATCGTTGCTCTCAATTTGGGCCCTGTCCCTTCCATCCAAAGGTATTCCATTCTTTGTCCACGTGATCTCTGGCCGAGGACTGGCCGCATATGGGACAAGCAATTTGACCGAATCGCCGACCATTGCGATCATATCCCGGGCCAACATTCCCATTGAAATCACAGGTCGAGAGGGCCGTGGTGCGGCAATAATTGGCACCGAATTTTCGCTCCATTCGCCTTGACCGGCAGCGTTGACGGCGGCCACACGGAATTCGTAGGTGTGTTGTGGCTTCACCCCCGTCACTTTGCATTTTGTGTCAGGAACATTGCCAAAGGCAGCCCTCTCCCAGGGATCATTTGATCCTGCCTCCCTCTTTTCCAGGACATATCCCAGAATTGGTGCCCCACCATCGTGCAATGGTTTGGTCCATTGAAGGGTGATGGAATCCTCGGCAGTGTGCAGCGGTTCGGGTGCTCCAGGTGGTCCGGGAACATCGAATGGCCCTTTGGCCAAAAGGGATTCATCCGCATCTAACGGTGCGCCTGCAAACAAATCATCACAAATTTTTCATATAATTAGGATATGCCCCAACTTGTCAATATTTAATTACTCATCGAAACTGAACCAATTTTGATTATTTTTTATAAAATTAAAGTGGTGGCCTATTCGCTATTCAAAGATAAAAATTTTATTAAAATTAGTTCAGACTTCAGAATTTGATGAAGTTGAATACAGAAAATCTTTTAAAACTACCTTTACCATGGATAGCGAAAAGTTTGGCAACAAATTCGTTATTTCTGAACCAATTTTAATAAATTAATATCATTTAATAGCCAACAGTCTGCTCTTTAATTTGATAATAAAAACCAAAATTTGTTCAGTCTTTGATAAGTTATTACAAATGGCGACAAATTGGGGAATGCCCATATAATTCAGCTGAACTCACCAACTCCAAATTGGTTCTCGGCTCGCACACGGAAATCGTATCGTTCACCGTTGGTCAATCCCCGGCTTCGGAACGACAATCCAGCCGGGGCTCCAACCTTCTCCCAATCACCGTCGCCTCCTTTTGCCGGTTTCCTTTCCACCACATAATTTGTAACCGGTGACCCTCCATCATCCTTTGGAGGACTCCAATGCAAAGTGCATGCATCGCTGGCCAATTCCGAGAAGAGGATTGGCCCAGTGGGTTTGCCTGGCACATCCAAAACATTCACATTCAATTTGGCCGAATCCTTTCCATGCCTATTTTGGACAACAACTTTGTATGGCCCTGCATCCGATCGTTTCGAGTCAATTGTGGTGAATACAATTTTATCATCGTCCACTTCCATTTTTGTGCGTTCATCCTCAAATATTGTTTGGTTTCCATTCAGCACATCCACCGATGGTTTCACTCCACCCGAACTGTATGGCAATGTGAAGGTGATTGTTTCACCGGCGCGCACTGTGATATCTTTTAGGCCACTCAAATCCAGGATTGGTCTGCCAGGTTCGTCCGTGGTGAACACCAAATCGCTGGGCTTTGATGGTTCACCTTCGCCCGCTTTGTTCACGGCGCGAACCCGAAATTCGAATTGTTCCTTTTCCGGGAGACCTTCCACCGTGCAGCGTGTGTCGCGCACCATTTTGCCCGGGCCCATTCCCACATTTGCCCTTTTCCATTCATCATCGCCCATTTTCCTTTGCTCCACCACATATCCTTCAATTGGTGCTCCTCCATCCGAAATTGGACGCATCCAACTCAAATCCACCGTATGCCTCGTGACTTTGCCAATTCTGGGTTTATCTGGTGCTCCAGGTGGTTCAACAAATGGACGGCATTCCACCGGTTCGCATGCTCCACTCGGTGGCCCCTCACCCGCAGCATTTACCGCCCTCGCCCGGAATTGGTATGTTTCGCCCTTGGAAAGACCCGTTACAGTGGCCTGTGGCATTCGGACAATGCCAAGTGAGGTGACCGGAGCCCAATCGCCGCCTCCTTTCTTCTCAAGTCGTTCAACCACATATCCGGTGATTGGCGAGCCGCCGTCATCCCTCGGTGGATTCCATTTCAAGGCCACCATATTCGAATCGTAGCCAGTCACTTCTGGGGTAGATGGAGCGCCGGGTGGATCTAATTAAAATAATGGTATTAAATTTATCAAAAAAAGTTATTGAAATTGTCCAAAAGAATATTGAAAATGCCAAAATGATTATAACGTTTCAGAAGTTTATTCCAAACAATACCAATAAATTATACCAGAGGTTGCATTATTTGATTAAATTTTTGTTTAGATTTAATAAATCTTAACTTAGTTTGTGTCAAAAACGGTTTAAACCGTTTAATACTGTTAATTTTGACCAAATAATTATAAAATTATGTATCATTCGATGTGTCTATCAACTTTATTCAATGGTTTATAGTTTATGTTATGATTTATGAATGTAAGACAAATCCCTAAACTATAATTATTTTGGCATTATGTAAAATCTTTTAGGCAATTTCATTATTCTTTTCGATATTTTCAATGATTTTTTTTGTAAAATTAAATATTTATAATAAAAAATTCATCAATCAATTCATTCAATTCCCCTTCAACAAACCGAATGGATCTTTTGCGGTCACCGGATCCCCATTCAATGGTTCACTAATTCCGGCCATATTCTCGGCGAACACTCGGAATCTATACTGTTTTCCTTTCTCCAAATTGCGAACTGTGTAGCTGAGCAGTGTGCATTGTTCCGGCACTCGTTCCCAATCGTGGGCACCCAATTCTTGGTATTCAATTCGGTAACCACTCAATTCCGCGCCTCCATCATCGTTTGGCGGTTTCCAAGCCAACGTGATTCCACGTCTATAAAAATGAACATAATAATTAATTAAATTTGATTTTTTTTTGGTTTACTTTGTGGTTGATGGATAGGTGATTGGTCCCTCGGGCGGTCCAGGCCTATCAATCACGGTGATCAGCACTCGGGCTTCAGCCTTTCCATATTCATTTGTTGCCTCAATTCGACATTGGCCTGAATCCGCACGTTTGCTTTGTGGAATGTAAAGACGAGTCAATCCTGGTTTCGTTTCCACACCTTTATTTGGATAATATTCATTTATTCACAATTTATTATTAAACCAACCACTCATTTGCATTCCATCTTTTGTCCATGTAATTTCAGGTTGGGGCGATCCCACATAGGGAATGGGCAAATCCAAGGGTTGGCCAGCCCTCACACGCACTTCCTTTCCATCAATGTCCAATTCGAATCGAGGTGCCTCGAATTTGGGTTTGGCAAATGCCAAATCCGATGGTTCCGATGGTTTGCCAGGACCAGCTTTATTCACTGCCACCACCCGATATTCATAGCCATGCCCTGGTTGTACTCTTTCATCCGTGTATTCCATTTCATAGACTGGATGGGTGTTCACCTAAATATAATTAATTTATTTAAATTAAATTGCATAGAAACAAAAAGGTAGGGGAATTTTCAATACCTTATGTCATTCTTTTGTCTATAACTAAGCGAGGCTATTACCAATATGGAAAGCGGATATATCAATTTGAAAGAAGCTAATAAGCAACATTTTAGAAGACGTTTGAAGGTTTTTAATTGTCATTTGACCATTTCAAATAGGTTGTGTCCTTGTTGAAATGTGAGTAAAAATGGTCCCTTCCCTTATCTGCAATCTACATTGATATGCCCTCATGGAAAATCTTAAACACATTCCCTTTTGTAAGAAAAGTTATTCGAGGGAAAGAAGGTGTACGGTACGGCATACCGTAATCCAGAAGGAAAATTTCCTTTGAGAGGAATGAATGAGGATAAAGATGCCCTAGGCTAAAGTAATATTTCCTTTTCCTTATTCCATATAGGTTTCAATAAATGGTTTTGATATATTTGCTTATAAATTACTTGTTGTTTTAACTTTTAAAGAATTTGGAAATTGCAACTTTCTAGATGACTAATAAGAGCTTAAAATGATATATTGATATTAAATTTAGATTACTTTCTTGCTTAGCTATGGCTAAAAGAATGTCCAAGTACTGGAATGTCCTTTGTTTCGCCCCTAAAACACTCTACCTTAATCCATCGTCCAGTTTTCTGGTCTTTCCTTTGTACATCATAATGGGTAATTGGCGATCCACCAGTGTCATTTGGTGGTGTCCATTTCAGCGAAATATGATGATTGTCATGATCTGTGATTTCCGGTCTTCCCGGTTTGCCCGGTGTGCCGAATGGGTCTTTGGCCAAGACCGGCGAATCGATGACCAGTGGATCAGATCGACCCAGGGCATTTTCGGCACAAACACGGAATTCATATTCTTGGCCTTCCCTCAATTTGCCTGCGGTACAACTGCATCCGGCAACAAAATTGGAAACTGGCGTCCAAACTCCACTGCCCACTTCCCTCTTCTCCAACACGTAATTTGTAATCTCCGATCCGCCATCATCCTCCGGTGGATGCCAATTCAGTTGGCATGAATCCTTTGTGATGTTTTCCACGCCCATTGGCCCCTTAGGTGGGCCAGGCCTGTCCTGGACGATCACTTCGAATGTTCCCTCCGTTTCGCCCACTTCATTCTTCAGTCTCAATTCATAGGCCCCACTTTCTGCCCTTTTGGCATGTGGGAAGAATATTGACGTTTTGCCCGGTTTTTTGTCCATAATCAATTCGGCTGGCAATGAGCCAACACCAGCCTTTGTCCAACCCACACTTGGGTCCGGTGCGCCCACAAATTCGATGTCCATTGTCAAAGTGTTCCCGGCTCGGACTTTCCATTTCCTTTGTTGAGTTATAATTTGCGGTTTCAGCCACCGTGTTTTGCACATTTGTGAGGCGGATGGCGCCGAAGGGGCCGATGGGCCTGCCTCATTTACGGCACGAACCCGGAATTCATATTCTTGTCCCTTTCTCAGTCCAGTGCAAGAAAAACTGGTCGAAGGGCAATGGCCAACTTCCATCCAATTTGGTGAGCCCTTTTCCCTTCTTTCCACAATATATTCCTTTATTGGGGCACCCCCGTCATTGGCCGGAGGTTTCCAGGCAATATCGATTCGGCCTTCGTCATAGTCGATTATTTCCGGTGCCGAAGGTGGATCTGGCACATCAAATGGATTTTTGGCAATAATTTCCTTGTCGCCTTCCAGCGGCTTCGATTCACCATATACATTGACGGCTTTCACACGGAATAAATACTTAAAAATGAGAATAAAGGGAAATATTTTGTATAATTTGGTGAAAAAAGATTATAATGGTTCAGAATTTAGTCTAGGCTCGAGTAAGTATCAATAAGAAAAATAATAAAGTCGATAAATCTAGACAAGATGCATCATTTGATTTTATTTTGACTTTGGTTTAACCAATTTTAATTTAGTTTTGAACCAAAAACCAAAATGGATTTAAACCGTTTAATATCCTTTAATTTTAACCAAACTATGACAAATTAATTCCATTCGATGCATCTTGGCGAGCCTATACAATGTTAAATGATTTTTAAATGTAAGATAAATAAATCCTAAAACCATTGTAATTAATTTTGGTCTTCATCTATTCTTTTATTTCAACATTTTTGTCTGTTCGCCAAATTAATTCATGAATAAAATATGTAAATATATGTTCCCTCACCTTTTTCCCCGTTGTCAATTTTGTTACTTTGGCCTCACAATCCGGAAATTGGCCAACTTCTTGCCATGTTCCTCTGCTTGTGTCCAATTTCTCAACCACATATCCAATTATTTCGGCTCCTCCATCATCCTCCGGTGGTCGCCAATTCAACGTACATCCCTCCTTGTGAATATTCTTCGCTTGCAGTGGGCCTTGTGGTGGTCCGGGCACATCCAATACGGTCACTTTGCATTGTGCCTGGTCCACTCCATGTTCATTTTTCACCGAAATCCCATAAGTCCCAGCATCGGATCTTTCGGCCGCTCCAATTGTTATGCTACTCAAATGTTCTTTATTGTCCAATTCGGCATGGCTTGATCCCGTAAATGGCTTCCCATTCACAGTCCAACTGGCCACAGGTGCCGGTTCCCCTTCGAATTCGGCACAAATATTGATTGGTTGGCCGGCACGAACGCGGATGTCCATCAGCGAGTTCAAATTCAATTTTGGTGCCATTTTTCGCGGTTTTGCCACTTTTGGTTCTGTTGGATCTGAGGGTTCGCCTTCGCCAGCTTTGTTTACGGCTTTAACTCGGAACTGGTACTAAAATGAATTAATAATTCCATTTATTCAAAAATCATTCCCAATTGAATAAGGCCGATTAAGTAATGCATCGGTTTTATGCCCATAATTTAACCTAGGCAATAGCCATTCTAGGAAGGCGATATACCAATTGAAAGGTAAAATTTTCCTCTAAAAATTAGCCTGCATTTTAAAAAATCTAGAATTCAAAATAATTGCATATCCTTGAGAGTGTAATAAACCCGAATTTACGAGGAAAAAGCACTAATTTTACAAAATTTTTTAAAAAATTAGAAAAGCCACTTTTTAGAGGATAATTTGTGGAATCTTTCCCATTATCTAGGGGGTATAGCGTATAGCCTCTTTTTAGGGAGACGCCCCCCACATAATGACTCTGCCCCCCCCCCCCCCAGATAACGGGAAATTACCTCTCAGATTGTTTTTATTTCCTTGTTGAAATATAAACCAAAAACCATTTAATTGCATTTTCCAAATTGTCCCCTTATCGCCCATGGAGTATGGAATATGTCCTCACTCAGGCAAATGTCACTGCACATTCTTCCTTTTGAAGTTCAATAGGAAAAATGAATCGAGGGAAAGAAGGAATACTGTAATATAGATACCGTAATCGAGAAAGAATAGCTGTGGGCAATGAGTTGATGGGCCCTGAGGAAACATTTCCTTTCTTTCTTTTCTTATTCAATATAGGATTCAATTATAAATTTATTTGGTGTAGTATTTTTAATTTAAGTTGTTTTTAGCCACTTTTTAGAGGAAATTTGGGGCTTTCATATAGCATATAGCCTTCTCAAATAAAAAAGTTATTTTTTTGGCTATTGCCATAAAGAATGGACTAAATCGGCAATACTCAATTATTCTGTTTCGTTTCCCACCTCTTCCCCTGGGATTAGTCCATCCGCTGTTCCTTTGCACACATTTCCTTGAATTTGGCCACAAGGCAACCAATGTCCATTCTTCGGTTTCCTCTCAATAATGTATCCATCAATTGGGGCGCCTCCATCCGAAATTGGTGGCCTCCACTCCAAATCCATATGGTCCTTGTCCCAATCGACCACTTTCACGTCTTGCGGTTTTCCTGGATTTTCCCATGGATTTTTGGCCAAAACACTTTGATCCCCAGTCAATGGCTTCGATTCGCCCTGTCTGTTTACTGCGCGCACCCGAAATTTGTATTCCTTTCCTTCGACGAGTCTATTCACTCTCAGCGTTGTTTCCGGTGTTTCTCCACAAGGACACCATCGGCCATCGGCCTCCTGCTTCTCCACCAAATAGTGGGTAATTGGTGAGCCACCATCATCCTCGGGGGTAAACCATTTCAGCGTGGCACTTTCCTTGGTCACATCCCTAGCATCCAGCGGGCCCCCAGGTGGACTTGGCACATCCAAAACGGTCACTTGCACTTCGCATTCATCCTTTCCATGCTCATTTGTGGCCAACAATTTGTACACTCCACTGTCCATTCTTTCCGCATCGAATGTCCTCAATTTGGTGTGATTTTCGTTGGTATTGTCCACTTTTGTGCGATCGGATGTGCTCAATGGGGTGCCATTGATTGACCATTGGCATTTTGGGTTTGGTTCGCCCTCCACTGGTACATTGAATTCAATTGTGCCACCTTTCTTTATCCGAATTTCGGGCATGGCTGATCGATCAATCTTCGGTGGCAATCGACGAGCTTTGGCCAAAAGTGTTCGACTCGGATTCGAGGGGGAAGATTCGCCCGCTTTATTAACTGCTTTAATTCTGAACTGGTATTGTTTCCCTTCGATTAGGCCTTCCACTTTGGCATTTGTTTGGCTGGCCGGCACCTCCGTCCCATATTCCCAATCACCGTTGCCCATTCTCTTCTCGACCACATATTTTTCCACCGGCGCTCCGCCATCATCCGCGGGTGGAGTCCATTTCAAATCGGCCCAATTCTTGTCCCAATCCACAATGTCCGGTGTTCCTATAAATTTTGGATGATAATTAATTTGCCGAAAAATCAGTGAAAATCTTGAAAAAAATATTGAAATTGACAAAAAAGAACAGTTTATTAAAATAATGGTCCAATGGTCAATCTCAGATTCATAAACTATATACCATAAGATATAGCTAGTTAATAGCATCAAAAGGTGTGTAATTTCGGTCATGATTTGGTCAAAATTAAAGGGTTATTAAACGGTTTAAACCAATTTTGATTAGGGTTTAAAACTAGGTTCTGTTATATTATGATGTTTCTTGAATAGATCTATCAATTATATATAAAGGATTGTGGACCTATTGCAACAATATTTTTTCGACAAATTAAATAATTCTTTTTTTTAAATTTTTAATTAGCCTATAAAATTGAATAATTTGGAAGCTTGGAAAATGTGAATAATAAATTTAATCTAAATTTTCTCTTCCCACCTGGCCTATCTGCCGTATCGAATGGATCTTTGGCCACAATTGATTTCTGCGCTTCCAGTGGATCCGATTCCCCATATTTGTTAACTGCTTTCACCCTGAAACGATATTCATGTCCCGGCGTCAAATCCGTCACATCCATTTTGCAATCCGTACTTTCCCCTGCGCCAGTCCATCTCCCCGTGGCCAAGTCCAATTTTTCCACTACATAATGGGACACTGCCGCTCCTCCATCGTCCTCTGGCGGTTTCCAATCCAATGTGCACCCAGTTTTGTGCACATTTCCAATATTCAATGGGCCACGTGGTTCAATGGGTCTATTTTTGTGAGGGTTTTAAACCAATTTCATAAATTCCCATTCATTCCAACCTGTCCAAAACGGTAACATGCACTTCGGCTTTGTCCGTTCCATTATCATTTTTGGCCGTAATGTTGAAAACACCCGTATCCGAACGGAGTGCCCTTTTCACTGTGAATTTTGTGCCTTTTTCATTGCACACAATTTTCATTCGATCATCCGATTCCAGCGGTTTTCCCTCAAAATCCCAAGTGATTTCGGGTGGCGGTTCACCAGAAATTGGAATATCCAATTGGAAGGGTTGGCCGGCTCGAACTCGGATTTCATGGATGGAACTTCGATCGATTTTTGGCGGAACTTAAAGTGGCCATAATTAACAACATTTCCCATCTATAGGGTTGTCCAACTTATCACTTTTTTAATTATAATTACTCATCAAAGATTGAAATAATTTGGATTATTTTAGTATCAATAAACTTATGGCTATTTAAAGATATTAATTTTACTTAAATTGATTCAGAATTTATGGAGTTATGGCTCATAAAATCCACAAATGTTTCGTCAAACATCGAAAAAGTCCCTTTTTAAATGATTTTTTGGACACAATTTCAATATTTATGAACCAATTTAGATAAAAATTAATATCATTTGATAGCCAAAAGTCTGCCCTTTAAATTATATAACAAAATCATTTTAATTAATTTAATCCTTGATAAATTATTATAAGTAAACGGCGATAAGAATGTGCATATTCTCCCTTTATTCCCTACCATTTCTGTCTTTGGCAATAATCGCATTTGATGGGTCACTTGGTTGTCCTTTTCCGGCTTTATTCTTTGCCACCACACGGAATTCGTATTCTTCCCCTTCCGTTAATCCTCCAACTGAAGCATGCGGTGATGAATCTGCGGGCACAACGGCCACTTGTTTCCATTGTGGTGAGAATTTGTCCCTCATTTCGACCACATATTCCTCAATTGGTGCACCGCCGTCATCCGCGGGTGGTGTCCATTTCATTTCGGCATGTTCTTTGTCCCAGTCCGTCAATTCTGGCTGCAAATTTGGCCCCAATTATCTTTCCATTTTTCCCTTTTCCCACCTTTCCAGGCTTTCCGGGCGGATCGAATGGTTCTTTCGCGGTGATTTTATGATCCGTTTCCAGCGGTTCTGATTCGCCTTCCGCATTCACTGCGGCCACCCTAAATTTGTAATCATGTCCGGGGGTCAATCCATCCACTGTGAATTTGCATTCTGGCCCAGCAGTTTTGCCGGCTTTCACCCATCTCCCGGTGCTGGTGTCCAATTTTTCGACCACATAATTTTCGATGGGTGCACCGCCATCATCCAACGGGGGTTTCCAATCCAGGGTGCATCTGTCCGCGTGAATGTCCGACACATTCAATGGGCCTTCCGGCGCCGATGGCTTATCTGAAAATCAGTTCCATAGTATAATGAAATTTCTTATAGTAGGGGAATTCAATACGGCCTATGTTCAGTAAACTTTTATCGATATGTTAACGAGGCAAAAGCCTATTTAGGGAGGCTGATATATCATTCGAAATTCAAAGTGTCCTCTAAAAAATGGACATAAAATATTTATAAAATCCATCTTTCAAAAAAAGTAATATGACTTCAAGAATAATATACTCAAATTTTTTGAGGAAAAACTGCTTATTTTATAAATTTTAATTTTATTGATTGATTCCCCAATGAGCTATGGCTAAAAGAACTGTACCAATACTAAATCTACTCTATTGTCTTTTTAAAAAAATTTAATAATATTTATTTTATAATCCTGATTGAACTGCGAAGATTGGGGAATAAATTTGTGGATTTGAGAGAAATGGAAGAAAAATAATGAAAAAAAAAGATCAAATTGGCAAAAATTAGCCGTTTCTATTTTTGTCCATATTTTCTTGCCATTAAATTTCGGATCAATCAATTTGAAATTAAATTATTCGTTTATTTCTAATTCACAATTTGACATAATTTCACTCACCCAACACATCCACCCTGACCCGTTGTTCGGCTTCGCCATTTGGATTCACCGCCCGGATCACATATTCGCCACTATGGCTTCTGTCCGTTCCCTTTATTTGGAGTTTCGCGCGGCCTTGTTCCTCATCATGTTCAATGCGCACTTTTTGTCCAGCAGATCGAAGCTCATTTCCATCCGGGCCAAACCATGTGACATTTGGCAATGGTTCACCCTCAACGGGCACATCGAAATTGATCATTTGACCGGCATGCAATTTCAATGGCTTCAGTTCGCCAATTTTTGGTGGAACTTAAAATTTTTTAAAATTTATTTTTATTAAAAATTTATAATTTTTCCAATCTAATTTAATTTCCTTATTTTAATTTTTTATTAATCACACTATTTTTTGTGTTATTTTATTGTATCTGGCCATTTTGTTAAAATTCAATGCTTTCCACTTTCTTTACTCTTTCTGAATTATCTTTTTAATAATTTTAATTTATAAAAATTTCCCTCTTTCCATCCATCTCATTTTTAAATCTCAATAAAATATTTATTTAATGAATTTATTTAACATTATTTATATCAAAAGATAGAGAATTTTCCGCTCTATAAAAACATATAAAAATTATTAAAAATGGTTTAAATCGAAGGAAGTCATGAGTGAACAAAAATGGAGGCCATATTCTCCAAAGGAAAAGGCGGCTTTTTTCCCTTGCGTGAAATTGAGGAAAGAGATAAATTTCCCTTCCTACAGCAATAAATGATGAGGAGAGAATACGGTACTTCTAATGCCAAATTCAATCATTCATAACTCGCTTCAATCTCAACCATTTTTAATGATCTTGATATGGATCGATAGAGCAGAAAAATCTCTATCTTTTGATATAAAAAATTTTCTAGAAATTTTTAATTTAAATGTTTTATTTTGGTATAAATGAATTATATTTTGAAATTAATTTACCATTCCGTGGTTTGGCAATCACCGATCGACTTGGGTCCGATGGTTCACTGGGTCCTCCCTTGTTAACAGCGGTTATACGGAATTCGTATTCCTCCCCTTTTGTCAGGCCCCCAACTGTTCCTGCTGTGGTTTGCCCATCAGTGGTCAGTCCCGACGGTTCCCATCTTCCATATTTGCTCCTCTTCTCCACCACATATTGTTCAATTGGAGCACCGCCATCGCTTTTAGGTGGCTCCCATTTCAGGTCAACATGGTCCGCATCCCAATCGACCAGCTCCGGGGCATTCGGCTTATCCGGACGTTCGTAGGGATTCTTGGCCTGGATGGCTTTGTCCGATTCCAACGGGTCCGATTTGCCTTCCGAATTTAATGCCTATAAAATTATTCATAAAATCCAATTTAATTATTCCAAATTTTGCTTACCTTCACTCTGAATTTGTAGTTTGCCCCTTTCGATAATCCATCCACAACCATATGCGGTTCGGCACTTGACCCACATGGCACCCAAATTCCATCCCTTCCATCCTGCCTTTCCACTTCATAATGCGAAATTGGCTCACCGCCGTCATCCTCCGGCGGTTTCCAATCCAATGTCATTTTATTTTCGAACACATCCGACACATCCAATGGCCCTTTGGGTGGAGATGGCCTACTTTTGACTGCAATTTGAATGGTCACGGAGTCGGTGCCATTTGGATTTGTTGCCGTAATTGTGTATTTTCCACTTTGGGCCCGGGTTGGTTTAACCAGTGCAAATTTGCTCAAATAATCCGGATTTTGGACTTGAACACAGTCCGGCAATGGACCACCTTCGAATGTCCATGTCACCGTTGGTGGTGGTTCACCGTCAATGTGCACATTGAATTTCACATCTTGGCCAACCCGCACTGTTTGATCGCTCAAATCCTCTCGATGAATTCGAGGGGCCAAATTTCTGGGTTTGGCCGTGACCGGATGGGTTGGATCGCTGGGTTCGCCCAATCCGCCTCGATTTTTGGCACTAATCCGGAATTGATATTCTTCTCCTGCTCTCAGTCCAGGCACAGTCGCATTGGTCTGATCTGCCGGCACCCTCAATGCCTCTTGCCATTTCCCTGTGGTCGCATCTTTCTTCTCAATCAAATATTCCTCCACTGGGGCGCCTCCGTCATTTGCGGGTGGTTTCCATGCCAAATCCACATGATCTTTGTCCCAATCTGTCACTTCCGGTTTGTCCATTTTGCCGGGCACATCGAATGGATTTTTGGCCAATGTTGGATCTTTGGTCACCAACGGGTCCGATTCACCTTCTTTATTTACGGCGCGCACCCGAAATTGATATTGATGGCCGGGTTGTAAATTCTCCACTGTCATGTGCGGTTCAGTGCATCTAAATTATAATGAAAAATGAACATATTATTGAATATTATTTTGGCTATATCTCAATGAGGAAGTAACCATTCCGGGAAGGTTTTATACCATTTGAAAGCCCTAAATGTCCTCTAAAAAGAGGCTTTCTAATTTCTTTAAAAGGTTAAAATAATCATAAATTAATAAGCAAATTTCCAACCTTACCATATCCCTACAATTGATTAAGGAAAAAAAGAAATCAAACATTTCCTTAAGGGCATATTCATCTACTCTATTCATTGGGCAAAATCAGAAGAAAAATTTCCCTTTGTGATTACTGTTACAGTATTCCCTCGTTCCCTCGAATCTCCTTTCTTATTGGCTTCAAAGGAAATGTGCCCTGAATTTTCTCTTAGGGCATATAGTATATTTATTTTTAGCCACTAGTTCAACAAGAAAATAATCAATAGAGTAAAGGGAATATATATCATTTGAAAGGCCTAAACGTCCTCAAAAAGTAGCTATTCTATTTTTTAGAAATGTTTAAATATTTGCAAAATAAGCTGCTTATCCTCAACAAATTCATGTTTATTATACTCAAAGGCTTGTAATATTTTTATAGGGGATTTCATTAAAATTTTATAAAGCCGCTTTATAAAGGAAAGTTGTGCCTTTAAAATGGTACATTGCCTTCCTAGTTTGGCTAATCAATATCAATCTATTAGGCTAAAAACTGTTACAGGTCCCAACCAGCAATTTTCCCCAATCCTTCCCAAAAAATGGCTCCAAAATTTACCTGCCACATGGCACCCATCGCCCGGTGGCCACATCCATCTTTTCCACCTCATAATGGTCAATGGGCATTCCGCCATCATCGGCTGGCGCTTTCCAATCCAACGTGGCTCTATCTTCGAACACATCCGAAACCTCTAATGGACCTTCAGGGGCTGAAGGTTTACCAAGTATTTGAACCTATTGAGAAAAATCACCATTTTTGTAATTTTAATGTAAAACTCACTTTCACTTCATATTCATCCGTTCCACTGTCATTTGAGGCCACCAATTTGTATGTCCCTGCATGTTCCCTGGTCGCATTTCTCAATGCCAAATTCGTTTTGTAGTCCTCATTTGTCACTCGCAATTTTCCATCATCCGTTACCGGCTTTCCATTTATTGACCAAACTTTTTCAGGTGGTGGTTCGCCGGTAACCGGCACTTTGAAGTCCAATGATTGGCCAACTTTGATTGTGATTGGTTGCATTGCACTTCGATCAATTTTTGGCTTCTGATGCCTGGCTTTTGCTATCATTTTCTTGCTTGGATCACTTGGCTCCCCTATAAAAAGTCATTCATTACTGTATTTTTTTGCTATGCCATTTTTGGATAAATTGTCATCATCACTTTTGTCCAATCTCCAAGATAATAATCGATCATTAAAACATTTTATTTCTCACCCCCTCTCCATTCCACATCTCTCGTGCCAAAGCCCCAATTTTTATATTGTTAATTATTTTTTACATTGTCAATTTTAATCACATATTCCAATCAAACAAATCATTTCTTTTTAGCCAAAAAATTATTGTGATATTGTTAAATAATTTTAATAATAATTTCAAAATGTCTTCGCGGTCACCTTCATTGGCGGCGGTTAATGAACTGATCAGGACGGCTTCATCGGCATCAAGCCTTCTTTGCTCACCCGTAAGAAATCTCTCAATTTTTAAATGAATAACAATTTATACATTTTCAGAAAGTCTATAAAGCCGACGACGAGCCTGAAGAGGCCGACTCCAGCCCCGCGTGGGTGTATGTTAATGCCAATTGGCCATTGCCTGCCGACAAAACAAAATGGATGGGGCAAATCAGATACATTGGTCAATTCAGTTCAATGTCGCCCGAAGAACGATGGCAAAAGCATCAGAATAGTAAAAGGGCAGCAGAATTTGAAAACTGCAAGATGATTGTGGTGATGAAATTCGAAGAAGAAAATGTAATTTTTTATATTTAAAAAATGTAAATGTATTTAAAATTTAGGCCGAAACGCTTAGCCTTCAATGGGAATTTTTACTTTTTGCTCTCAAGAAACGAATGAATTTGATTGCTGACAACAAACCGGGGAATGGCAATCGATGGAAGAAAACAAAAAGAGCAGAGGAAATGGCCGAAAATGCATCATTGAAACTTCGGGAGGAGGTGGTCAAATGTCTTGGAAGAGCGTTGAGGAATCCACCTGCGCTCGAGGAAAAAGTGGGTTTTTTTTAAATATGAAATGATTTTTACTCAATGTTTATTTAGCCATTAAAATGTGATGTATGCGATGAGGGATTCGCCACTAAGTACGCTTTGAAGCAACATCAAACAACGCACACCGGAAACCAACACAAATATTTTTGTGAACAATGCGGGGCTGGCTTCTATTTCAAAAAGGGTCTCAAACAGCATATGCCTATTCACAATGAGAATTACAAAACTAAACCATCAACAAAAAGAGAACCACGCGAGTGTCCACATTGCGCTGTTGGATGCCAAAATTCAACCTATTTCATCAAGCATGTGATGTCAAAACATCCAGAAGAATATTTGAACAAGGATGGTGTGCCGGATGAGGCCGTTGCAAGAAAAAAGTTTGGCATTATTCAAAAACGCAAACCGTGATTTTGAAATATTATCATTTCTTAATCATTTCAATTTTTTAGTGGACCAAGCGCCGAAGAAGTTCAAGAAATGGAGGCATTTGAGTTGGAACATTTCGGTAGAACATTGGAAAATGAGCCGTTGGCGAATGATGAGCCGATGCCGGGTACTTCAAAGCGGATGCGATTGTCATAATTCCCCAAAATCGATTGAATTTATTGTTTTTCCCCCCATTTGATGACCTCTCTGTGTTTGCCCATTTCACTTTAAATGATCGGAAATGCGCCTTTCACTTAAGTTGGTCGTTTAGGGCTTATATAAAAAAACTAATAATATTTTCGGATTAAGCATGTTGGAAAACCCTTAAAACCAGATTAAAAACATAAATTATCTGCTAAAACTTTTAAAACAACAATGTTTATATTTTCAAACAAACAATGTTTTTGATAGTCTAACTTTTATAAATATATGTTTTTAAACTGGTTTTAAGGGTTTTCCAACATGCTTAATCCGAAAACATCATTGGTTTTTGGTTTAATCCCTCTAAATTGAAAAATACGAGAATAAACGACCATTTTAAGTGAAACGCGCATTTCCAACCATTTAAAGTGAAATGCGCTAGCACCTGACCTCTTATTGATTTATTTCTCCCCAATTTCCAGTGATATTTGTTCTTTAATATTATTTAATTGTGATTTAATTTTAATTGTGCCATTTAATAAAAATATAATTTTGCCTATCACTTTTGAATTAAAACTTAGTCAAACCTACCCGGTCCAGCTTTATTCACGGCACGAACTCGGAATTCATATTCTTCGCCTTCCTTCAGTCCTTTCACCGTCATGCTCGGTGTTGGTGCACCTTAATCCAGAATAGATCAAAACAAAATGGACATATTTGACAAAAAAACGCTAAAATTACTGAAAAGATTGTATTGTTCAGAGAAGATTATCCTAAACCCATAAACCTTATACCCAATAGTTAAATCTCGTCAAGACACATCATTTGACTATATTTTGGCTTTGGTTTAATCAATCATTTTTAACTTAATTTTGAAAAACGAAAATTGGTTTAAACCGTTTGATACCCTTTAATTTTGACCAAATCATAACCAAGATATATATCATTCGATGCGTTTTGATGAACAATCTCCTATTTGGAATTAGGTTTGTAAATTTATGAGAAACACTTAAACCATTATGATTATTTTCGACAATTTAAATGATTAAAATTAAATAGTAGTATCCTGAAAAAAGATAAATCTCAAAACTGACCAACTCTTGCGCACTCCTTCCAGTCTCGATCATGTTTGCTCTTTTTCTCTACAATATAATCTTCAATTGGGGCACCTCCGTCACTTTTTGGTGGGTCCCATGCCAATTGGGCACTATTCGCATCCCAATCCACGATGTCGGGTGCTCCGCATTTTCCCGGTTCATCGTATGGATTTTTGGCCAAAATGCTTTGATCCCCGATCAATGGTTCGGATTGGCCCTCTTTATTGACTGCTTTAACCCTGAATTGGTATTGTTTCCCTTTTTGGAGGCCTTTCACTGCCGCATGGCAATCCGTCACTTTGGCACACGGTACCCATTTGCCCGTGTCCGCATCCAATTTTTCCACTTCATAGTATTCAATTGGTACGCCTCCATCTGTGGTGGAAATGAATAATTATTAACATTACAATTAGTATATTATTGAGGATAAGCTAGAAATTAAAAATTATTTAAAAATGCCTGATTCCTTATTCGGATATTACTATAATCGGTTTGGATAAATACTGTTCATATCCCTTTGAAAAAAAATGTTTAGTTTCCCTTATTTTCTCTTTATTGCCAGCCTTCTCATAGAATTAGCCCGGGGGCAACCCAACTTGTCGCTGACAACAAGGATTGAATAAATTATGATAATTTTAGTAATCAAATTAAAGAACAGACTATTGGATATATTAATTTTATTAAATCAGTTTATGTAGAATTGATGAATTATAAACTTAAAAACTTTTGATTCGCTAATCTTATAAAATTATTATTTTTTAGATAGGCAATAGTTTACCCTTTAATTTGATAATAAATCATCAAAATTGATTCACCCACTCTTTGATGAGTTTGACAATTTGGGCGATGTATTAAACCCATTTTCATTAAGTTTTAATTTCAATTATTAAAATCTGCCAATGTCTGATTGTTAGCTGTTGGCTCTCACCATCATCCGGCGGTCTCCATCCCAATTCGCATCCATCCTCAGTCACATTGCTCACATCCAATGGGCCTTTCGGTTTGCCCGGTTTGTCCAACACCGTCAAATCGGCGCCAACCGAATCTTCGCCCGTTGGATTCTTCACTTTCAATGAATATTGTCCTCGATCGGCTCTGACCGCCGCCGGAATGCACAAAATTGTGTGATCATTCTTCTTCACATCAATTTGCATTGCTCCACTCAAATCCGTTATTGGCTGATCATTTTTGAACCAAAAAACATCGGGTGCCGGTTTTCCATTGAATTTGACCGTCCATTTGGCGGTTTGCCCTGCTCTGACCACCAAATTCTTCATTCCATCATGGTCAAGCCAAGCAGGCACAAATTTCGGTTCGGTCACAACTTTTTCGCAAGGCTCGCTTGGCTGTCCAGGCCCGGCTTTATTTTTTGCCTTCACCCGGAATTGGTATTCCTTTCCTTCTTGTAAGCCGGTTACGGTGGCCTCTGGCTTCTCCGAGGTGGCCACTTGCACCCAATCTTTTCCTTTTGGATCGCGCATTTCAATCAAATATTGTTCAATTGGGGCGCCGCCATCTTTCATCGGTGGATCCTTCAAATTTAGGTCATAATTTAATTCATCAATAATTCCCCCATTCCAAACTCACCCAAGCCAACGAAACTTTGTCCTTGTCCACATCCGTTATTTGTGGCCTTCCCGGTTTGCCGGGCTCATCCCATGGATCTTTTATTTGATATATTTTGTCAGTGCCTAATGGCTCAGATTCTCCCTCCTTATTTATGGCTTTAACTCGGAATTTGTAATTTCCTTTCTCCTTCAATCCTTTCACTTTCAATTCTGTTTGGTCCGGTCCACATTGGCCAACTGGCACGAATTTGCCACCTTCATCCGCATCTTGGGCCTCAACCACATAGCCGGTCAAAGGTTCACCGCCATCATCGGCCGGCGGTTTCCACGCCAATTTTGCCCCATCCTTGCAAATATCCCCAACTTCCAATGGGCCCCTTGGTGGATCCGGTCTGCCTACAACGGTGACTGTGGCCTCGGATTGGCATTCTCCACTTTTGTTCTTCAATTTTATGCAAAATCTGCCAGAATCACTTCGTTGGGCATCCTCAATTTTCAGCACTGTTTTCCCCTTTTCGGTTGTCATTTTCACTCGACCGCCTGGCTTCAGCGGTTTTCCATTTACCGTCCAACTCACTTCGGGCAATGGGGCACCGGCAATTCCAATTTCATATTTGATTGTTTCCCCAACTTTGAGTCGTTGGTCTTGAATTCCGCCGGAGGTAAAATCGGGTTTGGCTGAAAATGAACATCAACAAATGAGTTTTTATATTTATGGTCTTTCTTAGCTTTAGCTATTGTTGAATAATAAAATTTTATATTTATAGAAAGCATTTTTTTGTTCATTATCAAGTGTATTAAAAGGTGGACTTATTAATTAAACATGAGCGTTTATTCTTAACTAATCTGGCTAAATCATTCTAATAAGTTCGCCAGGCGGAATTATTCTAAGTTGACCAGGCGGAATTATTTTAAGTTCGCCAGGCGGAATTATTCTAAGTTCGTCAGGCGGAATTATTCTAAGTTGACCAGGCGGAATTATTCTAAGTTCGCCAGGCGGAATTATTCTAAGTTGACCAGGCGGAATTATTCTAAGTTGACCAGGCGGAATTATTCTAAGTTCGCCAGGCGGAATTATTCTAAGTTGACCAGGCGGAATTATTCTAAGTTCGTCAGGCGGAATTATTCTAAGTTGACCAGGCGGAATTATTCTAAGTTCGCCAGGCGGAATTATTCTAAGTTGACCAGGCGGAATTATTCTAAGTTGACCAGGCGGAATTATTCTAAGTTCGCCAGGCGGAATTATTCTAAGTTCGCCAGGCGGAATTAAAACAGGCGGAATTATTCTAAGTTCGCCAGGCGGAATTATTCTAAGTTGACCAGGCGGAATTATTCTAAATTCGCCAGGCGGAATTAAAACAGGCGGAATTATTCTAAGTTCGCCAGGTGTAATTAAAACAGGCGGAATTATTCTAAGCTGACCAAGCGGAATTATTCTAAGTTGACCAGGCGGAATTAAAATTTAATTAATCATTAGTAAGTTTAATATTAAATTCTATAAATTTTTTGTTGGAATAACTCATTGTTTCGAATTAAAGCAATCCCTCATTTACCTGGTTTTGCTTGAATTTTGAATGGTTTTCCATGGTCGCATGGGTCGCCCGGACCTGCTTTATTCACTGCTCGGACTCGATAATAATATTCTTTGCCCTCCACAACTTTATCATCGACCATTTGATGTTTCCCAGCTCCTTGGGCTGGCACTTGGCCAAGACTGTTCCAATCTTTGTCTGATTTTTCCCTTCTTTCCACTGTATATGCTTCAACTGGAGCACCGCCATCCGATTCAGGCGGGTCCCATTGCAGGGTGAGGGAATGGTCGTCAATGTCGGCTGCTTGCATATTTCGCGGTTTTCCGGGCACCTTTGAAAATTGTTTTGTTCCCCAAATTCATCCGCAAAAACTCACCGTATATGGATTTTTGGCCAAAATAGTCTCGCCAACCAGGGGCTCTGATTCGCCAATTTCATTGATCGCCTTCACCCGAAATTTGTATTCGCCATGTTCTTTCAAACCATTCACCGCAAAATCTGTTCCCTTTGTTTCGCCAATTTTCTTCCATGGCCCTCCCCTTCCATCCTGCATTTCAACAACATATCCCCGGGTGGGCGCCTGCTCATCATGATCCGCCGGTTTCCATTTCAGTTTGCAGGTTTCTGCTGTAATATCCGAAACCTCCAATGGGCCTTTCGGCATTTTTGGCTTATCCTTGACAAATAAATCGAATTGGGCTGGCGCCGATTCGCCTCCCGTGTTCTCCAATTTTAGGGCCCATTTTCCGGTGTCCGTTTTAGATGGATTTTTGAAGATTATTTCGGCCACATCTCCATTTATGACCACCTCCACCAAATCTTTCATTTTGTTCAAATCCACCGGTTTCCCATTTTTCATTAACACCGGTTTTGGATCACCCCTCCGTGTTCCCTTCACTTGGAATGGCACTTTCACACGTTTTTCCTTGCTAGCTTCGCATTCAATTTTTTGTGGCTTCCAATTAATCACCGGCTTCCTTTCTGCCTCCAGCACCGTCACTCGGCATGCACCCTTCAATCCGGCCACATCAATTTCATAACGATCTCCTTCATTCTGAAGGGATAAATTAAATAAAGAATTTATGCCATTTCCAATTCACAAACCATTTCAATTTTGCTAATTTTCATTGTGTGAACTCCACTTCGTGAAATACATCTTAAATTAAATTTAATATTCATACAATATTCCCTCCTTTCTCACTCGTATTTTGAGCCTGGCATTGAACTGATTGGTTTCCCATTTCTAAACCATTGTCCTGGTGTTCGAGTGTCCTTCGTTTCACATCTCAAATTCACATCTTCCTTCTCGAATACTTCCTGATCCTCCAATTTCACAATGAATTTGTTCAACGGGTCCACAATTAATTGGGACATTGTTTTGTCATCTTTTGTTGTGCATTTATATTCACCATGGTCTTCAATTCGTACGCCTGTGATTATCAAACGTCGTTTTCTTCCCACTTTTTCCTCCTTTAAATCATATATTTTCCTTCTATTAAATTGCCAACCCTTCTCCCACCTTGAAATGAACTCCATCCATCTTAATTTTGGCCCCATCATGGAACCATTCCACATCAATGTCCTTATCATTTGTGTCACATTCGAATGTGGCATTTTCACGTTCATTTGCCCTTTGTGATTTCAGCGGTACCACAAAAGTGTCCCTTGGCTCTTCCACGTAAACCGTACATTTGGATTTCACATCGTTGCTCACAAAAGCGGTCCATTCCGATTGGTCGACTTGTTCAACCACTCGAATGGTCAATGTGAATCGTCCGGTGGTGTCCTTTTCAATAATATATCTGGGATCATCTCTAAAATGTTAAATATTATGCCGCTTAACCATGTAAAACGAACGGATCAATTGCTTTGCCGCCTCGATGCCAAACAAGGGGTGCCTTTGCACTGTTCAATTTGCATGTCAAAATTCCCTGTTTTGTTCGATATATTTCCATTGTATTTGGCAATGGATTCAGGAAAACATATTTCATCGGTGGCTCATCCACAGTGACCTTCACAAAATGGCAAAAGTTAATTGTGTCCAATTCCCTCATCAATCTACCATTGAATGTGTGGCCACTCCATTTGCCTCGCATGTATATTTTCCACTGTCATCCGGGTCCGGATTGTTGATGACCAATGTGATTGCTTGTTTGTCAATTAGAATTTTGTATTTTAGGCCACCAGAGAAGACTTCCTTTCTGAAATTTACAAAATACAGTGGAATATTTCCCATTAATTTCTCCCACCGGTCCTTCATCCATCGGACTTTGGCATTTGGCCGTGAATAAACGCATTTTAATTGAGCAATTTTGTCGACTTGTTGTTGGAAGCGGATTTTATCGGGCAAAGGTTCCACCCATCGTTCTTCCCTTTTCCCACCAAAAATGGATGCCCTAAAGACAATTCAGGTCAAATTTCCCATTGAAGGCGCCTACCGTCTATCCGCTTCACTTTTGGGACGATCTTCACTTTCCGATTTTAGTTTATCCGAAATGCTTGTATCTCTTTTCTTCAGTGTTGTACGGAAATCCAAGTTTGATTCCAAGCCGGAGGTGACCAACAATTTTGCACCGACCGTATCCGTTCCATGGCTATTTTTCACTTCCAATGTGTATTCTCCCTCATCTTGAGGGCGGCATTTGGAGATGATCAATGAGATCTTAAGGAATAATTTAATATTTTCCCAGAAAAGTTCTGCTTGTCGGTAGCTCAATTATCGCCATTCATAATAACTCATTAAAGATTGAACCAATTATAATAATTTTCTTATAAAATTAAAAGGAGACTTTTGGTTCAATAATATTAATTTTTAGGGTTCAGCATTGATTAAATTATTCCCAAAAAACATTGAAAATATCGCCAATCTAATATAGAGTCAATTAAAATGTTTTTTTTTTTTGATAAATTCATTAATCTGATCCAATCTAAATAAAATCAACCAAATTTAATAGCCAATAATCTGCCTTTAAATTTGCTACAAAAATCAAAATTGATTCAATCTTGATGAGTTGCTTTATAAACGGCAATAAATTAAGATATATATTCCTTTCCCTTAATTACTTGTCCAGTGTCGCCGTCCGTAATGCACCGGACTCTTCCCGTCAATGGCACATCCCTGCCGCCCTTTTTCCACGTGAATTTTGGTGCCGGATTTCCCTCGACCAAACATTTGAAAATGGCAATTTCATCTTTTTGGTGAAAGTGAGAATTATTATTTTTGGGATAATTCTTACTTTCCACCACAGTCACATTTTCAGGAATTTCCACAATTCTTGCCGGCGTCCCTTTGGAGCCTT
The DNA here is from genome assembly GCA_030063045.1 of Pratylenchus scribneri. NCBI lineage: Eukaryota > Metazoa > Nematoda > Chromadorea > Rhabditida > Pratylenchidae > Pratylenchus > Pratylenchus scribneri. The sequence goes on along the minus strand of JAQSEB010000093.1, from coordinate 501,877 downwards.
TGTCCTTCAAAGGGACCGACGGCTTTTCGAGGACTTCGGCCACAGATTCGCGTCGCATATCCACACTGCTGCGCCGCTAAATTTGGATAAATTTTGGCATTGAAATAAAGAAGGATATGAGAAAGAATGAACAATGAAATTATGAGAGGACATTGGATGAATTTGAGGGAAATAAAAGTGGATTCTAAGATAGCATTTATGCCACATTTTTGTACCCTCATACTGGCCCTTCGCTCATATTGTTCCAATTCAGTGGCCTCTCTGGCCATTGTGGCCCTGTCCGGATGGAGCGAATCCTTCCGAATGGATTCCTCTTCCCGTGGAATTGAAGGCGATTTTGCCTGCGACCCCCGATGCTTCAAATCCGGCTTCTCCATTTCATCCTTTTTTTCTTCCTCTTTCTTTTTTGGCACCCTTTTCAATTGGATTCCCTGGAATTCATGTTGTGGCCTCTTTTTGCCAACTTGAAGTCCCTCCAATTGCCGTAGGGAACTGGATTTGCGTTTTTCGGGCGATGGCTGCGGTGTTGGCGATTTCTCCTCTTTGTTTTGTTGCTGCAAAGCCCAATCCATTTTTGGGAATTTTCAAAATTCTTTGGAATCCAAAATGATATTCGCCTTTTCCTCAAGAACAGATTAGTTGATTTGTTTGGAACAAAGGGAATATAAATTGGGTTGGGAGATGAATGGTCCTTCAACCAAAATGATCAGTAAAAAATGAAGGAGGGGACGGAGGGGATCGAAGAAAGAGCAAATCTAACATTATTCCACCCAAATCAACAAAATCAAAAATTGCGCAAATAAAAATTGGAGGGGAACAAACAAATGTTGGGCAAATTAATTTCTGAAGGGGCTGATGAATGGATTTGGAGGGATTTAGGGTTGGGAAAGCACAAAGGGGAAAACACAGAAACAAGGCAAAATGTGGAGGGATTTAATGAATTGATGGAATGAATGATTAAAAAGTGAAAGCTTACCCTGAATTCCTCCTTCATATCGCCGGCTTCCCTTTTACGGCCAACTTGCACCATTGTTGGAGGCCCTCCATTTGCCTGGAAATTAACGAAAAAAATAGGGAAATTAGAAATTAAAAATTGCATTAAAAACTAAAAATGGAGAAAAAAGCAGAAAATTGAGATTACGAAAATGAGAAGGAAAATGAAGAAGATGAAATGATGAAGATACGATTTGGATGTACAGTAATTTTGAATTAGAGAGAAATCCCTCTGGCATTTTTTGATTGATGGTCCCATTTGCCGCCGACCCAACTTGTCACTATTTAAAATAACTCATTAAGGACTGATCTAATTTTGATGATTTTTTTTATTTAATTAAAGAGCAAATTTGGGCTATCAAATTATATAAATTTTATTAAAATTGGTTCAGAATTGTTAAAGTTATGCCCGAAAACCATTCAAAATGAACTTTACTATATATTAGCGAAATTTTAAATGTTTTTTGGGCATAATTTAATGAATTTTAAACAAATTTAAATAAAATTAATATCGTTTAATAGCTAATAGTCTGCTCTTTAATTTGAAATTAAAATTGCAAAAATTGGCCCAGTCCTTGGTGCGTAATTTTATAAAGGCAAAAGTGGTGGCAGCTTTAAATAAATTGGGCATATCCTTTTCTTGGCTTACACATACAAAATTAAGATAATCGCCTTCCCCGTAAAGTGGTTCATTATCTTCATTTTGTGACATGAATTCCTCCTCCTCCTCGTCCCCTGCTGGTGTTCTTTTAGTCCTTTTTGGCGATGGACTGCTGGATGTTCGAATGGCCATTTGGTTCATTTCGGTCAATGCCGTGGCACGCATTCCCCTTTGCTCATATCTGGTCTCGAATCGACGAGAGTGCCTCTTTGGCGGGTCATCCTTGGGTTTGGCACCGGGTGGAGGAGTTGGTGGGGAAGTTTTGATGGAAATGGCCAAACGTGATGAATTGCTGGTGGATGCCGTCTACATTTTATTATTGACTTAATTTCCCTCAAAAATTGGTGAATTCACCGTTGGGGAATGTGGGGAAAGCAATTCATTTGTGGTGTTGGCCCCAACAATTCGTCGAATTGCCTTTTGTTGCTGTGGCATTTTAAATTGTTTTGGCCAAAATTTGTTGGGAAATTTCCTTTCTATTGGCTCATTCAAATTTGGCTAATAAATTAAATCAATTTGGCAAAATAAAAACAAATTTTTTGCGCTAAATTGATTTTCTGTGGGAATTGGGAGGAAAGAAGGGGAATTTCATTGATAGATCGAATTGCCCCTTGAAAAATCAAAAAGAATGGTGGATTGGAAGGAATCGACCCCCCGAGGATTGGCAGGCGAAATTCTCGAATGAAAGGGGAAAAAGGAGGAAAATGAAGGGCGAACAGATGGCCACGAGGGTTGAACTGAAAAAGTGGCAAGAGTTTTAAGGAGGGAAAACAATCCAAGAAAAGAGGTAAAATGGTGTGTTGATTGAAGAAAAAGAAGAAGCAATAAATTATAAAAAGGAAGAAAATTGGCCCAGAGTTGATTTGATTTTGACGGCAAAAATGAGGGAATGATCGAATTTAATTGGATTTAAATGAAATTAAAACAATAGACAAAATTGAAAAAAAAAATAAAAAAAAAAGAACACTGCAATCCAAAAAATAACTGAATTCAGCAATTTATTTGGTTAATTCTCATCTAAAAGTTGGCTTTCCCATTCAGCGGCACATAAATTAGCCCACCAAATTAATTATTTGACCGACCTCTTGGGTGGCCATTTTTTCGGGTTCTTTGATGGTCACCGAATGCTTTTTTGCATCCTTTTTCTGGGGTTTTTCCGAGATGGATTCGGTCATCTCATCTTCAGACTCTTCGCCTCCTCCACTCATTCGAATCAACTCTTTTCGGCGTTCCGGTGGAATTTTGAGGCCAGAACCGGGAATGCCATCCTCCGGCTGGGAAACCTGCAAATTTAAGGGAATTTAGTCAAATTCTATAATTGTAGATTTTAAAGTGTGGGCGGGGAAATTTGTGAATAAAAGGAGAAGGGAGAAAAGTGCCAAAAATGAAGAAGAAAATAAATAGGAAAAAGTGGATATTTTTAAGGATTTATTGATGAGTGAATTATGTGCCAAGGGAAAAAGATTTTGCTGCAAATAACATAATTTGGTGATAAATTAAAATTAGTCCTTTTTTCCGGGACTAAAGTTGTTCGGGGTGAGAGTGGGCCTAAACCCCACAGTGGCCCAAGGAAGGAATTGGGATTAGTTGGGTTAGACTTTAATAAATATATTTATCTGTTGTGCGGGAAAATGGTGATAAAACGTCGCAAAATGTGATGGAAAAGTGAACATTTTATAGGGAAAAGAGTGGGTTTAAGAAGGCAGATTGAGGCAATATTTGATTGATAGGAGGATGATGGAGTGATTAGGAAAAAATTGTGGGTATAGTTAGTAGGATGAATAGGAAAAGCCCTTATTAGGCATTCATTATTGGCATTGACAATAATGAAGGAAGAAAATTAGGTAATATTACTGGTCCATTCGATGCTTGGATTTAAGTGCCATTTTTGGTTCTGAGTGCCAATGTTGGATTTGAGTGCATTCAAAGTGCCAACAAGTATTCCATACTCACCACGGAACTGCTTCGTCGTTGCCTCACCCATTCATCCCAATGCACTTCTTTTGGCACTGTTAAACTTTTCTTCCTTTCAGTTAAACTTTTCTTCCTTTCGCTGATTTCGTCCATCACCAAACTTTTCCTCTTCTCATTTTCCTTATTTCCACCCGGCGGTGGTTCATTTTGGAAGTCGATTAGCTCATTCAAGAATTTATCCTTTGCTTGGCCACTGGGCAATCGACTCAAAATGAATAAATGCACATTGGAAAGTCGTTTCCTTGCTTGGGCCCTTTTGATTGCTTGTTCTTCCTCCAATTCTTCCAATTCTTTTTTGCTCAATTTCCCCGCATTCTTTTGCTGAATTTGTCCAGCTACGCTGCCCTTGTCATTTTGCCGTCGGCCAGTTGGTGGGCGACTTGGCCCCGGGCGTTGTTCTTCGGCAATTGGCAACAGGGTGGTTGGAGGCGAAATTGTCCTTTCCAAAGGTTCAGTCCAAATGCCGGAGGATGAAGTGGATGAGGAGGAACTGCCGTCGGAATGGTCGTTATCCCTGCTTATTATTGTCTTCTTTGGCATTCACTTTTTTGAGTGTTGTTTTTGCGCAATTTTCAGCAAATTTCCATCAATCGATTGGCCACAAAAATGGGTTAATGGCAAAGGCGCGCAAAACGTAGTAAATCCCAAGGAATCTAGGCCCAGTTTATCCGTGTTAATCAAAGGATTTCCTGGATGACAGTTTCTTCCCCCTCAAGGACATCTGATACTGTGCAAACGGAAAAATAACATTGTGAACTTTTCCATTATTCTTCTTTTTGCATATGTAGCGCTCATTTGGTTGGTTGGGATGGGTGGTTTGGCCAACAGTAAAACAAGAAAAAAGAAGAAAACTATGTTCGATAGAATTGATAGAGGAAATTGGTTGGAAGAAAGAAAAGATAATGAAAAATGGAATTAAATAATTTAGTATAGTTTGGATGATCATAAATTGGATTGAGATTTTGAGATAAAATGAATGCATGGAAAATTCAGTACTGCCGATCGGTTTTAGGATTAAAATTCTGCGAGACAATAACCAAATTAAAAATATAATATAACATTTGAAAGCCCAAAATGTCCTTTAATAAGAATCTTTTTTAATTCCAATATCTCTTTGGATATAATCCAACTTTTTTGGAAGAAAAGTTGTTTATTTCACAAATTGTTATAATTTTTCAAAAAAATAGAAAAGCCAATTTTAGATTACATTTTTAGGGATTTCAAATGGGATAACGCCATCCTAAGTTATTTACTTCCTTGTTAAATTAATCGCTAAAAATAAAAATCCTATAAGCCCTCAGGTAAAATTCAATGCGTATTTCCTTTGTAGCCAATAAGAAAAGAGAATCGAGAGAACGAGGGAATACTGTAACCGTAATCACAAAGGGAAATTTTTTCTTCTTCTGATTTTGCGCAATGAATTGAGTAGATGAATATGCCCTAAGGAAATGTTTTCATTTCTTCCTTTCCTTATTCAATTGTAGGGATATGGTACAGTTGGAAATTTGCTTATTACTTTATGGTTATTTAACCTTTTAAAAAAATTAGAAAAGACATTTTTTAGAGGACATTTATGGCTTTCAAATGGCATATCGCCTTCCTGAATTGGTTACTTCCTTCCTGAGCTATATGGTCAAAAGAACGGTCCAAGTACTGAATCTCCCAATTTCGATGAAATAAAATAGAAAAATTGGCAGAAAATTCGATAGAAAAAAAGTAAAAAAACCATTGTCGAATTTTCCTTTAATTAAAATTAATTTTTTCTCACCGTCCCAGGTCGACTTGACCCCCGGCGTTCCGGTGTTTTGGATCCATCGATGGAAGGTGAGGGACTCTTCAAAGTGGAATAAATTAATCAGAATTTCCCCAATATTTTCCCTCACGTGGATTTGAACACGTTTCTCCGGCACAACTTGATCCCCTTCTCCTTCATCCTTTTTTGTTGCCGATTTTCGCCTCTTTTGTGCACCCTTTGCCTCATCCACTTCCATTTTGCTCATTTCCGCCTTCTTTTCCTCCTCCGATTGTTCCCATTTGACCATTGCCGATGTTTGGGTTTCGCCATAATTGCTGGTGGCCGCACATTTATACAATCCACTTTTTTGTTCGCTCATTTTCAAAATCTCCAATTTGGCAATTTTGCCATCGAATGAGGCCGAATATCCACTCGATGCCGAACTGATCACCGTTTTGCCATCCCTAGGGTAAATTACAAAGAATTTAATGGCACATTCCCCCTATAAAATTCACTCACTTTGACCAGCTGATTTTGGTGGAACTGTGGCATTGCAATTCGCATTGGAGTAGAACTCGTTCTCCGGTATGGGCAATCTGAAATTGGAAAATGCCTTTAGGTTTCCATCATTTCTTTCTTCACATTACTTTTTATTAATTTTAACCAATCTTTTATTTTCACCCCATAATTAATCCATATTTCATTAAATCCAAACCTTTTGTCATCCTTCTGATTACCTAATAAGTTCAACAACCAATTTAGGAATGATATATCATTTGAAAGCCCTAAATATAATATCCTCTAAAAATTGGCTTTAAATAATGTTTGCAATATTTTTTTAAAAAGTTGCTTGTCTTTGAATGTAAAAAACCCGATTTGGCCGCTTTATTTTACAAATGGTTATAAGTTTTCAGCCGCTTATTAGAGGACATTTGGGGTTGGGGACTTTGGACTTATTAGGAATGGCATATCGCCTTGGTTGCTTCCTTGTTGATTTATAGGCCAAAAAACAATATAGAAAATATTCTATTAAGTATCCAATTGCTCCTATAAAACATGAAATTGTCCTCAGGGAAAATTCAACCATATTCCCTTTGAAGCCAAATAGGGAACGAATCGAGGAAAGAGGGCATACTGTAACAGAAAGACTTCCTTTGAACAATGAATGGGGTGGATTTTGATATGACCTGATGAGGAAATATTTCATTTCTTTCTTATTCTTATTCCATATTATAGGGATACGGTACGGTTGGAAATTTGCTTATTACTTTAGGGTTATTTTTACTTATTAAAGAAATTAGAAAAGCCACTTTTTAGAGGATATTTAGGGCTTTCAAATGGCATATAACCTTCTCGGATTGGTTGTTTTTTTTTGTTTAACTATGGTCAAAAGAACTGTCCAAATACTCATTGTCCTGTTTCGTCCAAAAGCAACAAACAAATCATTCAAAAATGTCCCTCAAGTCCTTAATTTAAATCCATTTCAATATCCATTTTCTTCTTCAATTGCCACTTTTTTCATTCACTAAAATAATTCAGCTTTAACAGGAAATCCATCCATCCATCCATCCAGGCCAGATTCTTTTCTATTCCTGGACAACACATGTTCCATCTTTCATTCTGTTGCATGTGCCCCCCTTTGTGAAGGAACGGAATTGCCCATTTCTTCTCCACCCAAAAAGCGTCAAATGACTGCTTTCCCCACATTTTGCTAGAACACTAAAATCATCCATTCTTTGGGGGGAATTTGCTTTTTCCTCCAATCTCAATAAAATGTGAAGAACCCGAAAGCCGCAATAATCGGCCTACGCAAAATGCCCTCACGGCTAAAAAAAAGCGATAAAGATATTGCAGAAGCCAATGAAATTGTGGCCCAGTGGATCAATGGATTTGAGGGGAAGGGAAAGAAATGGAAAATGGATTAAATTCCTCGTGGACCTTTGCACTTTTCCTCTGTTTTTGGGGAGTAGTCAAACTTGTCATTGGCCCAATTTGTTGCTATTATAAACTCATTAAGGAAGAATAAATTTTGATTTTTGTTGTAAATTAGAATAGATTGTTGACTATCAAATTATAAAAATTTTAGTTAAATTGGTTCAGAATTGATGGAGTTAGTTATGCTCAAAAATAAAATTTTCGGAACGCATAATTTTGTCCATTTTCTGGAAATAAATTTTATTTTACTTGAAGTAATAATGATTAAAAATGGTTTTTTTGGGTACAACTTCATCAATTCTAAACAAATTGAATAGCCAACAATCTATTCTTTATTTTGATAACAAAATCATCAAAATTGGTTCAGTCCTTGATGAGCTATTAAAAATGGCGACAAATTAGTCCGTCGACAAGATTAGCCTATCTCTTTTTTGTACACTTTTGATTACCTGTGATTTCAATGGTTCCGTTACAACTGGTGCCCTTTTATGCCCTTCCGGTCCTTGCATTGCCGGCACTGCCGGACTTTTGCTTCGACTTCGTCGGCTTTTTTCGCCTTTTGGCGCCGGTGGAAGTCCTTCTTTATCGCCACTTTCCAATGTCTTTCGGCTCTTTTTTGCTGAATATTCAAATTAAATTAAATATCCGTGTTTCCCTTTTTTTCTCACGCGTTGGTTCTCGACTTCCTTCAGCCCCCGGCGGTTTCAATCCTCCCTCAATTTCTTGGGTTGGTGTGGCCGTTCTCGACCGAATATGCTTCCTCGGTGAGCCTTCCCTTGATTTGGATTTGTGCCGTCGTTCCCGTTTCTCTCCGGGTGTTCCTTCTCGATGTTTTTTCGATGAAGGTGTCCCAGGTCTTGATGGCGTTTTGCTTCTTCGACTTCCCTCTGATGGGGCCTCCTCTTGTTGGAAATCCAATTTGAGATTTGCATTCGTTTCGCCTTGATCATTTTTGATATTGCATCGATATTGGCCTGCTTCACCGGCCGTTGGTCTCTGCAAATTTTTCTATAATCAATATTAATCAAATTGGCACCCGAATTTCCAGCTGGCACAAAAATGTTCCATCGCCTAAATCCGCAAAAACATCCTGGTAAAGGGCACCCATTTGAAGTGGAACACCGTCCTTGCTCCACTTCGCCTGAGGCCGCGTTGGTGATTTCACTTTGCATTCCATCAAAATTAGGGCCCCGCCATCCCGGGGCATAATCCGCGGTTTGCCCACAAATGTGGGGCCCCGGGCGGGGTCCTTGGGTTTTGGCTCATCGCCGCCGGCAAAATTCAAATTTATATTCGCATTTGATTCGCCGAATTGATTGCTGGCCGTACATTTGTAGGCTCCTCCATCCGAGGCACTTGGCTCCTTTAAAATGAATGCCAAAAGTGTTACTAATTTCTCCATATTTTTACCTTTATGACCAAATTGGCTCTGTACAAATTGCCGCTAACTTTGTTCAGAGTCAATTGGACACGTGAGGATGCACTGATTGGGGTGCCGGCATGTTGCCAACGAACATCCGGCGGTGGGTCAGCCTCCAACAAACATTCCATCAGCAAATCGCCGCTGGCCGTCTGCTGAATTGATGGCTTCTGCGTGAAGCGTGGAGCCCACGGCATTTTTACTAATTGTCTCTCCTAATTTTATTCTTGAATCTCCCTTTTGTGTGTTTTTTGCTCTCCTCTGAATTTTTTAGCATTTAAATTGTTTTGTAAAAAAATATGCAAATTTAAATGGAGGGGATTATGATTGTTGCCAGTTTGTTTTTTGTGGGTCTCTTCAATCATTGATTGGCCTCGCTCAAAAGCAGCTGACTTAAAGTAGTCTCATTCAAATTCCTCTTGAATCCTCAGTCAATTTTGAGCCTCTTTCGCGCAAAGAATTCAAAGAACAAAATTTTTGGGTTAATAAACGAATTTAGTAACTTTTAGGGGTATCTTTGGCAGACAAAAGGCGGCTGGCTTTAATTCAGGAAGCAGCTAGTTTTAATTCAAAAGTTTCGCAAAAGAATAGGATTAATTTAGAAATGAGACGAACAAAAATAAAAAAAAATTGTGCAGAGTGCAAATGAACTGCGCGAATCCGGCGAAGGATGGGGCAAGATGAGGATCGATATCAAATGCGGAGGGAATAATTTTGTTGGCATGAATGGGGGGATAACGGATAAAGCTTCAAAAGAGAAGCGGGGAGCCATATCGCCCCATTTCCCAAATGCTTTTCCTCCTTGTTGTGTGTGCGTCCGATCGGGCCGGCTTGTTTTTCATGGCCCAGCAGCATCGGCGGAGGGGAATTGAGGCAAAAATGCTGCTACTTCTTCTTTGCTGTTTGTTGGCCATAGCTGATGCATTGGACTTGGATTATCTGCTTCTTGCTGATGAGGATCTTTCTTGATCTGCTCCTCCTCTCCAAATTTCCGTCAGTCCCGCCCTCGGCTGCTTGCACGTGTCCAAACATTCCATGGCTTTTCCCTCTAAATCCTTGCTCGTTTATTTCTCGCCAACTTTCTTCTTTTTTCTTTATCACTCCCGAAAAGATGGCCAGAAGAAACATTTTTCTCTATCGGCTGGCAGGAAGAAATCTCTTGAAACCAGCCGATCAGTGTGAATTGGCCAGAGAAATGAGGAATGAAGGAAAAAAGAGAACAAATGTGCAATTGGGGCAACGGCGATTCTTACTCAATTTTTCGCCTATTTTCTTCTTTCTTATTTCATCCATCCGTGAGGCTTGATTGCCCACACCAAATAACATTTTTTCACAGTTGGTCCAAAAACATTCATTCGATTTTGGACGGAGGCCCCGGAAGCAGAAGGGCTCTTTGATATTTGATGGAGAAAATGCAATCGTTGCCTCTGAAAATAGATTCGAAGTGCTTCAATGGCCATGAAAGAGGCAAATGTTCCTTATTTCTTTCTTTTGCCACAGGCCACAATCATCAAAATGAACATCTGCTCCATTTACTTAACATTTTTTTTTATTTTTCGAATATTTTGTGCCAATAAAATTGAAGAAAAAATTTTGTGTGAAATTGATTGAGCTTTTATTTGTATATAAAAATATAATCTTTAAAAAGAAGTATTCAAAAAATGAATGAAGTGATTGAATATTAAAAAATGAATTAAATAAAATATTAATATATCAAAATTGAATGGATCACAAATTCTTCTTTCTTTAATGTTATTATTCCATAATTAAATTGGTGACAAAGTTTGTTCATTTTCCATTTGAAACTTAAAATAAATAAATAAAAATTAATAAACAATATTAATTAATTATTACCTGATTAATTTTGTAACAATTTGGAGCACCGGTGGCCACTAGAAGAGGTGGAAAGCCATTCTCTGTTTGCGAGGCCAGTCTTTGAAGTTCGGCAAAATTTGGATGTCCATTTTGGAATCGATCACTGTAGAAAATATTTTAAAATGGTATTAAAATATTTTGACTTACTCGACAACCAAAAGCCTATAAAGTGGTGGCGCATTATTGCCGCTTTCCCCAAATAATAAATAATCATAATTAGGTTGATCCCTTAAATTAATTCTTTTTTTTGAAAATATTATCCCATATTTTACCATTTTGTTTGCCGAATTTGTCGTTGTTGTCTTCCTCTGGCATTTTGCAACAATGCTACTCTTTTCATTCCATAAACCTGCCAATTTTCTGATGAACGCAACGAATTGAAAAGTGGCCAATGCCTGGGGCGATATTGTTCCCATGGATCACGGTTCCAACGTCGCACACGAGATAAATGATTGGACAAAGACTGAATAAATTTACAAAATTATTTTTTATTTTTGGTTAATATTTAATTTTTCTTTAAATATTTTTAGAAATCATTTTTGTTGGACTTTTTAAAATATTTTTTTTGTCTTTCTAAAAATTTTATATTTGTTTTTTCAAAAATTTTGTATTTTTGTTTTTTTTTTTCAAAATTTTTTATTTGTTTTCTAAAAATTTTATAATAAATTAATTTAAAAAATATTTTACTTGTTGAAGAATTTCCCTGAATCGACCATTCAATTGGGCCAATTCAATTTGATTTTCGGGTTCATCATTTGTGAATAATTTAGTAAAATTGTTTTGGCCTTGAATTGATGGCAAATGCATTTGAAGGACAAAATAATTATTAACTTTAATCGATTGCATGGATGGAAACTGAATAAAAATATTAAATAAATTCGAATATTTTTTTTGGGAATAAACCTGATCCAATAATTCCTTTGGATGAAAAAAGCGAATTATTTTTGGGGAATCATTCGAGAAATTATTTTCCCCATTGGATGAATAATCCATTGGCCGTCGAACAATATATCCATTTCGGGATAATTGAGCAAAAATTGTGTACCTTTAAAAAGTAAATATTATTTATTTGATATTTTCAAATTAAAATAAATGCAAACTTCAGTGAAGAAATCCCAAATTGACCGAGTAATCCATAAATTTGTTGAATATTCAGCGGATTCCTGTGCTGATCAAAAATTAAAGCTGCGCCCAATTCGGTCAAGAAAAGTGCCTCTTCAATGTTGAAAAAATGGCCGTCCCATCGACGATGGCCCATTTTTTCCGAATAATATGTCTTTAATAAATGTTAATTTAATTTTAATAATCTTAATTAATTTACTGCTTTTCCAATTGATTTGAAAAGTGGTCGACCTTCCATATATCGCAAAGTTAGAATATCATTGCGTAGACGAATTCCTTCGGCCTTGAAATTGTTGAATTTTTTAATTTTATTTGCCGAATTTTGTTCCATATTTGATTCATCTTTTTTCGATTCATTCATTTTTACTATGATTAATTAAATTATCAAAATTAAAAATATTTAAAAATAAATAAATAAATGAAATGAACATTTTTAATATTTATTTAAACATTTAATTCTTTTTTAATACAATATTTTTTGTAAAAGGCGCCTAAACTCGGCTTTTAAATGGCATTTTAAGGGGGTAAATCAGCATCACGAATATTGGGATTGAACAATACATTTTGTATGAGAATATTTAGGTGAGGAGAGTGATGGTTTAATAGTATTTTTGAACAAAAAAGTCGATGAAAGCGAATAATAAAATAAAATTGTGAGGAGAACCCGGAAATGTTGAATAAGTCGGTCATAAAATAAGAACAATACTTTTAGTATAATGCATTTGGGTGTCAAAATGCCTTTGGCTATAATTGATTGCTTGTAATAATAACAATTTATTATGGGAAAAGTTTAGGGGGAATATGGTAAAAATATAGTCAATATCGTTAACAATGGCCAAAATTAATGTAGAAATTGACATTCGGCAAAAGTTGGTTAATGGCAACAGCAGTGGAATTCCCGGCAGATGTGGCTCTGAATTAAATTTGATAATTAATAAATAATTTATTTTAATTAAGTTGCACAAATTTTAATTAAAAATTCTAATCTTTATTAATTTATTTCATAAATGTTAATCAAAATTAACAATATTAAAATATGATTAGGAAGGGAGAATAAATATCACGAAAATAAAATGGAAAAAAAGAATCAAAAAATATGTCAAAGAGCAAAAGGCACTTTTATCTCTGGGAGGTTTTCTTTTTTAATCAATTTGGCTTTGCTGCAATCAATTCCGACATTTTTTGCTCATTTCTCAAAATTGTTGCAGTTGTGAATGCAATCTTCTCGCGAATATTCGAAATTTCACTGTCCAATGCATTCAATGTTGCATTCAATTTTGTTGTTTGTGAATTGGCTTTTTGTAAATGTTCATTTAATTGTTGTTCAACAATCTTTGATTGCCTCCGGCAATCCTCCAATTCTTTCAGCACTGCATCAAAATCATCCGCCGCAAATTCAAATGTATGAATTAATGGCTGCAAAAGTTGAGTCGTTTTTTGGAGTGATTTTTGTGCTGAATCAATTTCATTTCGTAGCCGTCTTTGTTCATGGAGATCGATGAATCCATCGGCGGTTTCATTCGATGTTTCTCCCATCTATTTTTGGGATAGAATTTATAAAAATATTCATTCATCAGGAATTAACCTGGATTTGGTCTTTTTCCAATTCCCGGGTATTTTCTATGATTTTGTTGACCAAAATTCCATGATTGTCGCCTTCCTCCAATTTCGATACATTGACGCCTTCTGTCTTACCCAAATCCATCAAAAATTGTCCTTCTTCATCTTCTTGAATGAGGAATTCCGCATTTTCTTCCAATTCCTCTTTTTTATCCTCCAAAATAAATTTTGTCTGCTCCGAGTCCATTTCCTTATTCAATTCCTCATTTTCATTCTTTACATTGGCCACAATGACATTCCTTTTGGGCTTCGGTGGGGCTGGCCGCGCAATTGCAGTTCCCGGACGTCCAATTGATGTTTGTGGTCGTCCAATAGAACTGCCTGGCCTTATCATTGAAGGAATTTCTGGAGTTGGGTGTGGAGAATGAATTTCAATGAATTCCGGTTTGGACAAATCAGATTTGACGACAATCCCCGCTGGTGTTGCTGAACCATATCTTCCACCAGATAAATCATGTCGTTCACTTTCGGCCCCCGTTTCGTCGGCAATTCCTGAATCATCGCCGCCTTTTGATGTTCCGCCGCTGGATTCTCTGTCTGGCGGTGTTCTTCTCGAATCTGGCAGCTCAGTTTTTGATATTGAAGTTGGCCTCTGTTCATTTTCAATTTGTGGCGAATTGTTGAATGTCGTTGAGGTTATTTCAGTTGTTTTTTCAGCTCCTGATCTTTTTTTCTTCCTCTCCTTTTCCTTTGATGAATCCTTCGACAAAGAAGTTGTTCTCGAAGATTCTTTGGTTCTGCTGCTTTTCTTTTCAATGGACGGTTGTTCTTCATTTTTATTCTTTGTTTTTGTCGATGATTTTGTTGTGCTTTTTGTTCTGCTGCTTTTCTCTCCCTTTGATGAACTTGTCGATTTTGTTGTCTTCTCGTTGGCCCATTTCTTTTCATTTTTGAATGCAGCAGCCTCGGAAGCCAATGATTGAAGTAATTTATTTGTCATCTCCGGTTCTTTGCCCGCCACAATCTTGGCCGCTTTTACGTTGTCTAGGTTACCGTCGATGTTGAGTACGTCGATTAATTTTTGAAGAAATGCAATCTTATTCTCGCGCGAAGAGCCGGCTATTGTCGGATTTAGTTCATCCTCCGAAAAAAGCCCTGATGGATAGCCTGTTGATCGCAATGTCTCTTTGACAATGTCATGCAGAAATTTGAACGGTGGCCTTTGAAGAAGTTGGTCAGTGAGAGTCGGTTTTTGAATGAGAGGAGCGAAAAGTTTTCTCGTTTTGTCGGTGTCCATTTTCGAAAAAAAATGAGAAATTTTTCTCTTAAAATTTTTGATTTATAATTTGTTTGAAAATGATTTAAAAAATGGATAATAAAAAGAAATGATGTGTTTATTAAACTCGGAAGTAAAAGTTTGATAAGTGCTAAATTGCGAGTTCTCTACGAACTGGGGAATAGAAAACAAAAGTGGAATTGATAAATGGAAAAGCTTCCATATGAGAAGCAAATTAAAGGAGGAAAGGAAAGGGGTGTCATGGAAATTGTCTTATTTTTTTGTAGAAAAGAAAGGTTGAGGCTTGCCAGCCTCACCTGCTTGGCACTGTTTTTATTGTGGTTTTTCTCAATTGCCGGCTGGCATCGGTTACCCAATTTATCCACCACACAATATTTTACATTTCTGACTATTTTATTCAAGTAAGGAGAAAAGGAATTGAAGAAATAGTTACAAACAAAGTGTTAAAAGAGCATAGAAAATAGTGTAATTTTATTACCATGGCAACGAGCCTTTTTGTTATAAAATGTATTTATTAATTCCATTTTATTTTAAATAATTTTAAAATTTATTAAACTGACCTATTTTTCAACATTTGTTTTGTTCCGTCTCAAATTCATCCGGAAGTTTTGGCATATCCTGCAGGCAATGAATCACCACAGCCGGTGATATCCATGTGAGAATGTGCGTTGGCAGTTCCAGGCGTCGGGAATAGTAGAAAATGTTCCAAAAGATGATTGGATGAGAAATTCGCACTGATGGCCGACTCAACATCAATGGACCTTCATTGGCCAACAGATTTTCAAGTTCACGCCGTAAAATCAATGGACTGATATATGGAACGGTGAATGCCCGGACTATCTAAAAAATTAATTAATAAAATTAAATTTGGATTTTATATTAAATATTTTAACCTTTCCATCTTTGCTGGGCGAAATATTGGAACTGCTTGAAACATTTGGACATTCGCCATTCCCTCCTTGATTTTGTTTGATTTGAATGCATATTTTCAATGAGGGCAGGAAACTGTGCTGGCAATGAGGGCAAAGACTGTTCCAATTTGCGTCGTCCGGAGTCCATCCAATTGTCAATTCATCATCATAAATTAATTCATTGCAATTGGAACATAGCGAAGAGGAACAAATTAATACATCTTAAAAAAATAAATTTGATTATTATTAAAATATAGTAAATATTACCGAGATATTCTTCGAGTAATTCTTCGCTTTGGCCATCTCTTAGCCAAACTTTTTTGAGTTCAGTATCATCCTCTGGCAAAATATCTTGCATCCAATAATTGATTGAGAGAATATCCTTCGCTCTTCTTGCATAAATCTGTGAATTTTAATTATTTTGATTTAATTTTTTGATTAAAAAATATTACAAAGAAAAAGTCGCCGCTGGAATTTATTAAATTTTCCTGGGAAGAAGAAATTGTGGACAGTCCAGAATTGTCGGCGGAACGATAAGATTTGCTTAAATTTAATTTCGCTTCATTGATCATTCTTGTGGGATTCAGTCCCGTGCGTTCCAACAATTCGGTGGCTGGTCCCAAAACATCATTATAAGCTAAAAATAAAAATTAATTAATTTATTATTTTAATGATTTAATTCTAACTTCGTAATGCTTTTTTCCTCATTTTATTGGC
Organism: Pratylenchus scribneri; assembly: GCA_030063045.1. NCBI lineage: Eukaryota > Metazoa > Nematoda > Chromadorea > Rhabditida > Pratylenchidae > Pratylenchus > Pratylenchus scribneri. The sequence continues at coordinate 485,677 of JAQSEB010000093.1, read as the reverse complement.
CAATGTGAAAATATTCGGCGATGCACTGTTTGTTGAATTTGAAATGGATGGAATATCCGAATTTATGCTGCTACTTTCCCGACTCATTTTATCCAGATTATCTGAAATTTATTTATAATAAATTTTAAATTAAATTTTAATAAACCAACCTGAATTTCCTGGAATCAGAGTATTCAAAATTGGAGAATTGGATGCAATGCTTTTAAGCCAAGAAGTCGCTCGAAATGATTTCTTCTTCCGTTTATCACTGTTCAGCGAAATTTTGTCTCCTCCTTCATTGTTTTCTCCAGAAAATGGTGAAGCCGAATGTTCGCGAATGAATTTTTCTCGACTTGGACTTAGAAAAGGGTTTCTGGTGCTGTTAATATTTTTCAATGAATTTGTTGTTCTGAGTGTTTTTTTTGGTTTGATTTGATTCATCTTTTCAAATTGATTATGATGACTTTGTGAGGTTGGCAATGAATTATTGGCCATTTCGGCGCCCAATGGATCAGTGGAAATTGAAGAATTTTCCCCAATTTGATCGAATTTTTTCTGATCATTTGAATATTCTTCTTCTTTTATATCCATCACACCTTTAAAAAATAATAAATATAAATTAGAATGATGGAATATTACCAATTTCATGAATAATTTGGTCGTTTTTAATAGCTTCATCAGATTCATTTTGACTTTGTTGTGAAATCTTCGGTTGCAATTGTTGATCCAATGTATCATTTTGATTTTGAGGCAGGAAGGAACGAAAACGAGCGCACACTTCAATTCGAATACTCAATCGATTCCATGCATCCATTGCTTTTCTCCTCCTTTCCGATGGCCATTCACTCTAAAAATAAATTGTTTTTATTTTGCATTTATTGATTAACCTGCAATAAGGATCGATGATAAATTTTATAAGTGATTGCATTTGGGACTATGCCAAGACGAAACATTTTACGCAAAATTTGTACAGCAATTTCTGGATGATTATTTTCACCACAAAGTTGCATAACCAATCTAAAGCACATTTGATCATGGAAGGGAAGGCCTAATTGTTCCATTCTGGATAAAACCTTAAATTTATTTAATTTTAAATTTTAATAATTAAAATTTACTCTGAGTGCAAATATCAGCATTTTTCGTTTGTTCCTGGTCACAAACATCAATGAAGGCAATTGCATAAACCAAATTGAATAGGCAAAGAAAAGGACAGAACGTGGCCAATAAAGTGCATTTTGTTGTTGGAGCATTGAAGTATCCAGCATTGATTTGCGAATTTCCTGCCGTGTTCGCAATATGTAAAAATCTTTTTGACCTAAATTAAAATTAATTTTTTTTTTATTTATAGAAATTAAATAACCTAATAATTTTGTAGGTACATTTTCTGTCAAATTTTGTACATTTGAATTTTCAAATGAACGAAAAATGAGATCCTTTTCGAAATATTTGTCAATGAATTTCGATGGAAATGATTCGTATTGAAAATCTTTGTCTCTAATTTCTTCATCCAATATATGCGGCGATTGAATAACAATTGTTCGATTTGCTCGCATCAAATCCCAATCCAGCAAACGAAGATTGCTAATTTCTTCTTTAATCGACGATTTCTCTCTTTTTGCAAATTGTACTAAAATAAATAAATTATGAATAAATAAAATTTAAAAGAAAAACCTTCTTTCAGTTTTGCAATGCAATCATCAAAAAATACATAATATGAACTTTTATCCAAAACATCACTTCGATCCATTATTGCACCGGATCTTTCTTCAATGAATCGAGTGAAGCAAATTGTCTCTCGAAATTTGCGATAAAATTCGAGTGAATTTCTGTCCCGAGATTGGAGGAAATGATCCCAATCAAATAAACGTTGAAAGTCGGTTGCTTCGCCTGCTTCCGGAGGTTGTAAAAGTGGGCAAAGATAATCGGTGTATCCATCCATTAAAGAGCACATAAATCTGGAAATAATTCGAAATTATACCGATTTTCCTCAATAAATTAATTTACTTTAGAAAGGCCTCTCTGATTGCAAATTCCGATTGAGTTCGATGCAAATGAACTTGTTCAGGATCTTTCAAATTTCTCATTTCACCAGAATTTTTCTGCATAATTGTTTCCAATGCAGTGCGCAATCGTTTGAGCAATTTTTTAGGCAATAAATCCAATTTATACAATTTTCGAACCGTTGATTTGCTTATTGTACCCTAAAAGTAGAAATTTAGATCAATCCGAAAAATAAAATTACGGTGTCTAAATCAAAGCAGGTCACATCAGATGGGGGATCATCTTTGAGATCAAAATATCTTTAAAAAAAATATGGTGATTAGGTTAATTATATTTTTAAAATTTACCTTGAATCAACACCAGCCATAAATGAAAGTGGTGCATGAAAAATGCCGGCAAGTTCCAATGGGCATTGTGGAATATATGGGAGTTGCCAATAGAATGGAAATATAATGGCACATAAAGTCTCCGTAACAGTGGCCAAAAGCCAAGGTCTCAAAGAATGGACAAGAATCTTTAAAATTAATTTTATATACTTTTCAATTTAATATAAACCTTTTGTTCCAAAAGTGTCAATAACATTGCATAAAGCAAATTTTCCACTCCCAAACATTTCAATGTCTCCACAAAACCGGCACCACTTAATGGTATTTGGCTATCATCGCTGCTTTCAAATGCAATCATATCCGTGCCCAACTCCATCAAAATTCTTGGTCTTGTTTGCGATGGAAATGGCACTTCATACATCTTTAAAAATAATAATTTTATTTATTATTGCATTAATTGAACTTACTAAATGCGAAATATATCTTTCAATGGGTATTTTTGACTGGCCAGTAACAGCATTGAGCAAAAAATAAAGGAAACGTCGAAATGGTTCAAAAAATGGATATCGGGAAACAATGCACACCGCTTTGTTGCAATAATAAACTGCCTTTTTGTTCACTTTGGAATTTGTCGTTATTTGATTTTCTTCTGGACCAGCAGATGTGGATTGATCATCTTGGCCTAAATCCAATTTCTCCTTTTGCGATTCACTCAATGAATTTGTGTATGCCTCGTAAAAAGTGACTGATGCACCATAATAATTGTTATAAGCCTAAATTGATTGATTATTCTCCAAATTTTAATTAAATGTTGAAAACCTCATCAGTGAAAACGCAAGTACTGAATGTTCTCGCAATTGGTGTTTTTTCCGTTCCTTTGCATCTTTCCGGCCACGCTTCAATTGTAGCTCCCATTGGTAGGAAAAATTTTGGCACATTTTGGACTAGAATTGAGTCTTCGGTGTTTTTTACTTGTGGAAAACAATCAAGGACGGCTGGCTTATAAGCGATTCGTTTACAGACAAGTTGAGATTTTTTGTAACAAACATATACTTCAGATCCAAGCATACTCTAAAATTAGCTTTAAATTAATTAATTTATTTATATTTATTACCCTGCTCAAATTTTTTGGAATTTTGTAATATGTATGCGGTGGTAATTCGCCTTTATTCTCGAGGATAATGCAAATTTCAGTAATGACAAGTTGATGCGGTGGCGCATTTGGTTGTGCTCGTCTGATTGTAAAATAGAGGCCTTGTGAACTATTGCTGATATTCGCAGGAAGTCCGTAAGGGGTTTTGTCAATTACAATTGCATCCTGTTTAATTTATAAAAATTACATTCTTTAAAAATATTCCAACCTTCATGGCTTTTTCTCCTTTGCTCTCATCCAAAATTCCCAAATCAATTAATGGAGGTTTGTGATAACCACGTTTATAGCAAATAAAACAGGCTGCTGATGAGCGGAGTGAACCATGATTCAAATTTGCTGGATAGCCGGATGGAGTTGTCTCTATTCTTTCATAACCGGCTGGTGTCTATGAATTATTAATCATTTAATTTTATTTATTAAAATATTTAATACTGATTCTCCAGCACTGGTGAACACGACACAAATATCCGTAATTGGTGCTTTTTGTTCCACATTGGATGAATTATTTTCAGATTGTTGCGTTTGGAATTCGACAAGTTGTTCTTGTTCATTTAGTCCAGCAATAATAAAATATTCAAATAATCGACGTCGATCTTCCATTTTGAGATTATTTAAATTTTCTATAAAATATTTTAATAAATTATAAAATCAAAACCGCAATTCCCATCCCAACCCAAACTAGTGCTTCAACTCTCACAGCCTCAATGAATTTTATGAAATCTGTGGAGTTTGTAGACATTTAGTCAAGTCCGAGAGATTTTTAAGGTTCTTTCTTCATATAAAAACTTACGAAATAAAGCATAAATAACAGAGTCAAAAGCCAATAGATTCTTATCATTCATCACAAACAAATGGTATAAAAATTGATAGAACAATAGAATGTTTTAACACTTTATAAAATCATTTATCAACGTTTAAATTGCACAAATTAAAAAGAAGTGCTATTCTCAATGAAATACCGAAGGGCAATTTAAAAGTAATACAGTTTGTTGAATTAGTAAATACTTTAACTTTCTTAAACCCGCAAATCTCAATTTTCATTTATCATTCGTCTTCTTCTGATTTTATCAATGATGTTGTATTCAGCAATTTAAATGCCGTTTCTGCGACAAATTTCGTAAGCGATAATTCCATTAATGACTTTGGTTCATTCTGCTTCGTTCGATCATTCGATTCCAATTCTTCCTTCTCATGAAACTAAAAATAGAATTTTAGAAAGATAAAGTTTCCATGACAAACTTGTTCTCCATTCATTGCATTTGGTGATTTTGATTTCTTGCCCCCCTTCTTGCGCTTTGAAATTTTACCCGATTTTTCCTTTGATTGGCTTGTCGAGGAAATCATCCTTAAAAATAAAATATTAATTGAATGCCGATAAAAATATTTTTATTAGCAGCCTCAGTAGTATCTATGAGAGGTAAATTGTCAACAAATTGACATTCAGTAGCAGAACTGGGTGAACATCATTGGCCGCTTTTTTTACAGTTGGATGATTCAAACTTTCATCCACATAATTTTATAAATTTGACCATAACCCACTAGACTAATTAATTCATGATTAAGGGGTTTACCTTTTCTTTTCCATATCTTTCACTGCAATCGATAATCCTTTTTCAATTGATGTTTGAAGAAGTGGAATAAATTCTTGAATCAATGTTTTTGTTGGAATTGCTTAAAAAATTAAGATTAGTACTATTTTTAAAACAATTTAAACTTTGAACAGATTGTTCATTTTTTTGTTGATTTGAAGCTAATTCTTCAGCAGATGCCTTAAAAATATTAATAAAATGCAAATTCTATATATAATTACCTTTTCTTCATTGCTTGGACCATTATCAACTAAATCAAAATTTATTTCTTCTCCCTCAAATTGTTCTTCATCGTAGTAATCATAGTCCTTTTGTTCATTATTTTGCTGATGAACATCCGAAATTTTGCTGAATATTATTAAATTATTAATTTATTATGGAAAATATTAAACTAACTCATCATAATCCAACTCATCCTCATTGTCAGATGGTTGCTTTTCATCAGTTTCCCCATCATATTCTTTTTCTTCATTAAATTCGTCATCCTCCTCCTTTTTATTTGTATGATTCTTTTTATCCGAGGATGGCATTTCCTCTTCAATTTGATCAGTTTTGTCATCGTTCACTATAAAAATATATTAATTACTTTTGTACACATTTTTTACCAGAACAATCAATTTCTTCCAATTCTTCCTTATTAGTAATGTCTTTCTTCTCATCATATTCTTTTGTCTTCTTCCGTTTCGGCTTTTGCTCATCAACCGCTCGTTTTTTGTCCGGTGTTGAAAGTCGTCTCTTCATCGTTCCTTCTCCTCGATTGCGTCGGTCGTATTCATTTAGCATATCCCGATAACGATAATATTGATCCAGCTATAAACGCCAAACGTCAGTCAAATTTTCTTCTTTGGAAGTTCTTCTTTTCCATTTTACCCTCATTTTTTTTAAAAATTTTTTTATTCTTCTTCCCAGTTTTTTAACCATCAGAAAGTTGCCTTCTCTTCCCATATTGATTAATTTCAACCCAAAATAATGAAGAATAGACGAATTACATTTTCATTTCTCTTCGAATCCATCATCTTCTGAAAGATTTTGTCTCTGTCCTCAATTATGCCATTTGAAGCATCGTCATCATCATCGTCTCTGGTTCTGTCCGGCGACACTTCATAATCGGGTTTATGAAAGATAGGACATCCTAAACAATATGATATGAATTTGGAATATTTTAAAATATCAAACCAAAGTTTCCAATTATTGCTGATCTCGATACTCTGCCCCCTCGGAATCCCGCCCTTCCTCTTCCTCTAATCAGCCAATTCGGTGATGGTGAACGGCGCTTAATAATTTCTCTTCTAATTGATCTGGAACGTGATCGATGACGAGGCAATCTTTCTTCTCTTTTTGCATTATGCCGATGTGGTGACGGAGACCGTCTCGAAGTGTTTCGTGGCGGTGAAATATCCGGCCGAGCATGGTATGGTATATGGTTAAATCGCCCTCTGCTAGAGCCGATAGTTAAACGCGATAATATTGGTCTTCCTCTTCCGAAATAAGGTCGGCTCGATGATGAAGAATATCTAAATATCGCTTATTATTTTTATTTCAACATTTTAAAGGAACCTTAAACTCTGCCGATAAGCAAATGGGGATGGCGATCGTTCATTTCTATTATGATGATGCCTTTCTTGTGAATATGCAGCTGGTAGTCTATTTGAATCAATTCGTGACTTATAACTCTTTGAATTCATTTTGTATTTTTCTAAAATAATTTATTTGTTAAGTAATAATGGAATGGGAAATTATAAATGGATGTGGGCGTCTTATGGAACTTTTTAGACGAAAATGTCTGGAAAGATTGACAAGTGAAAGCTTTGCTAAACTAGCTTTTATTTTTTTTATTGAATTTAGGAAGAATTGGAAACATTTGGCGGATCTACTCTAAGTTGCCGTTCCCAACCACAATTTTGATTGATTGCTTTCACTTCGACTAATTTATATTTCTCATTAGTTTCAGTTCAGTTTCAAGGAAAATTTAAAAAGTATGGAAATAATACGAAATAACGCATTTAAGTATAAAAAATTAAAATTATAAAGCTCCACGTTTTATTTGTATAAAATTATATAAAATCAATAAATTAAATGCAATAAATCAAAAAGAAATGAATTATCGTCAAGTGAAACATCAAAAATTATAAGTGAAATCATTCCTCGTCATTGTTGGTTGTATTGTCATATTGGGTGGTTTTGCCGCATTCAACACAAACAAAAAAATTTAAATCCGGTGCGGCAAATGACTCCTTCTTGTATTTTAAGCTCATATGAATTGGGACTGGAGCACCGCGACCTTCGGCCAATACCAATTTGTTGCTAAAAGCCAAAAATAAGTAAAATAATAATTTGATTATTTTTACATTATGTCCACTGTACAATAGCGAGTCTCACAAAGCACAGCGTGTTCATCCTCATAAAGATAATAGTCATTTTCTCCCAATAAATTTGTACTAAAATAAAAAAAAAAGAATTATTAGAAAATAGAATATAAAATGGACTTTTGCCTCGGATGTTCTCCATTATTGATTTGAGGAGTCAGTCGGATAACCAATTCACTTTCATCCCGCAGCATTTGAATACTTTGTTGCAAATCCTATAATTTAAAAATTAATTAATTTATATTTTAATAAAAATACCTCAGCAGTTATCTCCAACCATTCCGCATTGACTCTAACAGCCTTTAATTAAATAATAAACAATGATTATTATTAATATTGACTTACATTCATATAGGCGATAACTCGAACAATTTGCATTGGAATTTTGACAAAAGCTCTTTTATTGCAATCAACACATCGTGACCTAAATTAAATGAATTAGGAAAAATATTAGCTCTATAAATTACCACATATTTTCTCGACGTATAACAATGTTCAATTTTCGCATAACGTGGTTGACCAATAAGGAGTGTGGAGTTGCCCCGTTGTGGGTTGAAATGGGAACATTTACGCATCTGGATGGACCGAGAGCAGTTTCAAGCTGAAAAGGAGGAGTGACAATTAATTTAAATTCATTTAAAAATCCAAAATCAACCTGTTTATGACCTTTTCCGGTACTCAACACCACAAAATCACTATTTTCTTCCTCTTTACAAAAATCAACAATTTCCGATCTATTGGCCATCAATCGAGTGTCAAATCCACATTTACGCAAATGAATTCCCAATCTAAAAATAAAATTATATTTCAGAATTTAAAATTATTTTTTACCCAAAAAGCATTGAATCCACAACAAAACGAACATCGTCGACTGATTTTAATGTTGCGGCAGTATTCAATAATTCATCCGAGACTTTCTATTTAAAAAGAATATAAAAATGAAATAAATGGAAATATAAACCTGAATATTTGTAGTAAAATCCTCTTCTGCTTCCTTTCGCGAAATATATTGTCCATCGGCAACCATGGCAATGCGAGGCATTTGTTTTTCTTCTGGGATAATTTTGACAATGGCACATTCTTGCAATGCCAATTGTTGGTCTTGTCTTAGCCTAAAATTTTAATTAAATATAATTAATTATTTGAAAAGAAATATTTTACCTTCTAAATTCCGGAGCAATTTTGCGATAAATTTTTACCAATGAAAAAGCATCCATCGCTGCATATTTTTTCTCTAAAATTAAAGTTAATTAAAATAAATGGATGAATTAAAACATACGCTCCATCCTCAATGGTCGCAGGCACCAATTTCCAATCCTTTCCGTTTTCAGCAATTTGATATTCAAAAAATGTTCCACGACATCCGACAATCCCAATCTTTTCGGTGGATCCGCTTTAAAGAAATTAAATATACGAAAAATATATTGAATTATATTTACCTCCAAAAACAAGTAATGATGCACTCGGCAAAAGTTGAACCTAAAAGTAATATTTAAGTATTATTATTGGTGATAAAATAAACCTCTTGCAGCAATTTGTATAAGCAAATAATATGTTTTGAGTCTTTCAGGATATTTTCAACAAATCGGAATGTGCTTTTGATCACCCGAATATCATTTCGAATATCGTAGCCTAAATATTAATATTATTAATGTATTATGTATTTTTATAAAAATGAATAAATTTTACCAATTTTCCTTGTTTCATTGCAAAACAATGTTTGGAAAAATTTAATCCATTCTTCTTCTGTTATGAAAATCTTTTCTTCCAACCAAAGAACATCAACAATATAAACGGCAGAGGAAATGGCAATTTGGATGATTGAAATACTTTAATTTTAAATTTTACGATGAAAATTATGAAAATATTACCGTTCCGTTGCCGACAAAAAATGTGGCCTCCATTCTGCATCAATTCCGATGAGTTCTTTTTTATTCTTCGTTATTTTGGTGAGAACTTCGATCAAATCATTAAATGCTTCTCTGTCATCAACCAAAATTATTGGTGTTCCATCATCCAATTTGCAAACATTCTCCGAATCAATTTCCTCATTCCTCCGTTTGATTTCATTATTACTAAATTTTGTTAGATTTGGAATAATTAATTTAAATAAAATTACCTTTTAATTTTGTCACGGATGTTCGAAGACATTTCTGGATTTTGTTCAATGAAGTTTCGCAATCGTAGAGGATAATCTGATTCTTTCAAATGTATCAATTGAGCCAAATGTAAAGCTTTGTCGGCATATCCTCGGCTAAAAAGGAATTCAAAATATTGGGTCCGAATTTCAGCTCGATCAGCGATTGCGCTCTAAAATAAAAATAATTTAAAATATTTTCTCCCTAAATCAATTACCAATGCCATTTCAACAAAATGGTCCCACGACTTTTCTCCATTTTGCCAAGCGTAATGATGGAAAAGTAATGCTTCATATGCAGAGGAATTCATCAAATTGGGAACCTCGCTGTCTTTGAGATTGTAATTTTTCACATAACGTCTGGCCAACTAAAAAAGGAATATTTTTCCGAATCAAACATTAAATTTAATTAAACCTTTTGAAGTTTTTTGTGTTCGGCGATTAGTTTATTTTCCAATTCGGTTGGTGCTGACTGATGCTTGAAATGATATCCAATCAATTTATCCAAATATTTAACCAAATGCTTCTTTCGGTATTCTTCATCTCCAACAAAAATGTCCAACATTCCAATATTATTTTCAATGATAAGATGGCCAATGGTCTTAAAAGAACAAAAGATTTTTAAATTATGAAACCATTTTTACCTTTTCAAAGGGAAATTGATTGCGAAGACTGAGCAAAGCCATCCATTGAATTGCTTTTGGATAATCGTCCTTTTCAATAATTTCATTAATCATTTTCACGGCATATGGTGTCATAGATGCATTTTTCAATTGGAAAATTATTGAGATCATTTGTGCATGTTTAAATTTCAACCCGGTTATTATTCGTAGAGCTTTTGTCTGAAATTGAAAAGATTAAACTTAAAAATTACAAAGCAATTTTACTATGAGTTCTGCGTCCTTGAATTCGAGAATACTTTCTTTTAATTCTTCATGTTCCTTCAAGAAATCATGATACGAATTGAGCAATATTTTGACAAGCGAGAGATCATATTGTTTGGCAAGCCGTGTGGTGATTGTATCCAAATAGCAAATGAGGTGAAGAAATCCTTCAAACACATCGGGAAGGTCCTCATCATATAAATATTTGCGCAGACATTGTTGAATAACATCCAATTTGACCATATTGTCCAACATATTTTCCGACTTCTAAATTGATGATTAAATTTATGAGATTTGGAGAAATATGTAAAAAACCTCGTATAATTCCTTCACTTTGATTACGCAACTCTTGAATGTGTATTTCTCAATCTCCATTTCTGGATTAATTGGCTCCGGATCAATTTGTTCTTCAGCCATCTTCTCATTCATCATCATTATTTTGACAATACTTATTTTATTTAATATTTTATGCTCTAAAAATTACATTTTTATATATGTAAAACGTTAAAATTAGACATCAGTTATGTAGGATTTAGGACTTGGGAAATGCGAAAAGGCGTGGTGCGTGTTAGTACTTGCGATAAGCTTTATTTGTTTTTTAAATTTCTTAATTTAAGAAAGTTGTGGATGGCTATATTGCGGTGTTTTTGTTAAAAATGTCACAAAAATATATCCAAGACTATAAATTATTTTTGGAATCTAATTTTTGACATTATTTATTTATCGATTGCACCGAGATTGCGTCGACTGATTTAAAGTTTATTTAATAAAACCGGAAACCCATCCAATAAAATAAATAATTAAAAAACCATGCATGTGAATGCATGTTCATTGCAGAATTGCATTATGGATGGCCGCAAACAACGCGCAACGCATCGCATCTCAAAACTCAAAAACTCAACTCAATCTCAATCGCAATTTAATTTTTTATTAATATAAGACATTTTATCCTCGTTACCGTATCTCTTTTTTTTGTACCGTAATGAGAGATTTGGGCATTGGCGCATTGGCATTCATTGTTATCGGCGCTATTTTTTTTAATTAATGTAATGAATGAATATTTTATATGAAGATCCACTTATTATCATAATTTTGGAATTTTAATCTTTTTTACACCTTATTGCCCATTAAAATAGCAAAAAAATTTGCATCTTCAATCCCATTAGGCAAAATTTTCCACATTTGTCAAATTTCTGCCCTCCTCTGCTTTGGACAAAACGGGTTTAGCCTGTGGTTGCTGTTTGTTCATTCCCTTCGATCGAAAGGCAGATAAAAAAAGTACAAAAAGAATAAATGTTTGGATTGGAATTGGACGGATGCTTGATTTGATATAAAGACTTAAATTTTTGGCTAAATTTGTTTGAGAATCATAATATTTAGGGTAAATATGTTCAAGCAGCACAATTTTACTAATAATAAAGATTGGGAATTCCCTTATTTTGTTGTTTTCCATTTATTTTTTCCATCCATTTTCCCTTTCTTCCAGCAGCTTTATGGCCCAACATCCTTCTTCGAAGTTTTCCAAACCAACTTTCCAGCGACATTATTTCTGGGCCCTTTTCTCGTCCCGCCTAGTTTCGGTGATGGTTTGATGGGCGTTGGCCACAGAGGAATTGGGTAAAAGGAAGGTGAAAGGGAAAGAACACAGCCCCCTAAAAGGAATTGGTCCAGTTAACGGAGCACTTAATCAACACAGCCTTTGCCCCAGGGAACAGCCACAGCGGCCCCAACCACTGGAGTGTGATTGCGCAGCATTTTCTCCTTTTACTGCTTTGCTTTCTTCTTCTTCTTCCGCAATCAGTGACGGTGGTCTCGAGTCAGCCGCCGAGCCGAAAACTTGCTGACCCCGAAATTCCTTGCTTTTCTACTCCTATATTTCACCCACATTTTCCTCGACCCAAATAATTTTGTCCCCTTCTCTGTAATCATCGACAAAAGAAGCCGCTGGAGCAATTTGGAACATTGCGATGATGACCCAACAACGGGTCTACTACAAAAATGGGACCCTTTTTGGCCTGGTTGGATTTGGCATTTTTTCTTCTGTATCACATTTTTATAGGTCTTTTTCCTCCTTTGCATTGGAATCCATGCGCAATTACCTCAACTCCCCAGGGGTGACACAATTTTTCCAGTCAGCTGTTATTTGAACGTAAGAATGGAGAATTCTCAAAAAGGGACAATCATTTTAAAGGTAATGATTATTTTGGACCGATCCGATTCCGTGTTGGGTGGATTTAATCGAAGTCGAGATTTTGTTTTGGCTGCCTCCGAAGAATTGAACATTGGGCCTCATGCCCACAGTGTAAGAGAAACATTTTAATATTATTGAAAATATTGCCAAAAATATAAAGGTTTCCATGATCGTCTATTCCGGCAACCACTTCAGAAGGGAAGTGTACCCGTGGAATTTTGCCAAAAGCAATGAGGAATTCAAAAGAATTGTGAAAGATATTCGAGCAATTGGAGGCACAACGAACACTTATGAGGCAATGAAATTGGCACTAAAATTGATGGAAACAAGAAACAAGACCATTCCAACGTAATCACGAACTGGGATTCTTACAAATTAATTCAAATTTTATATCCTAAAGGCTTGTCATGGTTGTGACAGATGGACGGAGTGCGGTTGATCCAAAAGAGCCATCCGTCCAATTACAAAGGATTCCGGATACATGGGTATTCGCAGCAGCCACTGGAGACCCACAATTGGCAAATAGGTAAAAATGATCAGTAAACAAAAAATTTTACAATTTATTCCATTTTCAATCAATCATTTGGGCGACAAATGGGCAAATTAGGAAACTTAATGAAAAAAAAATAAACAAAAAAGTCCAATAGGGAAACGACGTGGTTGATGTGTGGAATTTGAAGAATGAAATTTCAGTGAAAAACTAATAAATAATAAAATTCTTATGACCGAAACAAAATGCACTAAAAGTAAAAAAATGAAAGAAACAATAGAAAGTGAGAATTCATCAGACAAATGAATAATGAATTAAAATAATTTTGAGGGAAATTAATTAATAATTCCGGTGAACACAATAAGCAAAAAATTAGCTTTTTAGGGAGGAAAAGCGGTTTATTTGAACGAGTTTTTCAAAGAAACTCGCCAAAAGAAAAATAATTAATGTTCCCTTTGAAAGAGAAAGAAAAACTAGAGAAACCGCAAAATGGGGTCAAAATACAATGGAAATATTTTTTTGGAAAAAATGAATTATGAATTGAATGAATGAATGTGAATTTTAGGAATGAATTATTGGATATTGCCGGCCATAAATATCATGTTATTATGCAAACTGCCCGAACTGAAGCAGAAGTTATTGCCAGAAAATTACTTCGGGAGGCCCAAGAAAAATGTCGGACAACCACAACTACCTCAACCACAACAACAACCACCACAACCACCACAACAACAACAACAAATCCATTCACCGGTTGTGAACAGGATTTAGTGCTGGCAAGTCAAAATGGGGGACAATACCCAAAATGAGTGTCTGAATAAAGGTGTTTGATTTCTCCACAACCACACAACCCGTCTACCAAGATTACATGCGTCTTTCTGAGCAAATGATCTCCCAGCTGTACATCTCGCCAAGGCATACTCGAGTCGCACTGATCACTTTCAGTAGTCCGGGCAAAACGCACACACAATGGGATTTGAAAAAGATGAAAACGGCTGCACAGGCAATTTACATGGGGATTTTAATGAATTTTTATGCCATTATCATAGGTTGTTGATGGCATTCGAAATGTTCAATATATTGGAGGATTGACCTCAGTGGGTATGTAAATTTCATTGTTTTCTATTTGGATTCTTATTGGGATTCAGGACAGGGAATTCGTGAGGCGGCAAAGCAGGCGAATGTCCCCCGGGCATATCCATTACCTGTTCCTGCCAACAAAATTATGATTGTATTCACGGATGGATGGCAGAATAAAGGACCAGTAAAAATACATAATAATATTAATGAATTATTTTTTGGTAAATTAAGGATCCATTAGAAGAATCGAAGGCGGCAGCTGCCCTTGGTTTTAAAATCTACTCGGTTTCCGTTGTGGTCAGTTTTTGGAGCTAAAATTGTAGAATGTATCCATCAATTTTAGTCTAATCGGAAAGATGCGATTCCGGTGAATGTAGAAACATTGGATACCATTGTACAACATCCGCAATCCGAACATTTCACGGATCAAAACTTCCAACAACTCATCAATATTGTGAGCTCAAATATAAAATTTGTTTAAACTTAATTTTTAGGTTCGACAAAAAAATTTGGCCTGTTTGGGTGGTTAAAAACATTGATTGGAATGACAGATTTGAAATTCACAAAAAGGAATATAAAATTCATTATGTTTATTTTACCATCAAAATATAAAAAAAAACACAACATCATTGCCATGACAGTTAACCATCAAATTTATCTAAAATTAGTTGTACTATTTCCCAAAATTTCTATTAAATTTACACAAAAATTTATATTAATTTCACATTAATTTGAATAAATATTTTTTAATGTTAACAAATTGAGTAATTTTTGTTAGGGCAAATGACCTTTATATGGGTCAGCTGTCGCCATCAATCCCCTTTCCTTACATTCCCGACAGTCAATTCGCGTAATCGAAAAATACTAATTAGGTCAATCTCATTCAGTCAATATCCCATTGGAATTCATTTGGTAAAAAAATGAAATCTCTCCTCCTTTTGTTTATTTTATTGAACATTTTGGCTAATGGAGAGGAACAAGTTTTTGATGGCCAAGCAGAAATTGCATTGGAAAAAGCACTCGGGTAATTAAAAACTTTTAATTATAATATTTGTCAAGTGATATGCGATTGGGAGTATCGGATGTCAAACAAATGGCTACTGTCCCTCCATCAATTCGACATCCAATTCCGCCTGTGGCACCGCCTCGTGCCTCTGCTGAACAAATTGGAATAAATTCAATGAATTCCTCATCAACTTCAATTCCACCAATGCTTCCACCTTTCGTTGTTCTCATAAATCCTCCATCTCCTTTACAAATGGCAAAAAGCCATAGTAATCCAGGACCATTAGCAAATTTTGTGGTTCGGCCGAATGAACCAAAACGAGTTCATAAATTTGAGTTTATGCCACATTTTGATAAAGAGAATTATGAATTTATGATACCGGAAGGAGGACAAATGGAGGTTAAAAAAGAGGGGAAAATATGGCAGAATTTAGAATAAATTGACAGGAGGACACATTGGTTGCGGTGTTAACTTTTTTTGGACATTTAAACGGAGAAATACCCAAATTTGATATAAAAATGGATCGATTGAGTTGGTTCAGCATTGGCGATGTTCAAACCACTCAGGCAAATTTCCCATTTTTAATAATTTATAATTTTAAATATTTAAGGAATCAAATAATTATGCCCTGTCGGAAGTGCCAATTTTGCGTCGAGCAAATGCCAAAATAAATTGGACTGAAATTGACAATGCCGATGGCATTTACAATTTCCAAGTGAATGGAATTCAGGGCCCAATGAATGCATCGGCACAAATTCGGGTCGAAATATTGCCAAACCGAAATTATACACATTTGGAATTGGAACCGTCAAATGAGGAAGAAAAGAAGGTGGAATTGAAAAACAATACATTTGAATTGGGACAATCTACCGTGGACAACAATGGAAATGATGAAAATGTGAAGGAGGAAGAAGCCAAAGAGCCGGGTGAAGATTTGTTGGCCAATGAGGAAATGGACGAGGAATTGTTGAGGATGGATCCATTGGGCTTAATTGATTTGACTGAAGGGAATGAATTATTTGGAATTGAAGAAGAACAAGAAAATATGACAATTCGAGTCAATTTGAATGGAGAACACAGTCGAAATGGCCAAGTGGATGTGGAATTCATGGAATTATCGACATATTTGAACAATCCAGTGGCCAATTTTGTTGTCAATTTTGAGGAAATTCATAAAAATACGGCCATAGATTTTGCCAAAAATGTTGTCCGTTTGGAATTGCGACCGGCCAATTCATTTTTGGATATTCGTCCTCATTTTATTGCACCCGGGGATCAAGCAAATTTGTGGATTGTGGATCCGGTGAAGGTGGCCGAATTAACGAAAGGGAATGGCGGAGAATGGCAACAACAATTTAAATTATTTGTGCATCAAATTGAGGATAATGATTCAATTTTTGGCAATGCTTCAGCCATAATGCTTATTTTCAATGGGTCATTGGTGGTCAAAGGAGGCGCAAATCCAATGCCATCAATTAATTTCACAAATTCCGCTGTTGGCGGATATGAATTTGCCATCAATGAAGAGGCAAAGAATGGCCATGTGTTGGGCAAATTAGAAGTGGCAACAACTGGGAAAGTGAGAATTAAATTTATTTTAAATTTTACTTATGATCCATTGGTAGATTGATAGCCGCCTTGCATTTTCACTTTATGGCCAAGGAGCCGAATTATTCCGAATTGATGGAATGGGTGTTATTCGTTTAAATTGCCATCAAAATATTTCCTCTAGTCACCATTCTACTCTTCTTGATCAATGTTTAGACCACGAGATGGGTCCATCTTCCTTTTATTTTGTTGCCAGCGCATTTATAACCAATTCAATTGGTCAAAATTTGGTGGCGCCGGTGCCGATCACTGTCCACGTGGAGGATGCAAATGACAATCCACCTCGGCTGGAATTGTTCAATCAGTCGGAAATGATCTCAATTTTAAATGGCCAAATTGAAGGAGGACCTTTGGTTATTGCAATTCGGGATGAGGACAGGCAAATGAACTAATTTAATCATTAATCTCAAATTCTTTCAGTTCACCGCAGAATCGTGAAAATCGTCTTTTGCTTGAGGGCAATTGTTCCAAATTCTTTACAATTCAAAAATTGAAAAATTCTTCTGTCGATTCTGATCTCTCTTATCCGCCACTTTTTGCCATCAATTTTGCTTCTGAATCCCAGCAGATGGAAGAAATTTGTGAATATTTGGAATTAATTGTTGAAGATCAACAAGGTCAAATTGATCGACGAGAATTCAAAATTTTATTTAAAACGAATCAACAGCCAATCCGATTTATTAATCCAATTTATGAACGATCAATAAATGCCGACAAAATTCACATTGGTTTGTTTTTTAAAGTTTCTTACTTATTTATTAGTGAAATAGATAGAATAATTTCCTAGTTAAATAAGGGGTAATTATTTCCTAGCTAATAAATAATATAATTAAATTTAGGGCTTCCAATTGTTCGAATGCAGTTGGCTAATAATTCGAATTCGCATCGAGAAATGAACTTGAATTATGCAATCATTGGTGGTAATCCAGGATGGTTGGCCATTGAGCCATTCACCGGAAATGTTTTTGTCAATGAAATGCCTCCAAAAAAGTTTCATCCATTTTTTTCATACAAAATTGAATTCAAATTCCTTTTAAGCGGAATTCTTGGAAGCAGTGTCTTTTTAATAAAAGTGGCAGCCATTCAAAATCATATAAAATTGGCAGAATCCATTCTTAAATTGGAAATAATGGCCAATTCAGCGTTCATTCATTCTGATTTGAATATCAAATTCCCATTGCCATTTATCCAAATGGAATTGGACCGACCTGAAGAATTTGATAATGAGGAGGAGGAAATGCCTAAATCAACGGCCATTTTGATGGTTCCCATTTTTGATAATATGGAATTGGCGCGGCACACACAATTGGATGGAATGGAAGCCTGGGATTCTGTTGGACGACCCGTTGAAATTGCAAAGGCAATGAAATTAATTTGAATTGATCCAATTATTCTCTTTAGGAGATTGTTCCGTTGCTAGATTATTCCCCTCAAAATGGCAGTATTCAAATTAATTCCTCGTTTCTTGGTCCCATTCGTTCCCTTCATGTCCATTTCAAACTGGACAAAGGGAAAGAGGAGGAAAAAATGCTTTTGGCCATCACTTTTCATTCGGATCCAATCAAGGCGGAACAGCATCGACGCCGTCTTTCTAGGCCACGTTTTGCGGCCCCATGGGCGGATGAGGCAACACAAATTACAATCAAAATTGCCGAAGAATTGCCGGTAAAAATTGTTTTATCGTCGCAAAAATAAATTTGTCAGATTGGTCAACCATTTTTCAGCCTTCCCGCCTTCAACCCATTAACCGGCCAGCTTATTAGCCAAATTCAATTGGAAGGTCCAGATGCGGATTCATTCATTTTTGACAATAAAACTGGTTAAATTACTAATTGAATTGTATTATTAAAAATGCATTTTGAACATTGAAGGTGAACTTCAAATTGGGCGTCGACTTGATTTTGAAAGTTCTGCCCGTTTTCAGCAAATTTCCCTGATTGTCAATTCATCGGAAAGTGATCAACCTGTTCGGGCTCAAATTCAAATTGAACTATTGGATGTAGATGATACGCCTCCAAAAATTAGCATTCAATCTCCCCTGGCTACTAAAGAAATTGGAGAAATTATTCACCTCGAATTCGAAGAGAATCCACCCAAAAATAAACAATTGGGCATTTTGGAAGTGAATGATCCGGATTCAAGAAAACATAATTGCGAATTGGTGGGAAAGGAGGCGGACAAATTTACACTGGAACCAATCAAACAAGTCAATTAAATAATCATAGTATTTTTATTTTTATATTATTCTTTTTTTGTAGAAGAATGCAAAACGTCAATGGAGGCTATCAATTGGCCAAATTGAAAATGATGAATTGGATAGGGAGAGAATGGCCCAAATTGGGCTGGTCATTCGTTGTGTGGATTTCCCCGGACAAAATCGGGCTGAAATGCCAATTCTACTCACACTTTTGGATCAAAACGACAATCGACCAATGATCAGTTGGGCCCATCAAGGGCAAGAACATATTGAGGTGGCCGCAAAGGAATGGCCAAAAGGAGCGATAATAACGTGAATTCAAAATATGGGAAGAGAATTCAATTGGAATTTTAATAATTTAGTCGATTTTGGGCACGTGATCAAGATATTGGCGAGAATGGTCGAGTCCAATTCCATATGGGAAATGGCGGAGGATTAGGCAATGAATTGTTCCAAATTGACCCCAAAAATGGGGAATTGATGGCCGCAAATGATGATGGTGAAGGGGAGGAAAGGCCATTAGCCAAATTGGCGGAAATGTTAGCCGGTCAAATGTTAGAATTGGAAGTCGTGGCCAAGGATAATGGGTAACTAGTGGACCATGAATTGTTGAAGGGAACTGTTGGCAATCAAATTTAGTCGACCTTCACTCTCAAGCAGTGTAAAAGTGCGTATTTTGTTGGATGCGGCCAATGACGAAGTCCAAAGGGAATTGCATTGGATTTGGCCAGACAATGAAGGAACGGAAAATACGGTAATCGAAGTGGAAGAAGATGTGCCGGAGGGCAGGAAAATTGGAAAGGCAGAAGCAATTTGGAGAGGAGGCGAAGGAGGGGAAATATTTTATAAAATTGGAAATGCAGAGGAAGGAGGGGAAGAAGTGTTGAGGATTGACGAAAGGAGTGGCGAAATATTCACGGCATCCAAGTTGGATTATGAAAGCCGAAAACGTTGGACGGTGAGTAAATTTATTAAATAATTGAATTGAAAGCACAAAAATGAATTTAATAATTAGTCAAAATAGGCATCAAAAGAAACTTTGCTTGAGGGAACGTCTTTTGGCTTTTTCTTTTGTCACTTTTTCCCTTTGATCGTCCGCATCATAGTTTCGATTGTCACCACGAAGGCGAAGTACGGCCATATTCAAAGCTACCAAAGATTTGCGTGCTAATTGATTGGGATATTGTTGGTAAAGGAATCGAGCTGGACGGGGCACTGGGGGCGATCTTCGGCCATCGGCCAAATTCTCAAGTGTCCAATAGCCTAAACGGAATGTAGAGCTTACTAAACTTGTCTTGTCTTTCTCTTTCTCCACCTTTATGGGCTTGAACTGTGGCCGGATCCTGAAGGGAAAGAAGAGCTGGATAGAATCGGCGATAAATGCCTAAATATGAGGAAATATGTTTTAATTCGGATTTGGAAAAGAACCTTGGAATGCATCTTCTTCAAAATCTCGGGAGCAACTTTCTTCGGTTCTCGATTTGGCCAAAGTAATTGGAAATGGGCTGATTCGATTTTCCCAACTTTTCTGCCTTCCCCCAAATCCATCCTTCTCTTCCGAATTGTTCAATCCCAATATTCGTCGATTATTTTCCCTCAAAACGGCATGAAGGCATTCTTTGAGTCTGTTGAAAGACATAAAAATACAATTTGGATTTTATTCTTTTGAATATTGCTCGAAGGAATAAAAAATTTTATTGTGAATCAAAAATTACTGGATTTCCAATTGACGACTGCGAAACCGTTCCGGAACAGACCAATGGACTTCGCAGGCAACAGCCAATAATTTGGAGTCAGTGCCTAGCCAATGTTCCAATTCTTTCTAAAATTATGCGAAAATTTCCTTTCAATTTCCACAAATTTTCCACCTTGACATCGTCCAGCACTGGGCCAAGTCCACCACGCGATTCAAATGCTGCCGTAACGTATTTTGTTTCAGTGATTCGATCCCTTAATCGTTCCAAATGTTCTAAAGCAGTAGTGGAAGGCGACAGTGAAAGTACGGCCATAGAGGAGCCAAGGGAATCGGGGCGAAAGCCGCCAAAAGCGGATCGTGAAAGACGAGGTTCAGAAGATGCTGGTTTCACCAAAAGTGATTGGCGATTTGATGTTGGCGTATGGAATCCTTAAAATACATTTTAAATAAATTATGCCAAAATAACCCAAACATTACCTTCCAATTGTCGATGTTTCTCCTTCCCCTCACTTTGCCTTCTTTGTCGATGTTTGAACAATAATTGTTGAATTGCAGCTGGGCTGAACATACTGCTTTTGCCATCTTCCTCCTTTGTTGGACTTGTTGCCTGTTTTGATGCCAACATTTCTTTGGGCTTCTTTTTTTCCTTTGCTATTTCCTTCAATAAAATTTGCGCTTTATTTTTGATTGAATGAAAGGAAATTGGACCAATGTAATTTGACACTTTCCCCTCAATTGATCAAAGAAATTACCTTCTGGACATTCTCAATTGGGCGTGGCGATTCCACTCGATAATAGCGGCTTTTGGCTGGCTCCTTTTCTTCCTCTTCCCTTCTCAATGTCCTTTCCGGCGGCGATATACTCACACGCAAATGCCTTTTCGCTTTTGGCGGCAATAATTGGGGCGAACCAGCGGGACTGATAGCTAAACAGGCGGAATTATTCTTAAAACAGGCGGAATTATTCTAAGTAAGTTGACCAAGCGGAATTATTCTAAGTTGACCAGGCGGAATTATTCTAAGTTCGCCAGGCGGAATTAAAACAGGCGGAATTATTCTAAGTTTGCCAGGCGGAATTAAAACAGGCGGAATTATTCTAAGTTGACCAGGCGGAATTAAAACAGGCGGAATTATTCTAAGTTTGCCAGGCGGAATTAAAACAGGCGGAATTATTCTAAGTTTGCCAGGCGGAATTATTTCTTAGCTAATTACTAGCTAAACATTTTAAATAAACAGAGAAGTTGAAAGCAGCATTTTTGTACTTACTGAGAGAAGATTTTTGACCAGCAGAAAGAGGCGATGAAGAATTGGAAGGAAGCCAAACATCCGTTGCTTCATTTTGTTGTTGTTGTTCGACTTTCGCATTGCCACGTAATTCCATTTCCAATTGTGAGAGGCTAATCTTTTTTGGAGTCATCATCACCAAAGGCGGCGACTGTTTTACATTCTCAAATCGGCCAAAGTGAAAAGGGCGTCCAATGCCCAATTCTGCGCGAGAATAATGCAATGGAATTGGCGGAGAGGAAGAAAGAATTGATTTTGGTTGGGCAATTGGAGATTGTGTCCCAATTTGGCCTCTATTTAAGCTGCTTTGTTGCCTTTCGGCTTGTCCAATGTCCTTTCTCTTTTTTGGTGAATGCGATCGTTCTGCAGGCTGCATCCATGTTTCCCTCTGTTCATGATATGCCCTCAATAGTGATTGCAATTCCCGGAGCCGAACACTATTTCGCCTTCTTGGATTATTCGCTGTTGAGCGCGCCTCAATTTGTGGGGAAACAGGCGCAGTCCAGGCCAAATTTTCCTCCGAAGCCATTGTCTATATTTGGAGATTAATTTCAATTATTCTCTTACAAACTCACCAAACTTCTGCCATCGGCTCCTTCACCCCTTTGGCTGCTTGCCTCACTTCCTTGGCCAAATAATTTTTTCCTCAATTTCCTCAATGATCCACGGGAACGCAATGAACTTGTCCGTCCGCCTCGTCGAGATATTGGACTTGGGGCGGCGGAAGAACGCAACGAATCTGGGCCAATTTGAGGTGATTGATGGCCAATTGAGGAGGAAGGCGACGAGGCAGATGGTCTTCGAAAACGTTCACGAAGAGAGTAGATGACCGAATCCATTTGTAATTCCAATTGTTCAATGTTCATTTTGGGCAAGACACAATGAGAATGGATGAATGAATAATTTTTGGAAATAAAAATATTTTTTATCAAAAGGGGGAAAGGCGACACAGAAAAACAAGGCGTGAAAATAAGTAATCCTCGCGCGCAGATTTGTGGGGAAACGAGTCGTAAAATTGAAATTGGCCTTTAAAAATAGGCGAGCAAATCCCCGCGCAACTGATCCCTCCTCCCTTTTCCATAAAAATTTAATCCGTCACTCCCGTGGGTTGCCTTCCCTCACCAAATTCCCATAAAATTCTAATAAAATATCCAAACTTGATGGATTTTTATGACCGAGGCTCATTATAAAATAATTCTCATATAATAATTTTATTGAAATTTTTGTGGATTAAAAAATGAATAAATATTTAGGGGAAAATGTGGAAAAATAAATTTGTATAATGTATTTTCGAAAATTCAGTTCTTGTTAACTGCATTTTCATTGGACGGCAAAGAACAATTGAATACCATTTTTGAATTAAATGTGCTAAATGTGGACGAATATTGGCCTCAATTTGCGCACAGTTTGCAGGCATTGTCTTTTATGATTTTTAGATCAATTTTCTCCATTTTAGCCCGGTTTGGCCAAACAAATTTTGTATTGGCCAACTTCCTCTGGTGATAATGCCGAAATATTTTTGGGTCGAGTGGAAGCATTTGATCTTGATTCGGCACCATTCAATCAAATTGTCTATTCATTGATGCCAAAATGTTTGTCCCGTTCTCAATTCCATTTAAAACATTCATCTTCTTTTCAGGTTCCCATCCCTCCTTTCTCGTTTCGGAAAACAAAAATGAACCTGCTCCAATTCGTTTGAATCCAGAAAATGGAGAAATTTATGCCTCAATTGGATTCCCATATTTTGCCAATATTTCTTCAGCACATATTTGCATTTTAGCCAGGCAATCTCCCAAATACAAATTCTCCTTTCCAAATCCATTTATTTTCAGTCCCAAAGATCATCCGCTCCAATTCGCCCATCCACTTGATTCCGTGCCCACCCAATCCATTATTCGCCTTCAACTTCTTCCTACCCCATCCAATTTGCCATCGCTAAAAACAATAAAAACTTTTCCAGCCAATAATTCCCATTCTATGCTCGAACATCGTATTTCCCTCCAACGAATTGGCCTTCATCCATCCAATAAATCTTCAAAAATAAATTTCTCCCTTCACTCTGTCCTTTTTATTCCGTTCGATTTCAATAGCTTTCTCACCCCTATATTCCCTTCGCAGTTATGGCCAATCCTCTTCGGCGGCCCAAAAAATTGGCTCAATGGATGCAATGCGAACATTAATTGGAATTGATCCACACGAAGGTGAACTCCGTTTTGATCCAGCCGTTTTGGGAGCATTCAGCGAAGGATTCTATCAATTTGGATTAAAAATGGACGGCACAATGGGGCCTATGGGCATTTTGAATAGGAATGTACGTAAAATAATCAAATTAATGAGCGAATTTGGGTCCCAATTTGAAGGTGCATTTTGTGGAAGACAAGCATAGATTACGACTTTTATTCAATTCATCATTGGATGGGATTGGCGCAAATTTGGGCCAAATGATTAGGTTGAATATGATAGGGGGCAATCCAACTTGTCACCGTTTATAATAATTAATCAAGAACTAAACCAAATTAAATTATTTTAGTATCAAATTAAAGAACAGGCTTTGATTATTAAATGCAATGCTAATAATTTTATTTAAACTAATTCGGAATTATTGAAATAGTGCCCAAAAAAATAAATTTCGCTAGTAAAGGTCTTTTTAAAAAGTTTTTGGGTATAACCAACTTCATCAATTCCGAGCAAATTTAAATAAAATTAATGTCATCGAATATATAACAATCATTTCTTTAATATTAGGGTTGAAAAAAGTCGGTTTCAGTTCCAAAAATCGATCCATTTTATAACAGAAATAGGGAATTTTTGCTTTTAGAATCGAAAATAGGAGGAACCGGAACGAGAACCGACATTTTTTCAGGAACCGAAAACCGAGTTTTAGAACCGAGACCTTCTAGGAACGGACTTTGTTTAACTCTAGTTAATATGATTATAAAATAATCAAAATTAATTGAGTCCTTGATGAGTTATTAAATATACTGTACAGTGTACAGTAATATAAACGATGACATGCTGGGGGATTGGAGAGGGAGAAGAGACTGGGGAGGGAATTGAATAATGATTTTGCCTTGAAGGGAATTCGAAGGAATTTTGAGCGAAAAGATGGGAAATCAACCTGTTCGAGTGATTAATTCCGAACCAATCAAAGATTCGGAAAAGCCAATGTTCAGGTTAGCCATAAATTAATTAAAATATTAATTAATATGTTTAAAGGAGTTCAATGTGTTTCCATTTGTGGACACCCGGCGATTCCATTCTCGGATTGAACCAAACAATTGGGTTAATTTATACAATTTTATGCCATTTAATTATTCTTCCCCAAAAGATTGATCTCAACCAATATTCCGGTCATAAATTCCAATGAACATTTGGCGAAATTTTATGAACAAAATTCGGTCATCAATGTTGAGGTAATTCCCCCATTCTATCGAAAATTTTACAAATTAATTATTTTCAGCCTTGCTTTGACACTCCCACAAATCGGCCTGGCTCATCCACTTCCGCAATTCTTCTGCTCAATTCCCGTTCAAAAGAATGGCTTTTTTGGTCATGCTTTGGGGGCATTACCCTTTTGGTTGGACAAATAAATAAATTTCTCCATTCAAATTAATCCCTTCCAAAAATAGATATTTTTCGGTATTTTCGGCTATTTTTGTTTTGTTCGGACCTATCGAGAACATTTACGAAGGAAGAGCGGTGATTTGCTACCAGCCGATGAGCGCAGTGGTTGGCAAAAGGGGAATGGCATTTTAAAAATAAATCCGTTTAATTAATTCAAGATTCATCCACATTCCACCAATATTTGAATAATCAATGCTCATCCGCTTCCGTATTTTCAGTCCCGGAATTCATCCATGCAAAAGCTTTAATGTGGGTTTACATTTTTAATTAAATTTTGAATAAGAATGACCACCCAAAAAGCTTAAAGAGAAAAAATTACAATGGGGCGAATTAAAACATTTTAGGATTTTTATTTTCATCAAATTTCCCATCTTTTTATACACTTGAATATCCCCCTTTATTTTTATTTCTTTATTCCATCTTGAAATTAATTTTTGATATGCCCTGCGGCATATAAAGTATTTATAATTAAATACTTTTTTTTTTATAATATTTTGGATAAATTATTAAATGAATTTACAATTAAAATTTTTTTTTAATTTCAACAGGAACGCAGATGAATGGCGAAGAAATTAGAAAAAAAAATGAATAAATTAATTAAATATATTTTTATATTGAATTGTTTTGCACAATAAAATATGTTTTAAATGCAATAAAAAAGGTCAAATATAAAATGTGAATCGCCGAAAGACATTAAATGCAGACAAATATATTCATTCACCCGCTTCCGCCCCCTCTCGCATATTCAAGGGATTCACATTTATTTATTCTTTCATTAAAAAACATTTCCGGTGGCATTTTATGCCAAAATCCGTTGGCCAATAAATATTCGCTTAATTTCTTAATTATTATATGCCCTTTTTGCCGAATGTATTTAATTTATATTTATTTAATTGAAGGGGAAAATATGGATATAAAATTAAAAGAATTTTAGGAAAGAGGAATGAAATAATTTTCAGAAATTTTTAAATTCATTTACCTTCAAAAAAATACGATTTTTGTACATTTTTTCCATTCCAATTTAATTATTATTTTCCCACCCTCCATATATTTCCATTCATTTTCCCCTTTTCATAATTGATTCCAAATGCTTCATATTCACTCGAATTGGCCCTTAATTTGTGAAATGCATGGCCAACCCCTTCCCCCCTTTTCAAATAATGGAAATGAACTGAAAAGGCACGAGGGAATGGGGAAGGGGCCATCCATTCCGGGAAAGGGTAAATTAGCCACCAATTAGGAGAAGGCGGCCTTCGGGTGAGGCCACAAAAAGTCTACCATGGGGAAAGGGGCCCTCATTCCCGTTGCTCATTTTACAGCCAAATAGACGGGTGGCCCTAAAATATGTGTTTGGATTGTGGAATTGGATGCCAAAGGCCAAATTATGTGAGGCCTTCCTCAAATATGTGCCATCTTTTTCACATTTTCTCCATTTTCCAAATCCTCATTTTCCCCTCTCCATTTCCTCGCTTTTCATTAAGGTGCCCATTTTTCCATTCATTTTGTGCCAATTTTTCATTATACCAAAAATGGCCAAAGGCTTATTCTCATTTTCTTGGCATATACATTTTTAGCCTCCACCCATTTTTGTGTGTTTCCTTTGTCTCGACCCTAAAAATCAGGGATCTCAGATTGTACCCCTACGGGGGGCATTTGCCCCCTTTTTGAGATTTTGCCCCCTTTTGTGCCCCCCGAGCCGAGTTGCCCCCCAAATGCCCCCTTTTGATTTTTTGTTAAATTTTCCCCAAATGGGTCATTTTTAGTTAAAATTTTTCGCTGCGCGGCCATATTTTGGTCTCATTTTTCGCTGCGCAGCTATTATTGGCAAAAATTTTCGCATTTTTGGCACTTTTTAAAAATGTCCCCCAAAATGCCCCCTTTTTTATCGAAAATGCCCCCAAAATGCCCCCTTTTTCTTCCAAAATGCCCCCCAAATCGAAAAACCATCTGAGATCCCTGCTAAAAATGTATTTTTAAAAAATGTTCAAAAATAAATCCATCAAACATGCCGCCCCAAGCCCCATCAAATCCTCTGGGAATTGGCAGTCCATTGGCACCAAATTCACCGCTTTTACATTATAATATTTTTTTTGGAATTTCTGCAAAAGGAAACAGGCCAAAGATCCTCCTTTAAAAAGGAAAAAAATGAGTTTATTAATCCTATTCAAAAAGGAATATATTTTGTACGGCCAAGTGTGTTTCAGCGCCAGTGTTTTGGCCATAGCTCAACAAGGAAGCAAACAATTAAGGAAGGCAATATTTCACTTGAAAGCTTTAAAAGTACTCTAAAAGTGGCTAGAAAATATTTGTGAAATTATCTTTTTTGAAAAGTTAAATGTCTTGAGAGTGTAATTAACCCGAATTTATTGAGGAAAGTAATTTACAAATTGCTTAACATTTAAAAAATTAGAAAAGCCACTTTTAAGAAAACCTTTAGGGCTTTGAAATGGCATATCCCCTTCCCACAATTGGGTACTTCCCTGTTATGGCCAAATAACTTATCCCAAAAGACTCCTCTATCAGCTTTTTGCCTTATAAAAGTACAAAATTATGGCAAAAGAATCAGAGTTCCAAAAAATTATGACAGAAGGAAATAGGAATTTTGAAGGATTATTAATCCAGGAATGGGCATAAAAGGGGACTAGACGGGAATTGACACTTTGAAAAGGGTTTACCTAATAAAAGCCTCAATTTTCAATTTTCATTTCCTTCATTTTATTTGTCTTCTGCCATTGGCATAAATCCCGCTTTTGTCATTGACTCATTTCCGCAATTTTACATGAATGAATGACAAAATTAAGGCCATATTCGTGTTTTGCATTAAAAATTATACTACATTTTTATTTTTTTTTGGCTGACAGGAATAACTCTGCTCTTTAATTTTTACTAAAAATCATCAAAATTAGTTCAACTTTCTAGTTTATTATAAATTATGAAAATTTGGGGAATATTCCACAAAAACTTTATAATTTCCCCTTTATCCCACTTGTTGACCATCTTCCAAGCTAATTTACCAATTTATTTGATTGAATTAAATTTTAATATTTCAATTTATTTTGCACTTCACAATCCTTTAATCCGCTTTCCGCCTACACCGCCCTCTTCACATTTTGGTCTTCCTAAAAATGCCAAAAGGACAAAATGTTTTCCAATTTCCTCTCCACAATTAATTTTTCTAATCCCCCAAAAATTAATCCCATTCCCCGGAGTGGGAAAATTGAATTTATAATTTATTAGTCTAAATTTCTCCCCAATATTTTGCGGGAAATTAATCCCTGCCAAAATGGCCAAATTCCTTACACCCTGTAGAAAGAGCCTTGTCCATTCAGTGTGCCAAAAAGGGGCGGGATTTGTACTCAATGGCTTTATTATATAAAGCAAAGCCCTCAATGCCAAAAGTGGCCATAAGTTGAAAGCATGTCTTTGGCTTGTGCATTGGAATTGCCCCAACATTCATTTACCTGTACCTTTTCCCATTTCCTTTTTTATTCCTTCAATTGGTTCCAAATTTACATTTTTCTCATCAGCAACATTTTAGGTACCTTATTTTGGCATCCAAAATTGTTTTTTACCCATATTTTTGGGTTCAAACTCCACAGTCCACAATTGGCAACATTCTCCCAAAAAATATGATGGACATAATTCCCCCAGCTCCTTCAAAAAAAGCCATTATTCCATATTTTTTCCCATCCATTCATTTGCCTTTTGGCATTGAGCATTCCCCTCTCCATTTCTAAACTCTCAATTCATTCCCAATTTTTTTCAGAAATCCTCCAAATTCATTATTTTTTGCCTGCCTCAACTCAAAACCAAACCCAATTTTCTCCATCACTTTGAGCTGGGCGAAAATCCACATTTTCTGACCGATCGCAAAGGCCGCGCAGCAATATTCTCCTTCACTCAATCATCAAAAAAATGTTCACCCGAATTTCTCGCCGATGCCCTTCCCAAAATGTTGTGCCTTCTTCCACTGTTTCCCCGAAGTTCTTCTTCATGTTGGCCCTGTTGTTCCTTTGTTTAAGCCAACAGAGGATGGCCAATGCCTTTTTGCTCACTCACAGAAATTTGGTGAGTTTTTTTTTGGATTAAATTCCAAATTTATTTTTGGGAAAATTAGTGAAGCGTACAAATTTGCAGAAAAAAAAGTAATAATAATGAAGGTCGAATGGCACATTAGGCGGCGGCATTGGCCATTGGCACCAACCTACATTTTAATAATGAAAAAAGCTATGCAAAATCGGGAGAAACCTGCCTAGGGGGAAATGTGGAAAGGAGGAAGGAATTAATTCCACAAAAAAATGGATTTTGTAAATGCCAATATGTTTTGTGAACAATGCCAAAGTGACAATTTTTTAGTTCATGCTAATCTAAATCAAATCCATCCAAACACGCCATATTACCAATTATAGCATATTTAATTAATTACCTATAAATTCAAATTGACGTATGCTACATTTTTTCCAGCTATTTTTGTTCTATTTTTAGTCCCAAAATTATGCACAATTCAAAATTAGTTCCTCCTCAAAAAATGAATAATTTGCTCATTGCGGCTCTCTTTTTTTTGCATCTTTGTCGGATTCCGGATTTCCTTTTTTGCGCACACACATAGCCCAAAATGTTCTAATTGGTTCATCCTCCCTCTCCTATCTCATCAATTATTTCACCCATTCCCAGATTATGCAATAATGAAAAAAATATGATAAAATATGTGTGAAAAATGGGTTGGCAAAACAAAAAGGTCACAAAAATATTGGGTCGGTATTTTTCTCTTTGTTTTCTCCAATTTTCGGCTCATTTACCAGGATTGGCTTGGCACAATCTTTTGTTTAGGGTGGCGCGCCATATATTTTCTCGCCTGACTTGATTGATGCTTTTTTTCCCGTCAACCAATAGAAAACAATGCCGTGTATTGGATAATATTCATGACGTTTCTACTTGAGTTAGCCCCCCGGATAATCCGATCCCCTTCCCCCCATTCCTCCAATTGCGTAAAGGACAAATAAATAATCCGCCTTAAAGTGGCCAATATGTGATGATGGCACACAACAAAAAAAAGTGGCGGCGCGCATAAAAGTGCCATTGGCATTATAAATATTTTTGCGTCAACATAATGGAAAAAAACCCGTGTTTGAGTTAAAAGTGTGAAAAAGGTGAATGGATGATCTAAAGTGGGGATTAAATTTGCTAAAATCCCCGTGTGAAATGCCAAATCCTCTTTTTTCGCCTCCAAAATTTCATCGTTTTTCACCTTTTAAGTTGCTTCCATTTGCCTCATCCAAAGGGGCCGCCGGCGTCATTGGCTCTGCAGAAAATAACAACAAAGAGGATGGGACACAAATTGCAATTAATGATGGGGAAAAAATTGGAGAGGAAAAGCCAAAAACGCAAATGAGATTGCTGGGCTTCATGGCCATCCCAAAATCTGCAATCCAATCACTTCGCCAACAAATTGAAGCCGCAGGCGACGAAATTGAGGAACAACAGCAACAGCCAAGGGAACGACGAAAGCGAATGCATCATTTGAGCATTTTACGAAAAGTTGGTGGCACACCGCAAAATGGACAAATCATTGGGAGCAGACTGTTTGGGCCACAAAAGCACACAAGGGAATTGAAGAGGACAGTGCCATTGTTTTTGGTGGAATATTAAAGGAGAAGAATGACATTTTAATTGATTGATTTGATGAATATAATTATTGAGGAAATTGTTGGCACAATATTCTCCCCCTCCTATGTTTTCCCCCTAAATGGCCATATCCCAAATTTGATTGATCTCCGAAATTATTCAAAATTATTTTTGTCATTTTTATATATTAAAATTATAGAATTATTGTATTTTTCTCAAAAGTATAACAAAATTATAAATTGAAAGAACTTTTGAAAAAATGAGAATAAAAATGGAAGGCAAATGAGGTGGCATGAAAAAAAAAGACGGATTTGAATTTTTAATTGGATGAGATCTGTTTTCAAATTAAGGCATAAAATGGAATATTAAACAAATGAGGAGAGTCCGGCGAATTCATTACTACTTCTTTGACTTTGACTGTTGGGCAATTGGCCATTATTCGGTGTTTGAAATGGCAAAGCATTGAATGTGGTGGGAATGCCAATAAAATCAGTTTCCATTTCCCTTTCATCCTGATGTTCGCCAATTGCCAATTCTGGTGTTGGTTCAGATGAACGGGAACGACGTTGGTCCATCCAACAATTTTCATCTGGCCTAAACAGGGTAGTCGGTGTTCTCGATCGAATATTCCCACTCAATGGAATTCCATGCTGTTGTTGTTGTTTTTGCCATTGTTCCCTCTGGGCCTTTTCCCTGGTTTTCCTCCAAGTTGTTCTCCTTTCCGATTGTTGATGTTGATAATGAGAGACCAAATTTTCTCCCCCCGCATCCATTTGATCACCGCCAATTGGGCCCATCATCAACGGTAATCCGCCATCCTCTTTGAATCCTCCTCCATCATAATATATTCCATTATTATTGTTATTGTTGGTATTTGTGTTGAATTGTCGCAATTGATAATATGGAGGCGAATGAATCGTGGAACGGTCGCCGCTGCCGCCATTTTGTGCAGATTCTCTGAATAAGATAGGATTAAAATATACTTGCGCTACAATCTTTCGCCGATTGCTCAAAGATTAAAGCGGTTTTGATGATATAATAACCATTCAAAATTGGTTCAGTCCTTATTACAGTATAAAAGGCGACATCCTTATGTTAGAATCTGA
The DNA here is from genome assembly GCA_030063045.1 of Pratylenchus scribneri. Classification (NCBI taxonomy): domain Eukaryota; kingdom Metazoa; phylum Nematoda; class Chromadorea; order Rhabditida; family Pratylenchidae; genus Pratylenchus; species Pratylenchus scribneri. The sequence goes on along the minus strand of JAQSEB010000093.1, from coordinate 453,336 downwards.
CCACATATGCCTCCTACCTTCCATTCCCATCATTTTGTGCCAAAATTGCAATGGAATCAGTGCAAAGTGCGGAATAAACATTTGGCAATTGTGCCATCTGCATTTGTGCCTTCCCATTCCTCCCCGTATCCCCTCCTCCATCAATGCTTCCATAAATTCCGCAAATGGCCCCACCGTTGGATCGGTTCGATGAAATGGCCGGACTGTTGCGAATTGAGCCAACCCAAGATTGTTTGGTGTTTGGACGTGAAAATAGCATTTCATCTCCTCTTTAAAATAAAAATATTCAAATTGCAAATTGATTCATTTTAATAAGAATGTTTTGGTTTCACCTCTTTGCTATCTACGCGGAATTAAAACAGGTGGAATTATTCTAATTGTAAGTTGACCAGGCGGAATTATTTTAAGTTCGCCAGGCGGAATTATTCTAAGTTCGCCAGGCGGAATTATTCTAAGTTCGCCAGGCGGAATTATTCTAAGTTCGCCAGGCGGAATTATTCTAAGTTCGCCAGGCGGAATTATTCTAAGTTCGCCAGGCGGAATTATTCTAAGTTCGCCAGGCGGAATTATTCTAAGTTCGCCAGGCGGAATTATTCTAAGTTCGCCAGGCGGAATTATTCTAAGTTCGCCAGGCGGAATTATTCTAAGTTCGCCAGGCGGAATTATTCTAAGTTCGCCAGGCGGAATTATTCTAAGTTCGCCAGGCGGAATTAAAACAGACGGAATTATTCTAAGTTCGCCAGGCGGAATTAAAACAGTCAGAATTATTTTTTTAGCAGAGAGCGCTGACTTAAGAGAATGGTATAAAATAATTCTTTTATCGAATTATTTCTTAAAACAATAAATTTAATTATGACATTTTGTTTAAGCAGTCATTTCGTATGGTATATTGCTTGATTGATTTATAACTATCATAGATATTGGCCAAATACTTATGCAGGTATCAAATTTGTGTAAACACCTCATTCGCCTCACCTTTCACCCCTTTTCGTGTACAACTCATAAGAAACAATTCCACCATCCGAAAGTTGCAATGTATCGAAGGCAGCGGCTTCTTTTCCTCTCCTTTCCTTTTTGTTCTTTTTCCTTTTTTGGCCAATCATTTCAGCGGCATTCACTGTTTCTTTTCGATTGCCTGCCAAGAAAAGGAGTGCCACAAATCCGAGGATTGTAAAGGCTAAAACAGCGCCAACCAATGCCAAAAACCACCATTCTGTGTAGAAAGGTTCATCCGGAATTGAGGCTTAAAAGGCAAAATGTTGAGGGAATTTGTGCATTCATTTTTGACCTGGAACATGGAATTGTTCAGAATCGGCACTTGGCCGACCAATTCCCAATTCATTTCGGGCAAAAACACGAAAACTGCAAGTGAAAAAATAAATATCTGTATTTTGAAGGAGAATTTAACGAACACATAAAAACTGCTTGGCTCCAATTCTCTATATGGAATATGCCATTCATTCGCCGTGTTTGAATTTATCATTCCAATGGTGTTCCAATGGCCAATTAGATGTCGAGGCCATTTTCTTCCCTCATCAGTAGATTGATCCAATTGCCGTTTGTTTCTCGATTTTTCCTCATTCTGCTTTAATTAAATTTATATTTATTCCATATTCACACAAATTAAACGTGAATTTTGCCTAAGGTCCTATTGACGCCGTTTAAAATAACTCATCAAGGATTGAATCATTTTTGTTAATTTTGATATCAAAATCAAATTAAAAAGCAGACATTGTATATTAAAAAGTATAATTTTATTTAAAAAAATGATGTAGTTGTGCACAAAAAACCATTGAAAATTTCGCTAAAAGACCATTTAAAATGTTTTTAAGCCCATCTTCATCATTTTGGAAAATCATTTGACTAAAATAAGCCAAATTTGTTTCAGATCTTACTTAATAAATTATTATAAATGGCGCCATTTAATGTAATAACAAATTGGCTTTATCCATCAAATTCCAAACTGACCGCCAATGCCGTTCCAATTCGTTTTGCTTGTACCAAAAATCCAATAATTGGACCATTTCCCTCTGGCCCACTCTGCCATCGAATTTTCACCTCTCGATGTTCGGGAATTAATTGAGGCCGGCCAGGAGCTTCGGGGCCATTTGAATTTGGTCCAATTGTGACTTCTGCTGATCTTTCTGGCCCTAAAAGAATTTATTTTTTAAAGAAGATTGAAATTATTTGGCACCAAGTCCAGCTGCGGTTTCAGCCCTAACGCTCACAAAATAGGTTACATTTTCCTCTAATTGATCCAATAACAATTCTGTATCTCCGGTCCTCAATTGGACCTCCTTTTTGGGGAATATTTTCTCCAAATGCAATGGCCTTTCCCCATTCCTCTGTCGGCTGGTTCGATAAAGCAAAACATAGCCCGTCAAATTTCCGTTCATTTCAATCTACAAAAAAGTTTTAATTATTGAATATTGCCCCTAAAATTACTGACCGGACGAGTCCACCGAATTTTGACCGAATCGAGGAGAATATCCCGGAATTGGATTTGACCAACTGGCCCGGGCAAATCCTCCAATGTTCGACCAATCACCGTTGCCAATGGGCCTTCGCCTGCTCTGTTAAATCCGCTCACGGCAATTCGATATTGGCTCCATTTGCGTAAATCCGTCAAAATGTGTTCATTCCTTTCGGTCATTGTCAATTCCTCGACTCCATCTTCCCCGTCATTTTTGTCCATAATTTGTGTCCATCTAATTCGATATCCTCCATTGTTGGAATTTGCCTCGGAATTCGGCGAATTTCCCTCAAAAACATCCCAATGCACTCGAATTGATGTGGATGACAATGAATCCGTGCGTAAATTGTGCACTCGTTTTGTTGGTTTCAAATGGCCAATCAAAATGAATTGAGGTGGCCTTGATGGTGGACTTTGGCCGAGCACATTGAATGCATGGATTTGGACAAGATAATGGCGAAAACTGAACAATTAAATGGGAAAATGATATAAATTTTTGATGCATTGCCTTTGGAGTCCATTCAATTCAATTTGAATATTTTCGGGAAAATGTTCAGCCAATGGAAATTCTTCAATTGCAAAAGTGGAATTTGAGGGGAAAGTGGCAGAAAATGGTTGATAGATTCGATATTGGACACGATAGCCAATCTAGAATGTGAATTTATGCAATTTTAATTAATTAATTAAAGTTATTGGTCTCACTCTGTCTGCATTCCAATTCTCCTTTGGTAATGATTTCCATCGAACCCGGAGTTTGTTTGAATCGAATGGTTCAAGTTGAACATTGGAAGGTGCATGGAATGGCGCTGCCTGAAAAAGAGAAATATTTATTGTAAACAAAAAGAGTAATTATCGGTTATTACATAAAGACTTTAAAGATTTCCAAATTCACCATTTTGTCCACTAATTAGTCAAAAAATTTCAAGAACATTAACAGTATTTTTTCACTTTTTAGCCACTCTATTAATTTATTTAGATTAATTGCGCCTGTTTTTAGAAGATAGATGAAAAAATAAAATATAAGTATCCAAAAAGTGCATTTCATTTACCTCCATTGTACGAAGCCAATCCGAAGGAGAAGACCAAACGGAATGAGCTAAATCCCCGATGAAACGGATTCGAACACGATAGGCGGAATTTGGACGAAGTCTTTAAAAGTAAAACGGCATAAATTACATTCCCAAGAAAAACCTGGTCAAAGTGTAATTTTTGGCGGAGGCCGAAATATATTCCACCAATCCGTTCCATCCATCCTCATTGGCCATTTGCCATTGTAATTCAATGGAACGAGGCGGAGAATCGTCGACATTCACTGCTGGATTGGTCCAAATTAAGTGCAATTCTGTGGCTGATTGGGGCTTGGATGTGTCTCGAATGGGAACAGGTGGGACCGGTAATGGGACTAAAAATTGAAGGAAATTGATAAAAGGCCCTAAAGTGATGTGCCAAACTGGATTGTGTATTTGTTTTTACGGTGAACATTCTTTCCGGACCCCAACCCGCCGAACTTTGAGCCTTCAACGCAAAAGCATAGGCGGAATTTGGGCGAAGATGAGTGGCGGAAAATTTGGCCAAATTTGAGGGAATTTCGGTGAAAGGGATGGCCGGCCTATGTTCGCTTAAAGGCCAATAAAGAACTGGAAAAAATGAAGTTGGGGATTAAATTGCAAAAAATATTTTTATATTTGCCTCCATAATGTAGAATTCGGCCTTTTGGTCGTTGTGGATGACTCCAGCCAAGTTGAAGTTCCGACAGAGATTTGTAGATGAATGAGGCATTCGAAAGAGGATCGGGCACTGAAACATAAATTCATTTTTCAGGATATATTTAATTTGCCGAAAACATTGAAAAAGTCGAAAAAAATATTGAAAATCTATTAAAAAGAGTAAATAATATATAATACAAAAATAATTATAATGGTTTAATGTTTTGACCCGCATTCACAAACCATATACTATCAAACGGTTATATAATTTGTTACAGTTTGGTCAAAATTAATGGGTATTAAATGGTTTATATCCATTTTGGTTTTTGGTTCAAAACTTCAAGTTAGAATTGGTTAAACCTAATAAGCCAAAACATAATCTAATTTCTTATTGACAGGTGCATCGATTTAATATAAGTTTAATAGGTTCGGAATAAAAACTTCGAAATCTTAATAATCTTTCCGAAAAATTAAATTTCTTTTCGCCTTTTCAATATTTTATTATATTAAATATTATAATTTTAATGGCATTCTCGGATTACCATCTTCCGGAGTTCTCAGCATTTTTGCCAATTCCTGCTTTGGCCCTGGACCAATTATTGTTTCGGCTTGGACTGTTAGGGAATATGCTGTATTTGGTCGAAGCAATGTTGGCGGGAATTGAACGGTTCGATGTATGGCCGGCATTTCCATTTCCGACAAAATTGTTGCGGCCTCGCCCATTCCTTCATTTTGTTCGGCCAAAATCACCTTAAATTGATTTGTTTAATTTCATTCCTACATATTCCATTTGCCCAATGAGCAAATGAAGATTTTGTAGAAGATACAATTGATTTTGTAGTAGGCTAATTTTTTGCTATGGCTCAAGAATCAGGTAATCAATTTGAGAAGGCGAGAGGTCATTTTAAAGGCCAATATAATTTAAGATTTACAAATTTTATTAAATTTTAGCTTAAAAATTGACATATCTTTGAATTTAAAAAACTCAAATTATTTGAACAAAAGTATTTTATAAATTATTTTAAGTTATCAAAAAATTAGAATAGTCATTTTTAGAGAACATTTATAGCTTTCGAATGACATATTGACTTTAAAAATTGATTATTCCCTTGTTGAGTTATAGGGCAAAAACTATATAGATATTTTATTAAGAGTAATTAAATCAAATCGAATTGTTCTTTAAGAAGCATGAATTACCCTCGAGTAAAATTCAAAGAATATTCATTCCCTTTGTAGCCAATAAGAAAAGATAATCGAGGGAACGAAGGGATACTGTAACAGTAATCACAAAGGGAAATCTTCTTCTGATTTTGAGCAATGAATTGAGTAGATGATTAATGTAATGCCTAAGGAAATATCATTTCTTCCTTTCCCTCTTATTCGATTATAGATAGGGATATGGTAATGGAAATTTACTTATTAATTAATTAATTAATGGTTATTTTAACCTATTTTTAAGAAATTAAAGGCAATTTAGTACTTTCCCTTTCCAATTGTCGTATATAATCTTTCCGAATCGGTTTCTTCAATGAATAAAAATTTAACACAAAATCGTCCTCTACCACCCCATTTGGCTCACTTTATATCCAATAATTTGGCCATTTGTCATTTCCGGTTCCAATTCATTCCATTCAGCCATAATTCCACCTTGGCTTGTCAATTCGGTGCGCACAAATTGAGGGGAAGCAGATGGAATTGCCTCATATGTCCAAACTTGGATTGCATTGTTCACTTCACTTTGGCCCATTCCATTCGCTGCTAATATTCTCAATTCATAAAGGCTAAATGGGCGAAGGCCACTGAGCAAATGTTGATGCTGTTTTGCACCAATTATGCGAATTTCTTCCTGCAAAATTCACTCAAATGCCAATGTTAAATTTAAAGGCTGACCCATTTGAGTCGATTGAATGCAGCCTCCAATGTGCCATTTCCACCATTGATTGGATTTGCCAAACTAAATCCTCGATATTGGAGTAAATATGCCCTCGGTTCATTCCCATTCCATTCCCCATCCAGTAATGGAGTCCAAATGACCGAAATTTGGCCACCAGAAATTGGATCGGCCCAAAGGCGATGTGGCGAATGTTCGGGCGCTGAAAATAGGAAAATTAGTTTTTCGATGGGATGAATTTTTGGATTAACCGGCTTGTTGGGTTTGAAAAGTGGCAGTTGTTTCCGAAGGTAAACTCCGTCCTCGAACATTTTCGGCAATTAAACGCAACTAAAAAATATAAATTAAATAAATATTTTTTATTTACTTGATATTGTGTATTCGGCGTAAATGTTTCAATCAAAATGGAATTTATGCCTCGAGGAAGGGAGGTGAATTCGGCAAATTGAGTGAAAATGGAAGAATGGCCAATTTTGGCCTCAACGATCCATTTTTTGATACGAGCATGTCCGTCAGAACCAGGCATAAAATGCAAACTAAATAGAGGAGGAATTAATTAATTAATTAAATAAAATTATATGGCAAATTGGAATTAATAAATTAAATTATATTTTATTTATTAAGCCTAATAAATGCCAATTTTGTAAATGTTAAAAATTAATTACAAATTTATATAGACAATTTGAATTAAATGAGGGAGAGAATGGTGAAGCTATAATTTAGGAATGAAAATATAATTTTAAAAAGATCTGAAGATTTTTTAATAGCAAAAAATTTCAAAATTTTTAATTTGAAAAGATAAAAATTTTTAAAAATCTTAAGAAATTTCCTTTCATGTCCTAAATCTTTTATTTATTCTGTAGAGAAGAAAGTACCAAAATTGAATTGAATGTTTTTGAAAATATCAATTCCACTCAATTTACCGCGCTTTTCGGGCCACTACTTCACTAATGCTCAATCCGAATGGTCTTTCCGGCAATTCTGGCGGTACTCCCGATTCAAAGGTGGCCTCCACTTTTGGTCCCGGGCCAATTCGAGTGAATGCCTTTGAGGATAATTAATTTTTTTGCCCCTATTCCAACTTGAATGGCAATTTTGTATTTTGTTTGGGCCTCCAATCCTTCCAATGTTTGATTTTGGCTGTGCCCACTTATTTCCATTGTTCCAATGTTTTTCCCCTCCAATTCATTGTTCATTTCCCACCATTCCAATTTATATTTTTGAATTTCTCCATTTGCCTCTTTTGGCAATTCCCATTTTATGATTGCCGATTCCGAAAAAACTTCCACAATTTCCAAGGCTTCTACCTGAAAATGGGAAAAAGTTAAAATAAATTTCGGTAACCAACGGGTCCAGGCAAATCCTCGGCCGTTCTGAATTCCACCAGTTCACTGGATGGTCCTAAAAAATGCGTAAAAAATTCGAATGAGATTGAAAATTTCAACCATCGCCTGCTGCAGTAAAACAAAGCACTGTGGCATTGTATGAAGTAAATTTGGCCAAATTGCCAATTTCTTTTTGAATTCGTCCCATTGAATGCAGAATTTGTTCGGTCAATAATAATTTTTGACCATTTCCTTCAGGGCCTCTTCGCCATAATTGAATTTTGTAGCCCAAATTGACACCGGGTACCATCTTTAAAAATAGATTTAAAAATGAATTAATTAATTTTAAAATGGACTTGAGGATTTGGTGGATCGAAAGTGACCAAAATTGCCGTCGAATTCAACACCAAAATTTGCACATTTTGTGGTGATTGCATTGGAATTCCCTCCAAAGTGCTGATTGTCACCGGTTTGCTGAATACACCGAGGCCACGATCGTTGAAGGCAGCCACTTGGATATCGTATTCTCGCCAAGTGACCAGAGGTTCAATCAATTCCCTTCGAGCCTGCATATTAATTCACAAAATATTCCAGCACACAAAATGAAAATTTTTCAAGTAAAAAAATTTGGCTATTGGCCAATATTTTAGTATAATCCGAAATATTTATAAATTACTTAAAAACAGAGTTCTCAGATGTACTTTTTTTGGAAAAAAAATCTGAGAACCCTGCATAAAAAGAATTTTAATAAAAACGATTGATCAAAATTTAATTGGCCAAAAAATTATGGTCTAATAAGTTTAAATTTGTTATATTTTCCTCCTTTTTCAATATTTTTTTTTGTAAATTCAATCAAGTGGCCAATAAAATACTGCTTGACTTCGATCAATTTTGGCATTTTTTGATAGTAATTTTTGGAATTATTTAATACAATATTCTTTTCTTTTTTTGTTTAAACTTTTTAGTAATAAATGATTATAAATTTGCTAATAAAATGCTTAAAATTTCGGGTTATATCATTCGATATCCCAAATTCCACCAAAAATAACTCACCTTTCCATCGCTAATTCTGCGCTCATTCCAATCCGCCGTCGAATATCCACTCAACCTGTACCGAACCAAATATCCACGAATATTGCTGCCTTCTTCGCCTCCTTCTCCCCCTTCCGCCTCCGGTGGTGGTTGCCAATTTACCAAAATGGATTGTGCCGATCGGGCACTGGCACGCACATTGGATGGAGCGGCTGCCGGTGGTTGTTGAGGCATTGTAATTTCCTGGGAGGGAAGACTGGGTTTGCCGGCCCCAAATCTGTTATGGGCCAAAACGCGGAATTGGGCAGTGGCCGCCGGACGAACATTTTCCACAAATGTTGAACAACAATCCGCTGAAGGCCTTTCTGTCGCCCCCGGGAACATTTCCATTGACTCCTCCCAATCCGACCAAATGGCCTTGGGGCCGCCCAATGTGCGCATTTCCAACACCCATTTGACAACCTTTCAAATTGGGAAATATTTAATTTGACAAAAAAATATATTGTTTTGTTGACCGATAAACCCTATAGTTAATTTATAGATCTCTTTAATATGCATCATTTTTCTATATTTTAACTTGGGTTTAACTTATTAGTTCGAATCTAGTTTTAAGCCACAAATCTAAATTGGGTTTAAACCGTTTGTTATGGCTAAAAGGAAGCCAACAGCAAAAAGTGCCAAAAATAGACAAAGGGAAAAGGAAAGGAACATGGCACAAACGAATAGCAACACTCCCGGTGGTGGACGATGGCCTAGTGGTTTAGGCACCAGAGTGGAAGGGGCCCCCGAAACGACGGTTCGACAACGACTCTCCACCCAAATTTTTCAACTCCATAATACCGCTTAATACCCTTTAATTGTTGATCAAACCGTAACCAAATTATATATCAATCGATGCGTCTTGATCAGCTCTATCCAATTTGGTTATGGTTTATGAAAGTAGGACAAACCATTAAACCATTATAATTATTTTGTAATCTTTTTTCCAATAAATTCTATCTCTTTTTCAATCAAAGAGGGAAAAGATAAATGCCAAAACAAAAAACTCACCGGAGAATTGCCATCGAATCCTTGGGTCCAATTCACTCGAATCCTTTCTTGCCCTCCATTTCCATTCCCATTTTCAGCAGCAATGTTGTTTCTTTCATTCACCAATTCCGCCCGAACATTTTGAACCATTCCCGGCTTCTCAATGATGGACAACCATCCACTTTGGCTTTCGCCCTCATCCGCCTCTTCATTCCCTCCATTTTGCCTTTGGGCCTTGCATCGATATTCGCCGATGTTTTCTGGCCCAACTTGGCTTATCCTCAACCTCGTTCCGCCTTCATCCAGGCTAATCCGTCGGGAAATGTCGCCTCCATCCGGGAGCCTTTCATTCTGAATATTCTTCGATTCAATTTATTATAATTTCCAACAAAACACACATTTATGAACCAAATTGGCCGAAACAGGGTGTTCCCAATTCGACAATTCATTTGAATATTGGAACCAATCAAAATTGATTGATTTGTTGGGCCTTCTTCAATCAATTTGTTTTTGGCAGTTTTCAGATTTTGATTGACTAATAATGTGAGAATAATTTTAATTTAATTATTATTTTTTCTATTTTTACCATTTTCCGTATTCCTCTTTTTGCGCACCCAAATTGGCATAATATCCGAGCCAGCCAAATTGGCCATTTCACATTGATATACACCAAATTGTTGGCCATTCAATTTGGAAATGATCAATTGGTCGGAAGTGGCACCCTCAATCTGATTTTATTAAAAATTAAAGCGTTCAATCATAGTGTTTCGAGATTTAGGGAGAAAATAGAGTAAATAATGATAGTTTTCTGGAAATGTTTTGTCTACAATACACTAAAAGCATTCATTAATCATTGTTTTGATTTTACAAGATTAAATTCCAATCAATTTAAGGTGGCTAATTGATGAAATTTTTCCTGAAGCACAATTATAATTTCTCTACTAAGCGAAGTTTAGATCATTTTCTAGCGCAAGTATATAAAGAGATATGAATAGTGGCCAAAAATGCTTATTTCATGCCAAATTAAATGCCATTTAAAAAGTGTCAAAATTTTAAAAAATTGACACCACTAATCCATTTTTTCCATTCCCCTTTCCCCATATCCTCACCATTTGATCATTGAAAAACCAGCTAATTTTTGGTTTTGGCCATCCTCGATTGGCTCGACAAATAATGTTGAGCATTTCACCTTCCTCCTTCTCAATTTCCTCTTCCATTAATTCTCGATTTATGCGGGGAATTTCCAAAATATCCAATCTCGCATCCGCCTGATCCCCAAATTGCTGTCCATCCTCTGTAATTCCTTTTGCTTTGCAGCTGACCACCGCCGATCGTATTCCTTTTCCAAGGAGGCCTTCCAAATTCGATATGGCCAATCTTCGTTTGCCCATTTCCATTCGCACAAATGTCTCCGTTTCCGGCACTTCCTCCGAATTTATGGACCATTTAATTTGGATCTCATATTTTGTGCCCCAATTTGGCACACAATCAAAATGGATTGCCTCATTCAATTGATGGCCAAATGCTTTTACATCTTCCGGCCTTTGCATTATTCCAAATGTTGTTGTTTCATCGTTGGGTTTCGATTCTTTTTCCACTTGATATATTCCACTTTTGAATGTCTTTTTCCCATCGGATATTGTCACTGAATATTGGCCAGAAGTTTCCTCATTTGGATCCAAAATCAGCAAATCCCCTTTGGCATTCAGAAAATGCCGAATTCCATCAGAGTGAATGTCCGTTCCATCTTTTGTCCATTTCCATTCAAATTTGGAAAAATTGCCTCCGGCATTCAGGCGAGGTGCCCTCAACCAAAATGAAATATTCGGCACAAATTTTTGATGCCTTTCCAATTGTTCGGCATCAATAAATCCATCCAAATCTAAATTAACACTAAAATTCCCAAATTTTTAACGAATGAACCCACATTGGACAGAAATATTTACGGCGGGCGAAAAAACACCACCAAATGCATCGGTGAAAGCAAAACAACGATAAAGGCCAGAATCAGTGCGAGAAAGGCTGGGAATGGAAAATGTTGGTGAATGCCGGCCCAAAGGTTGGCTATTTCGGTACCAACGAAACTGAATGGAGGAATAGGGGATATGTGCCAAAAATCCTCTGCTAACTTGCTGTCTTTCCTCAGTTCTGATTTTTACAGGACATTGCAACGTTAATCGGGTGCCCTCTTCAGGGAATTGGATTTGGGCCAAATTGGCCAATCCAATTTTGGGAATGAGAAGGCAAATGAAAAGTAGGAAATGGAATAAAAACATTTTTGAGCAAAAAATAAAGCAGTAATTGAGGGTGTATTAAATTGATCAGTCAACCCATGGCTGAAAAAGGGAAAAAATTTATTTTTGGAATGTAAAACTTTCAATATTTCATTTTGCATTCAATATTCTTCTCCGAAAAGCGTACAAAAATTCATTGGAATGGAAAAAGGCGAATGGAGGGGGATGACACAAATTTGCAGCATTAGTTTTTGGATCGGAGCTTGAAGGCTTTTTGGGGGAAATTGGGGGCAAAGGATGGAGGCATTGGGATTTTGGAATGGAATGGGTTTGACGAGGGAGGCAACCCATAATTGAAGGCAATGGGCATATTTTGGAGTGAAGGCATAGCGCAAGAATATATCCAATAATAATAAAAATGTTTACGGCAATTTGAAGGCCAATTTAATACGATAGAAGACAATTGGATCCCCTCGATCGGGTACCGGTATCGTAGCTTTTCTTTTTTCTTATAGCTCAATGAGGAGGGCAATAACAAATTTAGAAAGGCGATATGCCATTTTATTGCTCAAACTCTTCTTGGCCTATTTAAAATTTATGAAATCAAGAAATTAAAAAAAGATAACATATTTGAATATAATAGACCCGAATTATATAAGGAAAGGCCGCTCATTTTATAAATTAGTTTAAGTTTTAGTTAGAAAAGCCTCTTTTTAGATGACATTCTGGACTTTCAAATGGCATATTGCCTTCCTCAATAGATTGCTTCCTTGCTGGTCTATGGCCAAAAGAATGACTCAATTACTGATTCAGCTTTATTGAATCTTCATGCTTCGAGGGGGAATGAACATGAGATGCCTCATAATAAAATAATTAAACATGAAAAAATTTATGACTAATTTAAGGCCAGTTTTTCAGAGATTGTAAAGCACACAAAGGGATGGAAAATGAGGGCAACAATAGGGAATGAACAAAGGTGGTTGTGCCATCTTTATATGGCACGCACAAATACAATCCATTCGACGCAATTTTCCTCAAAATTGAGGGAGGCAGGTGAATGTTCCCCACAATTTTGTCCTTCCCTCCTCCTCCTCCTTCTTGTTTTGTTGCGGTCAGCGGTGCGCATTTTGGTCGGCGGTCGCATCTTCATCGGCGCAGTGGACAGAAAAGCCAAGCATTGAGGGAGGGAATGTGCACAAAAATGTTCCATTCCCATTCCATTCCAACCACCATTCCCAGTCCAATTCCACCAAGCAGCAAAGTCAGGTAAAATGCTCGACACAGAGGATGAGGATGGAAGGAAGAGAAGGGAAGAGAAGAGAAGAGGAAGAGGAAGAGGCATGGACGAGATGGAGGATGAGGACGAAGGGAGGGAAGAGAATGGAGGAGAGGAGACGACTGACTGGTCGACGACGATTAGTGTCCCCCAAAAGTGCACAGTCAGTCCCTCGGTGGCTAGGTCAACGGCTTATCGAATGAGGCGAACGAGGGAATTGGCTACTGCTATTAAAAGATGGAAGCAAGAAAAAGTGGTCAAAAAGGAGATAAGGGAAAATTTACATATGGCTTATTTGGGAGCAATTCCTTTCAATGGGGCCATAGAGGCATTTAGAAAAGCTCAATTTGCTCCAGATTCCGGACAGACTGATGAGCTTCAAAAAGGCCAATATAGCTTCAGAAGAATTGTTAGTGACATCAAAGGCCACATTGAGAATACTCAAATAGTTTCAACTTTCAATATGACATATCTACATTATCAAAAGTGCCGCCATATTGACTTCAAAGGGAAAAAATTGCCTCCAGCAATTTTCCTCGCTTCTATCATATTGAGTTTATGTACTGTATTGATTGACTTCAGGAGAACTCATTTGTATCGTATTCATCAAAGAAGGGCAAGATTGGCTAGAGATGATATTGCCCGAGGCAATCTGGCTCCAAAATAACGCACCCAGCTTACAGTATAATTGGTTATTGGCTTAAGAAGGTGATGTTGCCCCCAGCCTATTAATAGTATCCATTGGCTCCAAAGTTTCTTTTGAAAATATTTCCCAAAATTTGTTTTTCCTTAATTAATTCCTTTCATGAATTTATCCGCCTTGGCAAAATGCCGACAAACATTTGCAAATTGTTGGCATCAAATGAAGATTGTTGGGGGCGTTTATGACTTTTTGAATGCGTCAGGGATAAAGGAAGAGGGAAATTAAATTCCACGCAATTCAAACGAAAATGTGCCGCCGTTGGCCGTTTTATGGTGATTGTCTCATTTGCACACACCCCAATGGGCCAAACAATGCCCTCATTCCCAACCCCAATTCGGAATTGGCCCATTCCATCCACACTTTTCGACCACATCCCCACTGTTCATTTTATTGCCTCCCTCACATAAACTTTCCATCTCATTGCGTAAATTCCATGGTCACATTTTTACGTAATTCTCCGTCAAAATGATGACGACGAGCAGTTTCAGTTTCGAAGTAACTCCAACTTGTCCAGTTTACATTAATTTATCAAGGAGAGAACCAATATTGTTGTTTTTATTATCAAATTAAAGAGCAGATTTTTGGCTATCTAATTTTATTAATTTTATCTAATTTGGCTCAAAATTGATGGAAAATAGCTCTAATCCTTATCCTTATTAGTCATTTTAATATCTTAACCAATTTAAATTCCAATTGTCTGCACTTTAAATTTGTTAATAAAAACAATTGGTTCTGTCTTTGATAAGTTGTAAACCAGACAAGTTGGTCCGATGACATAATATCGCTGCATTTCCGTTCCATGTTGTTTTTCAATCCCACTTCCCGATAAAAGGGAATATCCAATCATTCATTAGGAAGAAGGTAGGAAGCCAGGCCAGACAAAAAAGCAGATCAAAAACTCGTCATTTTATAAATGTGCACAGTCATCACCCAAAAATGAACGAATGTTCACTCTTTTTTGCAGTTTTGTTCCGGAAAATTACCTTCCTTTTTCAGTTCACGTCATTCAATGGCCAAACTCCAATCTTTCCTCTCATCAATTTGGCCAATATTTTTTGTAACAATTTTCCCATCAAATTCAAATCATTCCAATTCCTTTCCCATTTTTATCCCACACAAATTCGCACATTTCTACAATTTACCTCCATTTTTTATTGTCATAAAATTGGCAACATTTTCCCAATCTATTTTTGCACAATTTTATTATTAAGCCACAATTTTTGGCTTTGTGGGAAAAACAAATCCAACCACCCATTCCCCCCCCCCCCCCCCAATTCCTTTGATATGCTCCTCCATCATCATTTTGTGGCCCCCAAATGCATATCCAAAATGTTTTGTCCACAAATAAATGCATTCAGAATTGTCCTCCTTCTTTGAGTGGTCCACCTAAAATCATCAAAAAGTACTTTTTCCCTTCAACTTTTGCCGCCAAAAAGTTGCCCAAATATGGAGAGGGGAGATATTCAAGGATGGAGGGTGGGGATATGACGATTCAGTACCAGGCAGTTTTTTAGGCCATAGCATAACAAGGAAGCAATCAATCTAGGAAGGCGATATGTCATTTGAAAGCCATAAATTTTCTCTAAAAAGTTGCCTTAAAATATTTATAAAATCCACCTTTCATAAAAAGTTACATGACCTTGAATATAATTAATTCTATATTTCTGATCAAGGAACAAAAGCCGATTATTTCAGAAATTATTTTTAATTTTCAAAAAATTAGAAAGGCCACTTTTTATAGGATATTTAGGACTTTTAAATGGTATATCCCCTTCCTGAATTGCTTGCTTCCTTCTTGAGATATGGCCAAAAGAAAGAATCGAGTAAAGAACTGGATATATATATTCCTATTTCGAAAGAATGGAAACTTTTTGAATGAAATTCATAGAAAATAATAATTCAGATTCTTCCATACTCCTTTTAAGTACTCTCCAAAAATGGCCTCCATCAATTTTTCCTCATTCTATTCATTCTCAAATTGGCGACTTTTTCCCTTTAATCTTCTCATCATTGCCGCCCTCATTCTTTTGTTCTCGCCCGGCCAAATCAAAGGCAACGACGATGGGTCCACTCAATTCTTCCGCCGAAATGCCAAATGGATTAATTTGCCCTCGGGCGGTGGATCATTGGTCAGTTAATTTTCCCCCTAATTTTTATATATTTTTGACATTTTCAGGTCAGCGGCCGCGGCAATTTCCGTCCCGGTTTTCATTCCACCCTTGATTCCCAATCTTTAATGGCTGAACCGTTGTTCGGCACAGTCAAGGTGACATTTAAAATTCTCATTAAATAATTTTTTCCAAATATTTTTGCAGAGGTCCAGTCCACCATTCCCTCCTGCATTTGCCCTCTTCAATCGAGACGCATTTGAATGGAATCCTATGTTGGCTGGTTTTGCCCGAAGGCGATGAACATATTTTTATGAACAATTTTAATTGAGGGAAAGGAACACACACCAAAAAATTCACCATTAAAAAATTAATTTTCCAATGTTGATAAATTTGCATTTTTATGTGTTTTTGATTTGCCATTTTCCAAACATTCATTTGAATGAACATTTTTTTGTGAAGGAATTGATGCCTTTTTTGCCTTCTCTTTGTTTGCCTATGCAATGGTCAAACATTTTTAAATTCCGTCCAAATTCCCACCAAACCAGTTCCAGTATTCCCTCCATCTCCCCTATTCTGCCATCTCTGTTGGTCCATTCACAAAACCATTTTCATCTGAATTTGGTCAAAAATGGAGGCCTTGTCCATCTGTCGTCGACTGGGTCATGACATTGCCCCGGGCGATTTCCCCCTTACAAAAATTCCTCTCCACGGGATTATTCAATAATGCTTTGGGGGAATTGACCGCCAATTTTAATTGGAAACAATTAATATCCAATTATTTCTCCAATTTTTGAAGATGACCACCAATGCTGGCAGCAATAATTTGGACGGGGACAGTGGATGCAGTTTTGGTGATGGCGGAAATGAGGAATTGGGAAACGGCAAAATGGAATGGAAAAATGGCAAATTGCAGTCAAATTCATCAATTCTTCGAATTGGCATCGATGGATTGGAAAGGCAAGAAGCCGATGCCACTTTTATCGACCGATGGTGAAAATTATAAATATATTTAGGCCAATTTACAATACATATTCCATTCTTTTGGTAGTAGCTTAAAAAAGGAAGCAACCAAATTTAGAAGGTGATATACCAATGGAAAGAAAAAAGTGTCTTAAAAAGTTGCCATTTTAATATGAATTAATTATACAATTTTATGAAATCCCAGCTTTAAATAAGTATATGTTTTTAAGTCAATAAGATTTTTTTAGGAAAATCCGTAAATTTTACTATAAGATTTAGGTTTTTAAAAAGCCAAATTTCATTTTTAGAGGACATTTATAACTTTTAAATGACATAAGTATTGTCTTCCTAAATTGGTTGAATCCTTGTTGAGCTATGAGCGAAAAGATTGCCCCGAATACTCAAACTATTTTATGGAAGGTTCTGTTTTGTAGAATAAATTGTTATAAAAATATTAATATAAATGAAAATTTTTTCCCTAATTTTTGCCCTATTATTCACAGTTTGTCTAAAATGTTTCACCGAATTGGCATTTGGATTGGCCAATACCGTGTTCCACTTGTCTCCATATTCCTGCTTATTTCCATCATTTTCTCCTCCAGTATTCCATTCACTTCACAGCAGGATGATTTGAAGAATGGCTACACTCCAAATGGGGCACAATCCCGAGTGGAATTGGCCAAATATGAGAAACATTTTCGGCCAGATTCATCAGCCAATTTTACAACAATTGCGGAAAAGACTGAACCCATTTCATTGGTTCGTTACAATTTTTAATTAATAAGACTAATTTGTCACCCATTTGAGTTGGTTTTCATCCAAGCAATGGACAATGGAACATTGTTGCGTGAATCACATTTATTGGAAATGGTCCAATTGATTGATGAATTGTCCAATGATTTTCCCCTTGGTGGCCGTTCTTTTGCCCAATTTTGTACCGATTTTTGCCAATTTAATGAGCCAATTCGCCAATTCACCGTTGACTCCTTTACTACATATTCCAACCCCATTAATTCCCAAATTTTAGAATGGTTTTCTAATTCGTCAAAGGCAATTGGGCCATGATGATCGGGTGAATTTGTCCTTCCCTTTTATGTCCATCCTCGGCCATCAAATTGATCTTTCCCCTCATTTTTTCGACACCAAATTGGACCCACAAGGCCAATTGACCTTTTT
Source organism: Pratylenchus scribneri (assembly GCA_030063045.1). Classification (NCBI taxonomy): domain Eukaryota; kingdom Metazoa; phylum Nematoda; class Chromadorea; order Rhabditida; family Pratylenchidae; genus Pratylenchus; species Pratylenchus scribneri. Next base: position 435,420 of record JAQSEB010000093.1, on the reverse strand, counting down.
TCGATTGGCACTTCTTCAATTCAGGGCTGACCCCCAGGCCAATGTCAGCCGGATGGAATTGCTCCAATGGGAACGTCAAATTGTACATTTCCTTCACAAGTAGCAAATTAATTTGACTCGAGGGAAATTCTCATAATTTTTCGCAGAGAATACAAAGGCCACCTTCGTCCATTGGCTTTCACAATGAGTTTTGTGGCGGATGAAGTGATTCGGACGGGAATGACACTTTTCCCATTCCTCTCTGTCGGTTTTGGCATTATGTGCCTTTTTTCGGTGGTTACTGTTTCCTTCAGTGCCGCTTATTTTCGAAAATTTTCTTCTCAAAAGGTAGATAATTGGAATAATGTCATTAATAAATTAAAAATATATGAATAAAAAAAATAAAAATTCAAAAATATTCCTATTCAAGCCACACATAGAATGATTTTTTCATTTATTGTCCTATAATTTGCCTTTAAAAATTAATTAAAAATCAAAATGAAAGGTCAGAATAAATAAGCAATCATTCACATTCACATTTGTAGGAAATGATGGGTGAAAGTTGCTAATTTTAAAAGTAGAACGGAAGGAATTAAAACAGGCGGAATTATTTTAAGTTGGCCAGGCGGAATTATTCTAAGTTCGCCAGGCGGAATTATTCTAAGTTCGCTAGGCGGAATTATTCTAAGTTGACTAGGCGGAATTATTCTAAGTTCACCAGGCGGAATTATTCTAAGCTGACCAGGCGGAATTATTCTAAGTTGACTAGGCGGAATTATTCTAAGTTCGCCAGGCGGAATTATTCTAAGTTGACTAGGCGGAATTATTCTAAGTTCGCCAGGCGGAATTATTCTAAGTTGACCAGGCGGAATTATTCTAAGTTCGCCAGGCGGAATTATTCTAAGTTGACCAGGCGGAATTATTCTAAGTTGACTAGGCGGAATTATTCTAAGTTGACCAGGCGGAATTATTCTAAGTTGACTAGGCGGAATTATTCTAAGTTGGCCAGGCGAAATTATTCTAAGTTCGCCAGGCGGATTTTTTTTCTAAGTTCGCCAGGCGGAATTATTCTAAGTTCGCCAGGCGGAATTAAAACAGTTGGAATTATTCTAATTTATTAGGAACTCCGTGTTGAATAAGGCATAGAATAATTATTATAAAAATAAATATGGATGAACTGAATTAATTGAATAATTGGAATTCATTTTAAATGAAGAATAACTGAAAAATGAATATTATTTTTAGGTGTTTATTGCTCTAATTGCCTGTTGCTGTCCTTTATTCGCTTGTTCCGCAGGCCTTGGCCTCCTTTTTTGGGTAAACTATGAAATTATAATGAATAAATCGTGAATATTATTGTTTTCGGATGGGCCTTCGTTTCGGCACTATTCTTTGTGTTTCTCCATTTCTTGTGTTGGCAATTGGGGTGGATGATGCCTTTTTGATGTTACAAAGTTGGCAACGAATTTGCGCAGAATGGGAAAGCACAAAATCCAAACAATCAAATGATGGGGAGAAGACATTAAATGAGAAAATTGGCCAAATGCTTGAGGATGTTGGCCCAAGCATTACAATCACTTCAGCCACAAATGTACTTGCCTTTTGCATTGGCATTTTGACACCTACCCCAGAAATACAATTATTTTGCACGGGCACTGCCACCGCAATTCTCTTTGACTACATTTTTCAGGCTTGCCAAAATTGACGAAATTTAGTGTTTAAATTTATCTAATTTGAAGATTTTCCTATTCACTCCATGTTTGGCAATTGTCGGAAAATATGAAATGCAAAATGTGGAACGAAAAGAAAAGGGAAATAATGAAAAATGTGGGGCCATTTGGATGCACAATTTTCGAATTGTTTTCCGCCAACAACTTTCGGCATTTATGCGCGCATATTGCCGATGGATTGCCAATGGGTTCACCTGCGTTTTTGTGTCAATTTTTCTCATCTTTTATTGGATATTTTCGGGTGTTTTTGATTTATTTCATTTCTCTAATTTTTGTCCTTTTTAGCCAAATATGCATTTGGGGTTGTGCCGAATATTACCCCAAGGAAATTATTATTGGCCGATTCAGTTTTGAATGAAGTATATAAAATTATTTCTATTTACTTTATTCCTTTTATTCTTAAGGTGGTCACCCTCAAGGACAAATTTATTCTGCCAAATTATATGCCGGTTTCCATTTTTGTTGAGAATGTTGGCGATTTAAGGAATAAACAAAGAATTGATCGGATTAAAGTGAGAAAAAGGAATTTATATTTTTTGACCACTTTTCCCTATTTTTAGTCATTAATTGCCGAATTTGAGGAGGAACCGAACAATTTGGGTCCGCCATTTACACATTTTTGGGTCAATTTTAGTGTCAATCATAAATTTATTCGCCTGAATTTAGCTTCGTGATTATGAACAATTTTTGAATAATGAATTTGTGGAGGAACAAAATGGCGAAGATATGAATGGAATTGAAGGAAATGAAAGTTTCATAGAGCGGAATAAATTTAGCCGCTCCCAAATGGCCTCCTTCCTTGAATGGCCCGAATATCGTCATTGGAATGGATTTTTGCGTTTTCGGTGGGCAAAAAATCCATATCAATAATATAATATTTTGCAGTGATGATTTGTTGGATCGATTTTTTGTGATCACCGCCTTCCATGGAGCCGAATTGATTGAATGGAATAATCGGGCAAAATTATTGGCCAGATGGCGACAAATTGTGTCCAATTATGCCGAAGACCTTGGTGCCTTTATTTGGGTGGAAGAGGCTCAATTTTTGGACCAGATTGAGACACTCATTCCGGCCACAATTCAATCGTCCATTGCCACTTTGTATATTAATTCCCTTCACCTTTCCCTTTTTATAATGCCTTTAAGAGTTTGCATGTCACTTATTTGTTTTCTATTCATGTCCAATATTTGGACGGTGATTTTGGCCACAATCTCAATTGTTTCTATTTGTTTGGGTGCATTCGGTTTATTGGTTGTTTGGGGCATCGGCCTGGATCCAATTTCGATGGCCACAACAATGTGGGTTTAAGCGATTATCCCCTACTCAAATACAACATAAAAAATATTCCCAAAAAATTTCAGAATGTCCATTGGCAAGTGTCAAATTGTTCAATTTGCTTAATTTTAATTTCAAATTGCCCAGGTTTTTCCGTGGATTTCCCCGCCCATATTGCCTATCATTACTATCGTTACGGTAAAAATAACAATAATGGAGGCGTTGAATGTTGCCCGGAGGAAAGGGTTCAGGCTGCCCTAATTTCAATTGGGTTTCCCCTCATCCAATGTGGAATGTCCACAATTTTTTTCGTCCTTTGCCTTCTTTTCGTTGACACTTATATGAGCGAGGTATAAATTAACGATTTTGGGAGAAATAGGGATGAATTTGTGCCACCGAATCTCCTAGACCATTCTTTTGGCCATATCTGAAGTAAACAATTAAGGAAGGCAATATGACATTCGAAAGCAGTATAATATCTTTAAAAATGTTAAGTAATTTGTAAAATAGAAGACTTTCTTCAAAAATTCGAGTTAAATATACTCAAAGAAATATCAATTGTTTATGAAAGGTAGATTTTATAAATATTTTATAGAAACTTTTAATGTATTTAGAGCTTTCGAAAGGTATATATATATTCCATATTCCTTCTGAAAATTGGATGTTTCCCTGTCGAAATATTGGATAAAAAGTATCGTAATTACTCAATTTTCCTCTATCCTATATTGAATATGCCCTAAGGGAAAATTCATTGCACATTCTCTTTGAAGCCAATAAGGAAAAATGATTGGAGTTGGAGGGGGGGGGGGGGGGGGGGGGAAGAGGGAATACTGTAATCAGAGAAATGAAATCTTCTATTTTTATTTTTAGCATGAATTGAGTAGATGAGTATGTCCTAAGGAAATGTTTATTTTCTTCTTTAATTATTCGATAATAGTTAAATATGGTTTGACTGCTTTTCCCCAAAGTGGCTTTCAAAAATTAAAAAGGCCGTTTTAGGGCATTTAATGCTTTCGAATTGATTATTTTTTATTTCCATGTTAACTTTAACCAAAGTATGACCCGGGTACAAAATTGGTGGCACAAATTGTCCTCTCATTAAGAAGAAGAGGGAAATTTAAACATTTTTATTGAAAAGGTTTTCGTCAAAACAATGTTCCTTGTCGTCTCGCTTGGACTAATTCATGGATTATTTATTGTGCCAACAATGCTCTGTGCCATTACCAAAATAAATTCTCTATTGGAATCGAAAAAAGTGAAGAAAATAGTAAATAGAAAATATTTAATTTGGCGAAAAAGTTTTAAATGTTCAGTGGTTTATCTTAGACCGATAAATCTTATACCCAAATTGATAGATCTCGTCAAGACGCATCATTTGATTATGTTTTCGGCTTAGGTTTAACTAATTTTTAACTTAAACTAAAACCAAAATGGGTTTAAACCTTTAAATACCTTTTTAACCAAACCAAAACCAAATTATATAAAATTCGATGCGTCTTGACCCGCTCTATCCAATTGGGTATATTTGGTTTATGAATGTAGGGCACAATCTTAAACTTAAACCATTATAACAATTTCGCCATTCTAAATATTTTTTTTTGCCAAATTAAATACTAACCAAAGAATAATGGCTAATTTATTTTTTGTTAAATTTCAGAGTACTCAAAATTTGGCCCGAAGGAAGAATTCAATAAAAAACCAAAAATTGGAACGTAAAGGAAGCAGCAAATTGGTTGTCTCAATTGCTGGGCCCGGATGAAATTGAGGGAAATTGACAATGAAAAAATAACAAAAATATTTATAAAATTTATTTGAATAGAAAAATGGGCCCAGAATATGGCCCCAAAGAATGTTGTGAAATACTCAAGCGAACCACACAATATTTATATTTAACGAAATTTCCAATTTTATCCAAATTCATTCATCCAATTTATTTCATTCTTCTCCATTTTTCATTTATGAACGTGGCAATTGGTCGATTGGAGTGTGGAAACGAAATTCGGGCGGAAACAATTCCTTGGCTTTTGGCAATAAAAGACGATAGGTCAGACGAATTGTGTCCTCAGCGGCGCCGGCAATTTCACCAATTTCTTAAAATTATTTAATTTCAAAAATATTCCCATTTTTTCCTACCTTTGGCCGTTCGTTTTTCGGCACTGGCCTGTGAGGCGAGGAAAATGGCAGCTGCGGCAATGGAAATTGGACTACGCCTTCAAAATATTAAATTAATTCCACAATTTCCCATAAAAAAACCAACCCGGCCACTAAGTCCATTTTGAGGGCCTCCTGGGCAATTCGAGTGGCCGCAACTTGGACGGGATACGGCAAATTCAGATTGCCACAGAAACGAGACTAAAATTATTGGGGGAATTTGAAAAATTAAAAATAAATTTGAATTAAATGGAGAGCGTTTTTTGCTTATAATTTAGGATGGAATATTATTAAAAAATCTAAAAATATTTTAATTTTTCTAAAAAATCAAGGCCATATTTGAGGGACTGACCATATAATCGGCACTGGTGATCAGCTCCAAATTGGTTTCCAATGTTTTGACGATCAATCGAAAAAATGGTAAATGTTAATTATCCCGGACTAGATTTTAGAAAATTTTCTTATTTTATTATTCTTGATTGTAAAACTATGGAAAAAAATGAATATAGGGTTTACAAATTTTGGGACAACTTAAATGGTCCGGGATAATTAATAAGTACCGAAAACATTTCCCAATTTCCTTCTTTGACACTTTTGAAACTGCGCAAATTTCTGAAAAATTATTAATTATAATTAAATAATGTTTTTGTTTTTAAAAACCTTTGAATGTTCGTGGGACGCCCTCTTCCCGACAAGCAATGTACAAACATGCCTTTGAATTAATTAAAATAATTAAAAAGCATTTTCCTTTAATTTTACGGCCGCCTGTGCTTCGTTGCTTTTGCCCCTCAATGCCTTCGATTCCAAAACTTCTTTGAACCGTTTTGCGGCTCTTTCTTGGATTGTCCGTGCCAAACTGATTTTCTCGCTCATTTCCCGAATTAACATCAACGCCTGCGTCATTTGTCGATCAGTGCTGTTCATCACCCGGCGTTGGGCATTGGCCAAACTGAAAAAATGTTCAATTTTAAAATATTTTATTTTCTTTAAAATAAAACAAACGCTCGATCGCTTTCGGAGCCGTAAGCGACGGCAATGCTCGTTGAGAGATCAGAGGAGGATAAAATTGGATTTTCGGGTGCGCCAACACGAGCCTTAAAATGTATTAAAATTTATTATTCTGGGGCAGGACAACCAACCGGATCATTGCCCGAACGTTCATCGCTGAATGAACGCCATTCAGTGCCAACATCGATTATGCTAAAATTAATTGAATTATGGAGTTTTTTAAACATTTTATTAATAAAATTAATTCGAATTTGGACTTAGAGAACTATGCTAGGAACTATGAGATTTGGATTTTTGACTAATTTAATCTCATTCAAGAATTCCAGTCATTAATATTTTGGATTATGGATAAATTTATAATAATTTTCCCTTTCAGAAACTAACCGTTCGCCCACAACCAGTCCACATTGAGTGCAAATCAAATCGCCGGCTCGATGATCCTCAACCAAATGTGCACCCGGATGAAAAGGACAGCCAATATCCGAACTCATTTTAATCCAATTTTATAAATTTCCTGCTGTAAATAAAAATTAATTAGTAAATATTTTCGTATTTTAAATGTATGAATATAATAAATATTGAATTGAATAAAACAAAAATGTGCAAAAAATCAATAAATAAATCAATAATTTATTCACAAAAATATAATTCAAATAATATTCAAGTTTCTTCCTTCTTTTCCTCTTTTTCGTTGCCATTTTCCTTCGCTTTAATTCGTGGAATTGAACTTAAAAAGCAGATTTATCAATTAAAATTAAGGATGGTATTTAATTTTGCGAATAAATTATTGAAAATTGCGAAAAAAACATTGAAAATTGCGAATAGAGTATTGAAAATTGCGAAAAGTTTATAACGGTTTAACGGTTTGTCATAGACCCCCAAACCATATACCCAATCGATAGATCTCGTCAAGACGCGTCGATTGGTATATATTTTGTCGTGGTTTGATCAAAAATTAAGGGTTTTATACCACTTAAACCATCAATGGGTTTTGGTTCAAAACCAATTAAACCATGACAAATTATATACCATTCGACGCGTCTTGACGAGCTCTATCCAATGGTATATGGTTTGTGAATTTTGGGCAAACCGTTAAACCGTTATAAACTTTTCGCAAAATTAAATACTCTATTCTCAATTTTCAATAATTTATTCGCAATTTTAAATATTTCCCTTAAAATTAATATTCTCCTTTTTACCTTTGTTCCCGTTCGGCAATTTCTTTTTGCGCTCTTTTCTCATTTTCCAAATATCTTTCCTTTTTGTCTCTCTTTAAAATTTGGGATTAATTTTGAATAATTTTTCTATTCAAAAAACCTCCATTTTTTCCTTTAACCGTTCCGTTCGTCTTTCCTCATTTGCTTCCCTCAAATTAATCATTTTTTCGATCATTTCCTGCAAAATTTGTTCATTTAAATTTAATTTGAATCCAAAACAAACTTCGGCTTTTTCACTTCGAATTCCCCAAATTCGGTAGCAAGCACTTCGAACATCCGAATCATCCCGGTCACCGGCGGCCAATGAATCAATCAGCGAAACAATGTTCAGTGACCGGGTTTCATTATCCCAAAGTTCGCATTCACTAAAAATTTATGATTTTAATGAAAATAATTAAAATAAATTTACTGGAATTGTCGAAGAACATCAGCAAATTCATCCCCTCTCACATTGATTTCTCTTGGTGGGAATAAAGCTGCACCAACATATCTAAATGTAAATGAATAATTATTGGTTTAAAAAAGACTTCAAAACCGATGTTCATTGTTCAGGAAATTGAAAAGTGCTGCTGCATTTTCCTATCCAAAAATTCAATATCACCGATTGATTTAATATTTTTTACTTTACTGTGTCCATTATTTCATAGCCAATTCGATGTTTGGCAATGGTTGGGGCAACCGCCTTTCGCACCATGTCCACATTTTCCTTCTCCCCAGCACCCACCAACAAAACATCCAACTTAAAATTTAGTAAATTTATAAAATAATTTAAGAGGAAAACCTTTGGTTGAAGTAGAAAAAATAGTTCAAGAGATTCTGGCGTAATTTCTTCGGGTGAAAGTACTCGCCATGATAGTGCAGTTTTGGGGAATAAAGCAATTGGGCCATATAGATAGGAGGAATCCACCAATCGAAAGCCAACCTCATTGACTGAATAAACTGCCATCTTTGAAATATTTCAATTAAAATAAAATTCGTTTTTCTATTTACCAAATTTTCTTTTTGCATATCTTTTGACAATAATGTCACTCTAGCTCCATGCCCAATATCACTTTTGTTGGTTGGCAAATAATGAAAACTGAAAATTGAAAAATTAGTTACATTGATTTTGGTCCCTTTTAACTTACTTATCATCCGCTGTAATTGCTAAATCATCGACGACTTCTATTTTTAAGTTCCGGTGAAAAATAAACTGCTTTAACCGAGAATGCCGCAATAATTTTATTAAAGGATGATTTAAAAGCATCTTTGAATGGTTAAATCAACCAATAAAAATGAGAAATTATGAAATTGATGAAACCTTCCTTGCCTTGCGGCTGCGGCTCGCGGCCTTTGCGCTTTGCCTAAGGCGTAAAATTTTTTGGACATTTATTCTCAAAAAATAAAAATGCCAAATTCGTTTCAAAAAATTTTTTACAGAATAATCCACAATCACAATTCTTTATCGATCAGGATCAAGGTTTAGTTTTGGTTTAAAAGGAAAATATAAATACAAGGCAAATTTTTTCCAAAATCCGCTCATTTATTTCTAATTTATTCAACCAAACAAAAAGAAAAATGAAATGATGGGTTTTTCAAATATTATTTCGGTTTTCTCCATAAAAGCATTGTCATCAATTATAAATATTTGTAGCCGCTCGACGTCCAATCGGAGCTTCAATTTTGTAATGAAAATTATATTTTCCATATATATTTATACTTACTACGCATATGAAAACGTAAATGCCGACTCAATGCTGTGCTCCACAGATTATCATCTCCAAACATTGCATTGTTCCCATAGAAAGGATAGAATTCATCGCCGCCGGAAAATTTGAGGACAATTATAGATAAATTAAATTTTTTATTTTATTACCATATGATGGCTCTCGGTTGAAACTGCTCGAATAAAGTGCCTTTGGAATGTTTGGACCATGCATTGGATTGGATTGTTGTTGGCCTATGGCATTTGCCAGCAACGGTGTTGGGAAGAAATTGGCCAAAAGGAAAATGGAGAAAATTGGAAAGGAAAAATTTAAAATTTTCATCAACATTTTTATCGAAAATGGGAATAATGAATTAAAATTAGATTGGAGTAACTTAGTTGGAATTCCGATGATCTTTCACAGTTGGCAGAAAAAAATGTGTCTCAAAGGCCATCATCCTCTCACTTTTTATTCCCAAAAAAATGCCAAACATCTTCCTCTGCATTCATTCTAAATTTACTGCCACCACCCCACATTCCGTGTCCACATTCTTCGCTCAAACCATCGTCATCTTCAAATATTCTATGTTTAACAAAGCTAATTCCTCTTTTTCCAGCAAATTGTTGGTCCGTTTCCAAGGCCAAAAATTCCTATTTCTTCGAAACAACTGTGCCATTATTCACCGCAAAAAAACACATTTGTTCATTTTTTCTTTCAAAAAGTTGACTTGAACTTGTCTCTCTTCAAAAAAGAAGACTTCTGGCTTTGTTTAAAAATGGAAATAATACATAAATGTGGGAGGGGATAAACAAATGTGAAGAGGAATTTAAAGAATGCGACTTTTTTTTTGCGTGATTTTGGCTCTCATTCTGTTGCTTCTGCGTCATCGTCGCCCACATGCGTGTTATAAGGTGTTTTGACTTCAATGACCTTTTTTTTTGATAACATATTGAATAATTCATTTTCCCTCCGGCATTTTCACCTTTTCCCCTTTGACCAATTTGTCACCATTCACTGTTTCAAGGAATTCAACGGATTCAGAAGACTTTGAATCATCATCCCAATGTGATGATTTTTGTGTGCTATTCGCAGAAATTTGATTGGTGACATTTTGTTGAATGACAATTGAAGTATCGTTCATTGCAAAAGTTGGGGTAGAATCTAAATTTTTGGAAAGTTTTATTAATGAGAAAAGTGCTCATGTCATTGGAGTAGTCATCAAGTTCGTGGCTTTATAATTCTTTAAAAGTAATGAATATTTTATCAACTTTGATACTAAATTAAATACTCAGATGAGATCAATCAAATTACCTAGAAAATAAATGGATTAAAGCTTAAAATTTATTGAATTATTGCCAAAAAGGCGGACAAACATTGAAAATGGTGTCAATTTTATTCTCATCTATATTTCTTCAAAGGATTAACCAATACATTCATTCAATATTTCATTGAATAACCAAAACTTTGCTCTTCAAAATTACCCAAAAAATCATAGAAAACTATTTACTGCTTCAAGAAATATAAAGCGGTAAACTTGGACCCCATATTTTGGACATACTCACATAAAATTGTTGAATTATTGGCGGAAACAGATGAATTTGTGGGCATAATTGACGATTGGGTTGTTTGTATTTTCGGCTGAATTATTGTGGATGACAATGTTGTGGGTGGCGCAGATGTTGTGGTAACCACTTTTACAGTCTTAAAATATTTGTGAATAACAAAAATTCTGTCAAATTTACATGGACCATCATGCTGAATGCGTTCACTCTATTTTTGAAGCCAATAAAAGCAAAAATATAAATAAATAAAATAATTTTTGCGATGCCCTTCATTTCACAAGATTTGTTCACAAATGGAGAAGAAATTGAAAATGGCAGGGAAAATAAGAGGATGAAGGGATGGGATAATCCCCCAATAATTGGGTTTTTGTTTTTCACATTTTCCACATTATAAAAAAATGGCGGGTGGCCAATTTGATGGCATGACATTTTTAGAAATCGAGAATTTACCATTCTTGATAAGCCCAAATATTTACTTCATTTTGATTAAAATATTGTCATATTTATTTATTATTTATTAAAAATTCTCAAAAACAGAAAAATGAGATTTAAATGAATGATTTTGGTTTGAGTGGGAAATTTAATATTCAAAAAATATTAATAAATGAGTAAAATGTGGGGAGGACGGCATAATAATAAATGAACGGAATGGATGGAAGAGGGAGAAATTTGGAAGTGCGCGACATTTTTTGGATTGCTTGGTGTCCCGGGAATTCATTTTCTTTTGCATTATTATTTTGAATTCCCGGGGCAACTTTTTGAGCAAAAAATTCACAATGAATTATTTTGTTAAGCTTTAAAAGGATTTAATGGATGGCCAAAAAAAGATAGGCAGTATTATAGGAAAATGAAGGAGTATTTGAGGGAATTCATCGATGCCATGGAAGAAAAAAGATGAATTATGAGGATTATTAACCGACGATTGAGTACTTGAATATTTTGGCCAATAAAAATGGAAGGAAAATAGCCAATATAGGAAAGCTTTATACCATTTAAAAGGATGATTTTTCTCTATAAAATAACTTAAAATTAATTAATATTTTAGAATAAAAAATATTAAATAAATTAAAAATTGAAGAATGGGATATGGGATCAACTTATGTTTTTGGGGAAAGCTTCTTTTCTTAAAAATATTTTAATTTATTTAAAAATTAATAAAGCCATTTTATAGAGGAAAGTTGGGCCTTTCGAATGGAATATTACTTTCCTAAATTGGCTATTCCTCGTTGAGTTATGGGCCAAAAAGCGAAGCAGTTTTTCAAGCAGTACTCAATCGTCTTATCTCGGAATTTTGATTAGGCAATTTGAAGAATTTGGGTAAAAAAAAGAGGAAGAAAGCCCGTATTGAATGAAGAGAGAGAAATGAGTGAGGAGGGAATATCCGAGGATCAATATTTTATCAATTCTGAGTGAATCCATTCAAATTCATTTGAGTCATCGCCTCGGCGTGGATTCAGTGGCCAACGGTCTTGAACCACCTTCCGGTCCGCTGCCTGAATGGGCTAGCCCCGCTTTGCTGCTGGTGCCATATTGGTCTGAAAATTGAATTAAAATACTAAAATTGCGGGTAAAATTGACTCACTAACGAACGATCCATCCTCATTGTAGCCCCGGTTATCGTCAACATCGGCCACCAACGAGTCGGATTCTGATTCGCCACCGCCCCAAATATGGCCAGAAAGGGATCGTTTCTCATCATCCGGACTGAATTAATTTAATATTAATTTGCCATTTTCCCATTTTCCTACGCTTTGCCAAATTCCTCGAATTGTCTGTCTTTGGGCAACATCGGCTCACGGCCATGCAGCCTTTCTTTTTCGGCTACAGGATATTTGCGTCCCCGTTGATAAATTAGACAACAAGCAATGCAAATGAACAAAATTAGCAGCAAAAGAATGAGTAGAATTATGATTAGCCAATAGAGGGTAGCACGGCGTGGGGCTAAAAAATAAGGAAAATTATTTATGGAAAAAACATTGTAAAAGCTTAACGATTCAAAATCAGAAGTTTATCTTAGTCTAAACTTATTAACCTATACAAAATTAATAGATCTCATTAAAATGTATCATTAGAATATTATATTTTGGTTTGGTTTTAAGCAATTCTAACTTGTTTAAACCCAAAACTAAAATCGGTTTAAGTCGTTTAATACCCTTTAAATTTGACCAAATCATAACCAAATTATAAACCATTCTATGCGTCTTGAAAAGGTCTTCCAATGGTTTATCGTTTGTGAATTTAGAATAAACTATTAAACTGTTATAATTATTTTGGAATTATGTACTCTTTTTTCAAAAATTTCAATCCTTTTTTGACCAATTAAATAATTAACCTAATAAAATGAACAAAAAACGTACAAATACCAGTTGTTGTAATGTGATGCACCCTTGATTCAGTTTGGCCAACAATATTACCGGCTTCATCCCTTTGCAGCGACACAGTCATCACATCGTATTTTGTGCCCGGAGTGAGGCCATCCACCGTCACTTGCAGTGTTGAATCGTCGGCTGGTGGCTCCTTTGTTTGCCATTCACTGTCCGAATCCGTTTCACGATATTTCACATAAAATGAATTGCCAACGGGCGCCTCAACCCTGTCATCATATCGGCCGGGCACAAAAGAAATGTTGAAATGGTCATCGCCAATTCCCTCTTTGTACAGTGATGGTTGCCGTGGTTCAACTGCAACAATTCCATTGATGGAATAATAAATTAGGAGGAGGGAAGGAATTTTAGAAATTAAGAGCATTTTTAGCTTCAAAAATATGCAAACATTTAAATGTGGATATATTTAAAAATTTCGGGGTAACATAATTTGTTGCCAATTCATAATAGCTTATCAGGAACGGAACCAATTTTACTGATTTTATTTTCAAATTAAGCAAACTTTTCGCTATCTAATGATATTATTTATTTAAATTGGTTCAGAATTGATTGAATTATGCTCAAACCATTCAAAATGACATATGTACTATAGATTAGCAAAGTTTTCTGTAGTTTTTGGGAATAATTTCATCATTTTTGAACCTATTTAAATAAAATTAATATCAATTAATAGACAAAAGTCTGTTCCTTTAATTTGTTATAAAATTCATTAAAATTGGTTTAATCATTGAAAACTGCGAATAGCGACAATTGGAGTTTATTCAAATTTATTTGAAATTTGAAGAGATTTAAAAGGCGAGAATGGGGGAATTGAAGTGTATAGGAGGGAATTGAAAGAAAGGAAATGAGGCGGAATCGGAAGGATTTGTATAAAAGAATGATGGAGGGAAAATGGTGGTTTTAAACACCTGTTCCCGTGAATATTTTAGTCGATGGATTATGGATTTTTGGGGGGAATTTATGATGGATTTATTCAATAAATGTCACCTAATAATGTTGCCTATTCATTTGGACTTTGGAGCAATTGTTATGTGAAAATTGCGAATATTTGAGGGAATAATTGAATTGGCCAAGTTTGTTTGCCATTTGATTATAACATAGAAGAATGGTCAATTTTAAAAAGGGTGAGGGGTACAATGGCCTGGACTGACACCAATGTCGCCGAAAGGCAAGAAATGGGATGAATGAAGTGAAAGAAGTGTGAATGTAAATATGTGGATTAGAGGACAATGGAAGAGGGGTTAAGCCCCCAGCTGTGTCCCACAAAATTCTATTATATTATTAAGGCTCGGGTAGAATTTGTGAGGAAAATGAAGTGGAAATACATATTCCATTGAGGCTTCAAAGATCCAAGACCAAGACTTTATTAATAAGACTGGACTAATAAACCAATGGAATATTCTATTCTATAGATTGGCCTTCCATTATGGCATCGAATTTGTAGAAAAAAAGTTGTTTTCTGAATTTTAATGCGCCAAACTTGGCCGCACAAAATGTGGCCTAATCGAAAAATGAAAAGGCAGGTTGAAAGGAAATAAAAGGGCAAATTGGCAATTTATTGGGAACAATTTGGCCAATTGCCAGATGAAAATTATGGCAGATAATTTATTGAAAATAATGACAGATGGAACATAGAATTATTATCAAAAATGAATATTATTGCAAAAAATATATTTTTTGTTGAAATGAACCAAATGAATTTGTGTTTTTTTGAAGAATAAATAAACAGAAAGGAAGCCAGTGAGATGGGAATCCAAATGGCAAATTAGTGCCAGCTGTGGCCATCGTCGGCCATTGCTCAATGTTGAATGAATGAATGGCTGCCTTGCCGGCTTTCTTTGCCTATTTTGGCTTTTATAAAAAGAATGGAAGAGTCGGATGTGGCCCTAAAGAAAGGAAGCGGAAATGTGGAATTGGGGCACAGAATTTTGGATTGGATGAGAGGAAAATGAATGAAATTGGCTATAAAAAATTTCGAATAGACGAAAGAATTTGGATGAAACGAGAAGATTCAGTCTTTATTTGGATCTATAGTTAAACAAGGAAGTAACCAATTTGGGAAGGCGATATGCCATTTAAAAAATAAAAACCCTAAATATGGCCTCTATAAATGGCTTTTCTAATTTTTTGAAACTTATAAAATAATTTGAAAATTTAAGCAGCTTTTTCCTCCACAAATCGGATTTATTATATTTAAGGCATCTAAGTCTTTTAAAGTCTGAATTTCCTAAATTTTAAAGAGCCCCACTTTTTATAGGACATTTAAGCTTTAAAATGATATATCGCTTTCTAAAATTGATCATTGCCTCGCTGAGCAATGGCCAAAAGAATGGCCCAGATACTGAAATGCCTACTGAAATCTTCCCTACCGTAAATTTGCGGAGAAATGATTGACAGACTCACCGTTCAGATGCAATGCCTCGGGCAATGTTCGAGTGTCCACCGAATTCAACAATCCCATCCCGGCTGAAGTGTGTGCTGCCAGCTTGAAACGATATTGTGTGTCAAAATGCAAATGGATTAGGCGCATTTCTGTCAGCCTTTTATTAATATCATGTGGATCAGAACAAAGGGAAAACTGTGGCATAAATTAAATCAATAAATGATTAATCAAATTTGCCACTTACATCTTCATTTTCGGCATCATTTCCTCCTTGTCCATCCTTCAATCTGCATTCCGCCAAAGTGTATTTCAGCAAACGGCCATTCAATTCTCTGGGTGGATGCCATTTTAACACAACTACGGCTTGCTCTGTTGCATGTCGATTATTCATTGGATAGGCACGGAATTCACGGACCGGTGTTGGCACTTTAAAAATGGGGAAATATTAGATTTGCCGGAAAACTTTTAAAAATACAGGAAGATTATTGAAATTACTGAAAAGATTGCTATTAATACCCTTTAATTATTGACCAAAGAAAGCATAACCAAATTATATATATATATCATTAATGCGCTTGAACCCAATTTGGATATATGGTTTGTGAATTTAGGAGAAACTCTTAAACCACTATAATTATTTAGGCCTTGTCTATTATTTATTGTTAATTTCAGTATTTATTGCAACTTTTTTTAAAAATGACATATAATTTACCTCCTTCCTTTGTCCGAAATGATATCTCCTGGGATGGAGCCCCCTCATTTTGGCCATTTAGCACTGTGATCACGGCATAGTTCATGGAATTCGGCTTCAACCCAGTCACTGTTCCACGACTAACACCGGGTCCGAAAATCACTGATTTCCTTTCCAATTGTCCTCCACTTGTGGCCAATCCAGGATCATTTACATTCCGTTTTGCCCTTTTCATCATTGGCCGAAGTTTATGGCGTGCTTCGCGCACCATTTGTTGTTGTTGTTTTTCATCCTCTTCTTCCTCCTCCAAAAGTCCATTCTCATCGTGCCAATATGTGATCTATTAAAAATAATTTTATTATTTTTAAAAAGGAATGATTCAGTAGAACCTAGTTTTTACACATATATCTCAACAAGGAAGTAGTAAATTTTGGAAGATGATATGCCATTCGAGAGCTAAAAGTACCCTCTACAATTTGGTATTTAATTTTTTAGAAAGATAAATGTCTTTGAAAATAATAAATTAAGCAGCTGCTAATATTACAAATTATTTTAAAACATTTCAAAGAATTAGAAAAGCCATGTTTTTGTAGACTTTTAAGGCTTCAAATTGCATATCTCCTTCCTAAATTGATTATTTCTTTGTTTAGTTATGGTCAAACGAATAGCTAAAGTACTGTATTGGCAATATTGGAATGCCCCCTAAAAATGGGGAACTCACTTTGTAGCCAGTGAAATTTCCTTGCACCCTGTACGGATCGACCGGATCCCATTCAAATTCCGCCGATGTGGATGTCACTTCACGCAGCCTAAAATTCGTTGGCACCACCCCAGGATCGCCTTCTCCCGTTCTGCCCGCAATCACTTCAGGCATAACCGTGGATGCTCCTTTGCCATTGACGGCCCTGACTTGCACCTATGAGAATTATTCATTTATTTCCAATTCAATAAGCAGAAAAAATAACATAAAAGAATTCCAAAAAGTTTCTATTAAAGTTTGAAAAGTGTCAAAAAACCCATTAAATAATAATCAATCCCCACCTCATATGCATCCCAGGCCTTTGTGCCAGTGTCGCCCAAATCAATTGTATATTTGTCGGCAAATGGGTCCTCCACCAAAATGCTCTTCCATTCGCCGGCCTCCTCCTTTCGCCTATATAGAATGCGATAGGCAAAATTCTCGGCATTCCATTCATCCCTGGCCATTGGTTCCCAATGCACAATCAAATTGTCTGGTTGACTGCCTTGGACCCAAACACCCGATGGATTTTTTGTTGGCGGTTTTTGCGCAGTTTGACATGAGCCCGAAATTTCGAATGGGGCACTGTCACCGATGGCATTGCGCGCAATCACTTGGAATGTATACTAAAAATTAATTGGCTTAAAAAGGCAAATTGGCAAGCCCAGACCGTGCCAAACGGTTTTAACAGGATGTTGACTTGGCCACGGACAAGCCGCAATGAATCGCCCACAGTTTCATGTGGAAGGGCTTTCAACGGCACAGGATAGGTTTGCCATTTCCCTTGGTCCACTTCTTGGTCAACACTGTAGCGAATCCTACAGAATTGGAAGATGGGGGAATTTTATTTAAAAAAATTTTTGATGTTTGCCGACCAAAATTCCTCCACCGGTTTTGAACGATCCGCCGGCTCATAATGCTCAAAATCTATGACCACAATTGGTTCCTCCTCATTGCAACTAGCAATTCTTGCCGTATGCACCGGTTGTGGTACATCTATATTTTGTGTATATAGGGCCTATCACAAATTAACCACCTTCAATGTTCACTGTCACACTTTTGGACATTTCATCAAGTTTTGTTTTCACAACACAAGTGTAAAGGCCACTGTCATCCAATGTTGGCTGCTCAATGATCAGGGTGTTCTCATCATTCACCCGAAAATGTCCACTTTCCACACCCAATTGATCCAAACTCCTTCCATTGATTGTCCAAGTGTATTCTGGCTCCAGCTCAGGATCGTGATTGGCTTGACAACGAAGCTCCAATGGGATTCCGGCTCGCCTTTCCAGTCGTTGTTCAGGGAATGGCTCCAGAATTGTTGGGACTTGAATGGATTTAATTTAATTCAATTCCATTCTCAACCACGAAACAGGACATTTCAGTACTTGGAAATTATAGATTGTTCTTTTAACCATAGCTCAATACTGAAGCAATAAATTGGGAAGGTAACAGTAATTTTAAAACCTTAAATATCCTCTTATAGATTATTCTAGTTTTTTTTGTATAGCGCCTTTTTATTAGCAGGCGGATTTATTCTAAGTTCGCCAGGCGGAATTAAAACAGGCGGAATTATTCTATGTTCGCCAGGCGGAATTAAAACAGGCGGAATTATTCTATGTTCGCTAGGCGGAATTAAAACAGGCGGAATTATTCTAAGTTCGCCAGGCGGATTTAAAACAGGCGGAATTATTCTAAGTTCGCCAGGCGGAATTAAAACAGGCGGCCAGGCGGAATTAAAACCGGCGGCATTATTCTAAGTTCGCCAGGCGGAATTAAAACAGGCGGCCAGGCGGAATTAAAACCGGCGGAATTATTCTAAGTTCGCCAGGCGGAATTATTCTCAGTTGATCAGGCGGAATTAAACTGGAATTAGTGTAAACCAGACAAAAGTAAAACAGATGTAAATAAGTCTTTCTGTAAGGCCTAAATAATTGCTCTCACTCACTCAGATACTGAAATATCCCCTATGGCCTCATCCATTCCTTACTTCGCACAACCAATTTTTGTGTGGCCGATGCCGATCCATATTTATTCATTCCCGTGCATTTATATTCCCCATCATAGCCCCGTTGAATTTCTAAATACAATTTAAAATTAGTGAATATTTTTGAGAGAGGACAACTTTCAAATGTAAGCCATCCAGTGCCGAATTGATCAACTCGAACTGTGTAGGGAATGCCGGCCAAAGTTGGACTTTCCCATGTCACATTGGCTTGAGGCGATGCAAAAAATTTGCATTGCAATGAAAATGGCTTTCCTTCGATGGCTTCAACCTGCGATGGCACTTCCAAAAGTTGGGGTTGAAAGGCTAGAAAAGAATGAGCCCAATTTTTATTTGGAATATATTGGAATTTACCCAAAAGATTAAGGTAAAAATTGGTCCACAAATATCCATGCTTATTCTCAGCTTTGCATTGATAGACGGCATTGTCTCCTTGTAGTCCATTACTTCCCTTTTTCACATCATAAATTGTCAATTTGGAGCCTTCGATCACCCAATTCTCGCCAGGTTTCGGTTTTCTCATTTCTGTGAGAACAATTTTATTAATAAATGACATTTTATTTTCCGAACAAATTATTGAAAATATTGGAAAATTGTATAATAGTTTAATGCCTTTTAATTATCCCACCATAACCAAATTATATACCATTTGATGAGATGTTTATGAATGTAGGAATTGGCCTTAAACCATTATAATTATGTTAGCATTATTATTATTTTTCGATAATTTCAATGTTTTTTCGACAAAAAATATTTTCCATTTATTTCTCCTCCTCCCAAAATTCTCACCAACGCCATTTTTGTAAAATGTGACAATCGGTGTTGGATTGCCCAATGTTTTGCAGTCGAATACGACAGTTTCCCCTTCGCTGGTATTCACAGTGGCCGGCGGATGATCATACCAATATGGAGCCGCTGAAAAAGGCGCATTTGAATTCAGATTAACCCTAATGTGCCCAACCATTCAATTTAATGTCGAATGTCCTATCCGTGGCCGCATGGCGTTCAAATTTGCAATCGTAACGGCCAATGTGCTCGGCGGTCACATTAAAAATCAGTGTCTTGCCAAAATTCTCAAAGCTGAATCCTTTGCTGTTATTCGGCCTAATCTCTTGGCCATTGTGATACCAAATTGGTGTTGGATTTGGGCTGAACAATGCAGGGGCATAAATCAATTAATAATCCCAAAATATTATTTATATTCGTCAAATGGCACAATTTTTATCAAATTTTACAAAAATGACAACTTTCCTTAAATGGCACTGGCACAATTTTTTATAAATTTTTTTTAAACCAAATATGTCACAATTCCTTCGAACCAATTTAGCATATTTCAATTTTTTTTTATCAAAGTTTAGCCAAAAATTTTCGGTTTTCTCACTGAATAATTGAATAAATGAGGCATATGTGCTAAACCCATTTTAGCCTTCTTCTAATTTTCCATTGTTTTCTGCCTGAAAGGCAATTCAAATTTGGGAGTCATTCAACCTTAAGGCCCAACAACTCAAGAATAGGTCAATTGAAAGAGAAAATAATGGGCCAAATTAGTTTTCATTTCCACTCATTTCCAACGAGAACAAATTCCATCAATTATTAACCATTTTTCCAATTAGCCACTTTTGCCATCTTCCACTTTTCACAATTAATTTCCTAAGGCAAAATTGACTGAATTTTTACGGTTCATTTGGTTAACGATTGGACCTAGAGAGAAGTACCATTATTTACGCATTTTTAACATAGAATTGAAAATGGGGAATTGGTTGGGAATAATATAAAAATAATTCTCCCCTAGAAATATTCATTCAAAATTTGATGGTCTAAAAATAAAATTGTGCCGTCAATTTCCATCCCATTTATTGTTGTTATGGGAACAAGGAATGGAGGAAATTGGAATTGAATAATAAATAAAATAAAATATTGAACTTACAATCCGGAGAAGAAACAATGCAATTTGTGGATTTGGCCAAGCAGTGCGATGGGCGATGATTGATTGACCCATTGTTGTTCGGGTGGCATATTGCGCACTAAAAAATAAATGAATATAAGAAAATTGGAAGAAATTTAGGGAGACAAACATTTTTCGGCTGCATGTCTCTTTTTGACATCAAAATTGAATTGATTATTGCTGAACTGAAAACAGAAGGCATATTTGGAATTCATTTTTGATAGCCAAAACTTATCGCCGTTTATAATAATTCATCAAGAATTGAACCAATTTTAGTAATTTTGGTATCAAATTAAAGATCATTTTTGTCTATTTATTTTATCATTATTTTTTGGAAAAAGGCAAAATTCTTTAGGGAAAGTGTAAAATTATAAAATAATTGGCTTAAGAAATGCTGAATTTGTGCCTAAAAAATAATTAAAAATAATCTTTATTAAGGTTTCAGTGGAATTTCGGACATAACTTCATCAATTTTAAACCATTTTAAAGTGGCAAGTTTGGCTATACCGTATTTGGCCTCTGCTTACCTTGTATTCCTTCAATTCCTGATTGTATGCGGCACATGTGTACAGTGCATTGTCCTTGAAATCCGTTTCTTGGATATAGTGGAAGAAGATGGTTCCCTGCAAAACTATACCTTATTTGGGCCAAAAATGAGTCGATTAGGGAGGAGGAAAATGAGCAGAAGTAGAAGGCGAATTAGATTTGTTTTGAAGAAAGAATTGGAAGAAGATAATGGGATAAAGGAGGAAGAGGAGGAAGGATTTTCATTAGAAGAAATGGATGAAAATATTGACATGGAAAAGGAGGAGGGGCGAGGCGGAATGAACCTGAAAATTTGGCGGAAAATAAAAATGGCGAATTGAATTTGTGGGGGTGGGGGTTAAGTGGAAAATGTGGAAATTGCGGATTGCAGGGAATTTGTGGTGGGAAAAAGGGAATTGCCTTTTCGATTTGCGCACAATTTTGAAAAATTTTTGTTTTGGATGGCAACCCCTGTTGGAGGGTCAGTGGGCAAAATTAACGCCAATCTGCTCTGCTGCGCGAGAGGGCAACCCCCGCCGACATTTGGAGTCATCGAATGTAATTGACTGAGAGTGCGAGGAAAATTGGAAAGCGAATGGAATGGGAGGCTGGCTGACGGGCAACCACATGAACACCGCAGGTAAATATGCGGGTGAGTGCGCGGAAATTGTTGTTTTGGCAGAAAGGCAAATACAAGCTTGAAGCTGGTGAAGTCTGTGTAGGGGATATTTCAATATACTTGCCATTCTTTTATTAATAGCTATGCGAGGCAATGTCCTATTCAGCAGGAAGGCGATATGCCATTTGAAAGCTCTAAATTTTATCTATAAAATGGCTCATATATTAAATATTTAATTAATTTAGAAAATAAGAAGCTTTATTTAAAAAATTTAAGTTTAAATATTCAAGGATAAATAACTTTTAGGCAATATGAAATTTTTAAAAATTTTAAGGCCACTTTTTAGAGGACATTTAGGGCTTTCAAATGACATATCGCCTTCCTGAATTGGTTGCTTCCTTCTCGAGATATGACCAAAAGAATGGCCCAGGTATTGAAACATCTTATTTCGGAAGAAGCTAAAGAGGAATTGTGCCAGAGGCAAAAACAGCAAAATGATGGCAGGGAATTTTATTTATTTTTTGGGTGGGGGAATTTGAGTCATTCATGGAAACATTTTTTATGTAACCGAAAAAAGAAGAAGGTCTGAAGCAACACAAAAAAAGCAGTGGAGGAAACGTGAAAATCGGCAGCACCGAAGGCGGGAAATGTGAATGTGAAGGGGAGGGGATGGGCCAAAAGAAGAGGGGAAATTGCGTGGCGGATTTTATTTGGTTTTCTTCTTCTTTTGCCCGTAGTTTTGTTGTTCTATTCGATGACGATGGCCAAGGGTAAAAGAAGAAGGAGGCGAAGGAGAATGGCGTAAACGTAAAAGAAGTTTCTGGGTGAAGGAGGAAATGAGGAAAGGGAATGGTTGGAGAATGCGGTGCGACAACCCCCTCCAACGAAAGTTTAGATGAGGACATGGGAATTTAGAGGAGGGTGAAGGTGAGGCTGGCAGAAGAGTCTATGGCCCTCCTTTCGGCGGCTGGCTGCTTCAAAAGAAGAAAATGGGGGATATATTTGTGCATTGAAGGGGAAGGGAGGAACAGCAAAATTCCCGAATTCAGAGGGAATTTTTGGAGGATGGGCCATTTGAAAGAAGGATTGTTGAAAATTTAGGAACGAGGAGGGGAGGGGAATTGTTGAACAATGGATAGGAAATTTATTGCTAATTGGGTGGTTTAAAAAATAATTGTTAGCCCAAAAATATTAAAGGATGTTTCAAATTGAAGTCAATGTACCCGGGCCATTTTTTTGACGGTACTTAAATTAAGAAACAACCAATTCAGTAAGGCGATAGGCCATTTGTAAGCCTTACATATCCTCCAAAAAGTGGCCATATTTTTAGAATTCAATTTTTAAAAAAGCGGATTTCTGAGAAAATTCAGGTTTATTATACTCTAAAAATGTAACTTCTTTTAAAGCTTGATCTCAATGAGGCGAAAAATTTGGGGTGGTGTTGTTGGTTCGAACCAGCGCTGGAGAAACCGTTGCCTTAACCGATAGGCCAAACCACCGCTGGGGAGTCGGCTGATAGTTGGTTCATTTATGCTGCGCAATGAAATTGCCCTCCTTTGACTTTGCTGCGCAGCATCTTTGCTCTCTTTGGAGTTATTTTTGGCTCTTCGCAGCCATTCTCTTCTTTCAGCACTGACACTTGAATTGCAAAAATGTTTAGCCATTTTTTAAAGGCATTAAGGACTTTCAAGTCTTTTAAATGACATATCGTTTTCAGGAATTGGTTAATGCCTTCCTGATTTGGGCCGAGAAAACATCTAGGATCTAGGAGACTCAATCGGCAATACCCAATCGTTCCTTTTCGGATAATTGAATGGTTTAAAAAATTAATTATTAACCCAAAATTCAACTTGAATTTGTCGCGATTTTTGCCCTTAAAGCCACCCATTTTTCAACATGGGAATTCATTTCAAAAGAGAAGAGTATAAAATGAAGGGGGAGGGAATGAATGGGGCCGAGACTATAGTGGCGCCGCCGCCAACACTGGCAAATGTGGATGAGGACTAGGGCGGAGGGCACTCAATCGAGAAGAGACCAAATGGCAAAAATATTGCTGCCATCCGCACAGTGGTTGGTGCCCACATAAAGCAGCTGGACATACGAATGTGAAGGGTTGTGAGGAGGGGCCGTCCATGGGAAGGCCAAAAAGAAGAAGTGGATGAAGCCAAAGGGGCATAAAAGAGGGAATATGGAGGGGGCAAGATAAATGGCGGGGACAGCACATCGGCCCTTTGGGGGAAGGGGAGGCAAAGGGGTATTGGCCAAGGGCAGCCGAAAGGGCCGCTAGCTGCCGAGCCCTTTGCCAGTCTTGGCCACAGAGCTGCCGCCGTATAGAATTCCCAAGCGAGAATGCTGCTTTGATGGGAAAAGTCAGGAAGGAAAGGGCCAGAGGGGAAAGGGGTGGGAATGGGAAGGAAGTGAGCCAAAAGGAGCAAGGGCACCACAATTGAGCCTAAATGGGCAAAAAAAAGTATTGGTGCTGGATGGATGGCCAAGCCCAGTTTAATGTGGCCTCAGCTTGGCCCCAAAAGCAGAGTTTGAGGATGGGCGACCAAATATCGGCTAAAGGGGAGGGGGGTGGGGGAAGGGGGAGTGAGGCGTAATTCCTCCTTTTTTGGTAACCAACCAAGCACTAAATTTGACAAGGAAAAGCTGGACAAATTTGGGATGAAAAGGGAGAGAGGAAGGGGATATTCGGAATGGCAAAAAGGAAAGTTGAGATTTGAGAAGGGATAATTATTTTTAGAAAATTGTATAAATGAATGAATCTTTTAAAGATGATTTACAATGACATGGTATTGGGATAAATTTATTTTAAATAATTTTAAATATATTTTAATTTAAATAAACCGGAAGGGTCATTTTAGTACAGCGCTACCGTCATTTCAATACCTGGGGCATTCTTTTTGGCCTTATCTCGAGAAGGAAGCAACCAATTCAACAAAGAAAGCCTAAATTCACTCTAAAAATAGTGACTTCTCTTTTTGAATGCCTAAATAATTTATATATCTAATAAGCGGCTTTATCTCATTAATGGGAAATTCGGGTTTATCACATTCAAAGACATAACTATTTTAAATCTCTGATTTTGTAAAATAAAAAATAGCTAAATTGTAAAGAGCACTTTTATCTTTCTAATGGCATATCAATTTACTATATTGGTTAATATCTAGATTAGCCACTAAATAAATGAATGGTACAAGGTATTAATATGTCATTATTGCCAGTCTAGAATAAAATGCAAAACAGGCGAATTAATAATTGTAAAATGTGAAGGAAATTTATGGGAAACATTTTATGTTGACAGGTTCCCCTCAATTCACTAAAATTAGTAATGCCACATCCCATTCCATTCATTCATTCATATCCACTGGTTCATATTCCGCGCGCGCGACGGAGCCAATTCCCCGAAGATGTGGTTGCCGGCATTGTGGAAAATAAAATAATTTGCAAAGGAATCCAAGGAGGGAATTGGGAATTAAATTGGATCCATTCTATTTTATTATAGCAAAAAAGCATGGGAGTGGGATTGATGTGGGCGGCAAATAATAAATTAGAACCAATTTATTTTTAGGGCCATGGGCTAAACAAACAAAAGGTGGGGGTCAAAAGAGGCGGCATCCTTCTTTGAGTTTGATAAAAAGAATAATGTGGGAATGAAGGGAGGAATGTGATGAATTGATGGATAAAATAAAAATGAATGGAAAGAATGAGAATGAAATTGAATAAAGTGGTTGAGATTTGAAAAATAAATATAAAATGGATAAGTATTTGATTTGCCAAAAAAACATTGAAATAGCCGAAAAAGTATAGTGCCAAAATAATTATAACAGTTTAGGGATTCGACCTACATACATTCATAAACCATATACTATTGGATAGAGCTGGATAAGATGCATCGAATAAAATTATTTTATAAATGGATTTGTCAAAATCAAATAGTATTAAAATGTTTAAACCAACTTTGGTTTGGTTCAAAATCAAGTTAGTGATTAAAGCTAAACCAAAACTAATAATTTGATGTGTCCTGATGAGGATTTATCACGGATAAATTTCTGAATAGTTATTGGCAATTTCAATGTTTTTTTCGACAAATTAAATTGTATTAAAAAAACCAACCCTTTCATTGGAGGAAATATGCGATGAATTGATGCCACTAATTTGTCGGACATTGTCCGGCGATCGCAAAATCCAAAATGGAATTGCTGGGGGCACAGATTCGGGTGCCACACAATCTCGGGCATAGGCCTTCCCCAGTGAAATTTGCACAACTTCCGGGGCACCATATTCGGGAAATTGGCGAATCCCTGGAAAATTTTAAAGAAATTTTAGGTCAAAATTAAGCCAACTTACAAGCCAATTTAAGTCGAATCTTTTCGGAATAGGCCGTTCCATTGTCATTTGAGGCCAAGCATTGATATTCGCCTTCATCCGTTTCGGCGAATTTTATAAATGTCAATGACCCATTTTGGGTGCTGACTATAATTCGGTCCTTGTAAACATTCACTGGGAATGTGGCATTGTCTTTCAGCCATTTATATCTGAAAAAAATGGGAAAAATTTAAAAAATTTGCACAATTGGTTGATAAAGGCCGTAAAGGATGATTGTATATCGTCGATTATCTCAAGGAATTTTTGGGCATATCTTTACAAGAAAGCAACCAATTTAGGAAGGCAATTTGTTATTCGAAAGCTCTGAATGAAAAGTGGCTTTTCTTATTTTTTGAAATATTTAAATAATCTATAAAATTAGTGACATTTCCTCTTTGGTTTATTATATTAAATGAATAAAATATTTTTGTAAGATTTGATTTCATAAATAATTTATAGCCACTTTTTAAAGGATATTTAGAGCTTTCAAATGGCATATCGCCTTCCTGAATTGGTAGCTTCCTTATTGACATTTTGCCAAAAGAGCGGCCCTGGTACAGTCTACGATCTTCCAATCATTTCATTTCATATTGAAATGTCTTCGGGTCCAATATCAAAAGAAAAGGAATCAAAGGAACAAGTGTAATGTAGCATGTACCGTAACAGAAAGGAAAAATTCTGTAGGAATGATCGCTTTCCCTTCCACTTTGAGAAAAGGAAAAATGAACATGGGGAGGGGATGTGAATATGCCCCGAGGAAAAACATTCATTCCTTTCTTTTAAATAGGCTATGGTCTATGGAATATGGTAATGTGGAGTAGTAAAATTCGAAATTGGATTTAAATTCATCCAAAAAAGGAAAATTTCTATGATAAATTATAAATATAATTTTATTCGGCTCACTCTGGTTTTGGGACGCCCACAGCCGCACAATTCAGTGTTTTTGGCTTCTGTGCCTGGGAATGTTCATCGCGTCCAGTTCGATGGCCACCATTCCCATTTGGTTTATAGTCTTGGAGAGAAAAATAGGAAATTGGCAGATTTGGTTCATGGATGAATCGAGGCGGTGTGGGAATTGAGGTCCAATCAATTGGGGAGGCGGATGCAGAGGATGAGCCAAAATCAAGGGCGGATGAGGCACCTGTGGAGAAAAGAATTATTAATTTTGAGAAGAGAAAAATATTATAATTTTTTGCAAAATAATTTGAATTCTAAAATGATTAAATTGCCAAGATTTTTAAAGCCCATTTCCTGGCCGTAAAGAGTGTTAGCACTTTTGGATTATGATAAAAATTAAAACTGATATGGAGCTATTTATAGAAGGTAGTGATTTAGAGCCACTTCTGGAAGAAGCCAATAACCATAATTTGGTCCAGTTTTTTGGTCCAAAGTAAATTGAATATTGGGACAATTATGAAGCTTATTTCCCATTTTTGACCTTTAAGAAATAATAATTTGGCTATGTTTTGGGCCACAAAAATGTCTTTTTTTAAAGTTTCAAATAATTTCAATTTTCATTGTTTTTACATTAAATAATTTCCATATATGAAAATGAGAAAATTAGTACCTGAAAAAAGGAGGCTGAGGTAAATTGGCAAGGCCAAATGTGCTATAAATGTGGTGATCATTGTTGATGTTGCGATTGGCCGTTTTCTCATTTTATATAAATTCATTCATAGAATTTTTCCTAAAATTGAAAATGAATAAATATGGCCAGAAATTTTACAACAAAAAAGTATTTTTCGCGCGGTCATCCAAACCAATTTATCCTCACCAAACAAAAATTCCCTTTAAAGATGCCGACCTTATAAGGAAAATGAAAAATCACCAAATTTGGGAAACATTTTGAGAGACAATTTTTTTATGGAAAAAATGTGATTAAAAAGAGAGGAATGGGCGAATTGGAGGAGCCAAAATTTCCTGATTAAAAATTGCTCGCAATTAAAAAAAAGGAGAGGGAGGAAAAGGCAGCTGGAAACAAAATAACAAATTAATAAAGGGACAAATAGAGAGTCGACGATGACATTCTTTTGTCTATAATTTAAGAAGAAAATAGCCAATTTTGAAAGGCGATATAACAATGAAATGGCCATAGTGTGTTCTAAAAAATGGCTTTGAAATTGTATGAAATTTTACTATTTAAAAAGTTTAAGTCTTTGAATATAATTAACTCGAATTTCTGAAGTAAAAATAATTTCTTCTTTATATAGTCTTAAATTCTGAAAAATATTAAGCCATTTAATAGCCAATTTTTAGAGGTCATTTAATGCTTTTTAAATGGCATATTGCCTTCTAGAATTGAGTTTTCTTGTAAAACAATGGGCAAAAGAATAGTAGGGTACATTGAATAGATGGTAATTATTCGTTTTTTTTTCGAAAAGAGGAATTTAAATTTGGATGATGTTTTTTGACGTCAAAATGCTATAAAAGGTGTTCAAAAACGGAAGGCATATATATAATTGTTGCCTAGGACCATAGAATTGATTGGAAGTGGGTGGGCAGTCCCCAAAATGGGTTTCTTGAGGGGCACCAAAAACCATTGTGGTAAAAAGGAAGGAAGAAATAGGGATAAAAATATGTGGAGGACGAGCCGTTTGGCCCTTTTTGGGCAGCCGAAATGGCCTCTAGGCTGGGATGGGCCACATAAAGAGAGGGAAAGAAAATTGGCGGAAATGAACAACCACCATCGGCTGCCGCACTTTTTGGTAAACGAGAAAATTGTGGGGGCAAAGGAGGAATGAGATGAGAAAGGGGATTTGGGGGGGGGGGGGGGGGTGGGGGTCGAGAAGAGAGGCCAAAGGGCATGAAAAATGGAAAATTATGGAGGGTGGATTTGGAACTGGGCGGATGGCTAGAAGGATAAAATTATATTTTTTTCGAGGTTGTAAATGAGGCTACAACGCGATTTATCGAACAAAAAGTATGAATTGGTCAAAAGGAAAAACACATTTAAAAATTAATTAAAATTTACAGGGCAATAAAGATTTGTATAATTTTTGACTTTATTTTTAGTTAAATATAATAATTCCCTCCTGTTTTAATTCCGCCTGGCGAACTTAGAATAATTCCGCCTGTTTTAATTCCGCCTGGCGAACTTAGAATAATTCCGCCTAGTCAACTTAGAATAATTCCGCCTGGTGAACTTAGAATAATTCCGCCTGGTGAACTTAGAATAATTCCGCCTGGCGAACTTAGAATAATTCCGCCTAGCGAACTTAGAATAATTCCGCCTGGCGAACTTAGAATAATTCCGCCTGGCGAACTTAGAATAATTCCGCCTAGTCAACTTAGAATAATTCCGCCTGGTGAACTTAGAATAATTCCGCCTGGCGAACTGAGAATAATTCCGCCTGGCGAACTTAGAATAATTCCGCCTGGCGAACTTAGAATAATTCCGCCTGTTTTAATTCCGCCTGGCGAACTTAGAATAATTCCGCCTAGTCAACTTAGAATAATTCCGCCTGGCGAACTGAGAATAATTCCGCCTGGCGAACTTAGAATAATTCCGCCTGGCGAACTTAGAATAATTCCGCCTAGTCAACTTAGAATAATTCCGCCTGGTGAACTTAGAATAATTCCGCCTGGCGAACTGAGAATAATTCCGCCTGGCGAACTTAGAATAATTCCGCCTGTTTTAATTCCGCCTGGCGAACTTAGAATAATTCCGCCTAGTCAACTTAGAATAATTCCGCCTGGCGAACTTAGAATAATTCCGCCTAGTCAACTTAGAATAATTCCGCCTGGTGAACTTAGAATAATTCCGCCTGGCGAACTGAGAATAATTCCGCCTGGCGAACTTAGAATAATTCCGCCTGGCGAACTTAGAATAATTCCGCCTGTTTTAATTCCGCCTGGCGAACTTAGAATAATTCCGCCTAGTCAACTTAGAATAATTCCGCCTGGCGAACTGAGAATAATTCCGCCTGGCGAACTTAGAATAATTCCGCCTGGCGAACTTAGAATAATTCCGCCTGGCGAACTTAGAATAATTCCGCCTGGCGAACTTAGAATAATTCCGCCTGGCGAACTTGAATAATTCCGCCTGTTTTAATTTCGCTTTTGATTTTAATTGGGGAGAATGGAATGAGAATATAAAAAATCCTTAAATTTACTTCAAGACCTAAACGTGATTTTATTCCAAATTGAGAAAGATACCGATATAAGAGGTTTAGCATATTGGCAAAAATTGTTTTGTTTTTATCAACATTGATGGCTAACCTTTTGATATTTTCAAGGAAGGAAGGAAAGACATTGCCAATTCTCTCTTCAAGGATAAGGCAAAAAAGCAGCCGCGGCCTTGGGGGAATTAATTACGCGGAAAAACGAAAAATGCGGATGGCCCCCTTCTTTTTTGCCTTGTGACGGCGCGAGATGACCGCCGAGCGCCGACGCCGAGGGGCAACCAGGCACATTTCCAATTCCATCCTTTCCTTCACAATTCAAGGATGTGCTTCCTTCCTTCCCATATATCCTCATTATTCGGCATCGGAAAGGGAATTGTGGCTCTCATTTGAAAAAAAAGCAAGATAGGTTTGGTGGCATTGAAAATAGGCAGGGGATTGGTTTGGTGGCAATGCCATTGAATTTGATGGAAAAATTTGTTTAATTTGAAGTTTAAAGGTTTGGGTAGGGTATTGAATTCAATAAATAATATAATTTAGAAAATTTAAATATGAAAGGGTCCTTCGCTTATATAATTTAGAATGGAGAAAATATTTTGGAAAAAAATTGCAAAATTTTTAAAAACTAGAATGCTAAAAAATTTAAAAAAATCTATCAACCATATATTTGACTTAAGATGAAATTAAAATTCTAAAAGGAAAGAATAGAGAGCATTTAGAATAGATGGTTTAAGATTTTTAATTTTAAGTATCAAAATATTATGGAGAAATTGAATAAATTGGGTACTTCATTAATTAATGACAAATATTCAAGGCATTGGGTGACAAATGTCACATAGTTCAGTATAAATTGAGATTTTGGAATGGAGGAGAGAAAGTGGATAAAATAGGTTTACATATGTTAAATGGACCGGAAAAGAAAGGCCAGTTGTTTTTTTTTGGTGGCATTGGCCAAAAAGAAGAGATGCTGGGCTAAGGCATATGGTTCTACATCATTGGATGAGTCAGTATAAAATGTTTCAAAATTTTGGTTATTTTATGCTTTATGGTCATTTTTTGGCATTTTACAAAATGAGATTAATTGAGAGGATGGAATCGGCAAAAATAATTAATTATAATAAATTTTAGGGAATAAAAACCATCGATTCGTTCAATTAACCTTCCTTTCCATTTCCTTATCAGATAGAAATTGATGGGTAGAAGATGGATGGTTTAGAATGGTTTTATGCTAATTTTGGGGCAATAATTGAGGAAATATAGAGTCTAAAATTCTTTGTCAGACCAGGAAAATTCGAATCCGAATTTTGGCTAATTTAGCTTTGCATTTTGGATGGCCAGAGTCCATTTAAAATATGCAAATTTGGCTAAGAATGGCATTTTGCATCCAAATTGTGAAACAGCGAATAAAAAGGGAAGGAG
Source organism: Pratylenchus scribneri (assembly GCA_030063045.1). Classification (NCBI taxonomy): domain Eukaryota; kingdom Metazoa; phylum Nematoda; class Chromadorea; order Rhabditida; family Pratylenchidae; genus Pratylenchus; species Pratylenchus scribneri. The sequence goes on along the minus strand of JAQSEB010000093.1, from coordinate 403,610 downwards.
CACATTCTATTTTGGCCAAAAATGGTGCCAAAAATGAGTATGGACTAATCCTCTGGCCTCACACCATTGGGAATATATGCCCTAAAATGGGCAAAGGGGGTCGATGTGAATGCAATTTCACTCTTTTTTTTTTGTTTGTTTTTTGGCTTTTGAATTCCCCGTTACACCCAAAAATGGACTTTGTGCAAAATCGATTTTAAAATATTTTTACGTGGAGTAAAAAATTATGAGAAAATAAACGTTAAAAATTTTTTGGCGGAATGGAAATTAATGGTTAAAATTTGGCAATGCCAATTAAGTAAAATTATTACAAAAATTAGAATAATTAATATATCATAATTATAAAAATTTCATAAATGGATCTTTGATTGGAAACTCCAATTCCGAATTTACTAATCCACATTGTATAGGCCATAGTCAATCCCAAAAGAAAAGGAATGAATGTTTTTTCTCGGGACATATTCATATTTCCTTTCCTTCGTGTTCCTTTCCCATGTTCCTTTTCCTTTGTAAAAGGGAAAAGTGATCATTCTGTAGCAATTTTTCCCTTCAATTACGGTACTCCAAATGTTCCTTTTTATTTTGATTTGATACAGGCCCCGAAGGCATTTCACTTGGAAATGGGGAAGGATGATTTAAGTATGCTGTAGCTCATATTTAAATTAATGTAATGAATTTAATTAAAATGAAAATATTCGTTGTGTTTTGGATATATTCCTTTATCTTTTCATTTGATTACCTACCCAATAGATTTTTGGGATATGGAATATTATTAATTTATTTTATTGAGGAATTATTCAACAAAAAGTGAATTTAATTAGCAATTTATTTTCATAAAATTTAAGGGAAATTGGACAAAAAGAGTGACTTTGAGTTGGATTGGAGATTGGGCTGTTACTTGTCGAGATTTTATAATGGAGATGGGGAAATTGGAGGAAGAAGGCCGATTTCTCTTTAATTCGATTAGCAACTCATCCCCCATCTATTAGAGCCGAAAACCCGCATCGCCAAATTTCGCGTGCGCTCTTTCCCTTTTAAGAAATGTTGGAGGCATCAAAAATGCTGTTTCTGGGATGGAAGTTTTTTGGTTATTTCACAAAAAGCGGATATTGAGGAAGAATTGGGCATTTTGGATGGGACATTTTGAGGAAATTGCAAGGAATTGAACAAATGTGGCAGCGAGGGGAATGGGATCGATGTCAAATGAGGCAGGGAAGGATGGAATGGGTCAAAGTGAGCAGATTTATTGCCGATCGGGTGGTCGACTCGACCGACCGGACATTTTCTCGATTGCCCGTGCCGCACGAAAGAGGAGGACACAAGTGTCCCCTCGGGGGAAAAGAGGCAATTTGAAGGGAAATGGGTGGTTGGATGATGGAGGCGGAAATTTGTCGAAAAGTTTTTGAAAAGAGGTGAGAAGAGGAAATGCTTTGAAGAATGATTGAAATTTGGCCATTTTACTCACTGGACATTTTCAAAAGGGGAATTTGGCCATTGGGTTTCGTCGCAAAGTACAATGAAATTTTCGCATTAATTTTAGGTGAATATTAGCTTAATGTTTAACTAATTTTTAAAGGTTTTAAGACCCTTAAAAAAATAAGGGCCTAAAAAGTTGCAAAATGGGCCAAATTCGGTTTGGTTATTTCTTGGCCAAAACTTAATGGCCAACAAAATTCCGATCAATCATTTTGATATCGGGATATTCCGTAGGAAGAGTTCGATAAAATTTAATTAAAATTTTGAACGATTGTTGGGTCAGGGGAAAATTGGCTGCGCAAAAATCGAGTCTCCTCATTTGTCCTTTACTAATTTGAATGGTCATTGGAAGAAAGGAACAGAAGGATAGGAATGGGTAAAATGTTGTGTTGTATGTATCGATTAAGATTGCTTGGAAGGAGGGGGAATGGTCGCGCAGGAGGCCCTGACCTTGGGTGGAGGGAGGAATGGATGTGCTTTGGGGGTGCAAATATAATTGGGAGTGGCTCAGTCAGGGGAACAGTTTTGTTATTGTGAAGAAATGGAACAGTGAAGAAGGGAAAGAAGTACAAAAGAATAACCAATTTTGATTTTCGGACACTTTAATTGAATTTGGAAGGTCTTTTGCATTTTATGGCCCCAAATTTGGCCAATCAAATACCTATAAAATGTGTCAAATTCCTTCTTTTGGGTGCTAATAATGGTTAATGCATATTTCAATAATTAAATAGAAATTATTTGCCATAAAGAATTCAAAGAAAATTTGCCTTGAAGCATTAACTTTGGGCGGAGAATTTAAATAAAATTCCCGAATTTATATTGAATGAATTGCGCATCCAAATGAATTGATTGCCTCCTATCTGCCCTTCTTCGCCATCTGCTTCTGCGCATAATAATAATAATAATTGTGTGTGCCTCCTTTTGGCCAATGCCAAGCTCCGCGGCCTTTCTCGAATCCTTCCTTCCTTCCTTCCTTATTTGGTTTTGGAGTGCCTGCCAAACACAAATTTGGAGGGGAACGGCTCATACTTGACATTCACCCTTTTCAAAAAAAGCATTCTATTTTGGTTTATTTTGCATTTTTGTGTTGTCATTTTCCCATCCCTTATACATTTTCTAATCTACGAGGTTTACTCTTTTTTGGTGTGCGCAAACAGTCGAAGGGCGGAAACAAAATTGAATTTTGGGGGTGGGGGATGGGAATATGCAAATTTTTTGGAAATTGGAAAATAGGTAACCATTTATGGAGGAAGAATCAACAATTGTGGTCAAAATAATTGGATGGACAAGATATTTTGGATTTGGAGGAAAAAAAAGGACAATTATAATGCTGATTGGAGTACCTGTGCCATTCTTTTGGCCATAACTCAAGAAACCAATTCGAGATGGCGTTATGCCATTTGAAAGCCCTAAAATATTTTCTAAAAAGTGATTTTTCTAATTTTTGAAATGATAAAATAATTTATAAAATAAGCGACTTTTCTTCGAAAAATTAGGATTTACACTAAAAAGACATGTTAAATCTTTTAAGAATATATTAAAATTTTAAAAAGCCACCTTTTAGAGGACACTTTAGGCTTTAAAATATTATATGCCTAGAGGAATTGGTTTCATTGAGTTATGGCCAAAAAATTAGCCGGGTCTGGGTCTAAATCGGCGTGCACAAAATTTTGTGTTTCAATTTATGAGAGGAAAAAAATTGAATTGAAATTAAAATCAGAAATCACATTGTTTTTGTTTTTTGTTGCATATTTTCTTCCATTTGGATGAAGGCCTTCCATTATTTTGTGGGGGAAATTTTGAGTGAAATTTTTGAAATGCCCAAAATTGAAGGGGAGGGGTGGGTGAAATTTGGTGCATCCAGCCAATTCAAATGCAAAATTGGCAAGGAAAGGGGATGGCGTAAAAAATTGTTACTCCCTTCCCATCGAAACAATCTGAGTGAGTTAAAATGCGTTGAAAATGGTCGAAAAATTCACAAAATTAATCGAGTTTTTTTGATGGAAATTGGAAAGCAGATTATTGTGTGGCCTAGAAAATGGGTAAAAATTTATATTCTAATTTAAAGGGCCCTTTCCATTATTCCCTTTACGGATACTCATATAGGTGTGGGCATATTTAAAAAATTAATACTTAAAATCATGATGGAATGGAAGGGAAAAATATAGAGTCCTTAACTTGTGGGAAATTAGACGAAAATAAAAAATAAATTCCAACAGAAATGTTTCAAACAAATGCCCCAATGTTGTATTTTATTCCAGAATATCCATAAAAGGGGATGGGTTAACAAAAATGAAGAAGAATGATTTGTATTGAATTCATCTTTTCATAAGCAATTTCTTTAAATGAATTCACAATTCTTCATGCCCTCCATTTTCCATTGTATCCAACAAAAGTTGCAATTCCAATTTTTGCTGGTCCAGTTTTCCACCGCCCTTCAAGAATGCCAGCATTTCCCGACGATCCGCTTTCCCATTTCCATCTCCGTTTTCATCGGCCAATTCCACCAGACGTTTCAATAAAGCGCAAAATTTCGGATGATTCAAAAATTGCTCTTCACCGATTGACCCATCCTTAGATATTAGTATAATTAATATATTTATAAAGTCAAATATTTTAGTGCACAAAACAAAATTCTAACCAAAAAGTGTTACCTTAACACTTAGAAAGAACTACAATTTATATATTCAAATCCAAAATTTCAACTCATCGAGTCGCTTATTTCGGTATTCCCGGAAAAGAATTTTAAAAAAATTACAAAATAAAATATATTTGTCATCCGAAAATCACTTCTGGCCGATTCAAATTTATGGAATTAATTTTGGGTTATATGAGTGATTATCGAGTAATGCTGGTTTCGGTATTTTGACCATCGAGCAGCAATCCTAATCCAAATAAAAACAATATCATAACTAATAATATTCATTCAAATTAAAACCCACACAATTTTGCTTTATAAAATTAATTCTTACCTCATTCTTTTTAAGGATGTTTGAAATGAAAAGAAATAGAAGAGTTCCGGTGATGTCATCATGCGTTTTTGCCTTCATGGCTTCAATTGCCTTTTCCAACATTTTTTTGGCCAACTTAAAGGAATGGGATTCGATGAAAATAAATTTTTTACAATTTTTAAACAATTCTTATGGGGAATCTGATGCTTTGAAGCTATAAATGAACTTGGATTTACTGAGATTTATCATAGTAAAAGAAAGGGGGAAATTTGATAAAAATTTTGATATTGCCGATAGCTCATTCGACATCCACGACGGACTGAATCTGAAAGCATCATTTTGATTCAAATTTAGTTCCAAAAAATAATGGAAATCCTCCGAGACAAATTAGTTTTACGGTCATAAATTTTTGATTTAATTTTATGTAAAAATGATTCAAAAATATGGTTTTGATCCCTAATTTCCTTTTTTCGTTATAAATTTTGAAAATATCTACTTGGACGACATGGAGCAGTGCTTTGTGGCTCAGGCGGAATTGATGGGCGAATTTGTGTGATGGAAAGAAGATGGAAAAGAATAAAATTGATGAATGAGAATAATTTTATTCTATTCTTTGTCCTTTTATGGCATTTAAATATATTTGCCAAATATTTTACAAATAAATTGAGCATTGAAATTGTTTGGAGGGAAAAATTTTCATTCTAGCATTTTTAGCATTTTTGAGGCTTTTTTCATCGTATTCTCCTTAAAAAAATTAGTCTTGAAAATTTTGGTGGGTAAATTTGGGTAGAAAAAATTGGCCAAAATTGCTGGGAGAAATGTTGGCTTAAGAGAAATAAATTGGAAAATACCAAAAGCAAAAACATAAAACATTCCTAATCATTTTCACCATTTTTTATTTGCCTCAATTCTGTCAAATATCCCATTAGTGTGTCCAATGCCAATAAAAATTGTGCTAATTTAAAAAAGGGAAAAATAAATTTGGTTTAATTTGCCTATGCTTAATATCAAATCAAAAATTCCTTTCATTTTTGGCCATTTCCGTTTCCTCATTAATTTCCCCATTTTTTCCATTGAAATTAATCCTTCATTTCCCCTTCCAAAATTTGCCCCATGAACCGGGCGTGCACCCTATTTTGTGTGAAATCAGGCCATTCTCACATAAATTCCCGCATTATCGACCAACCACCCCAATGGGGAAATTGGTCGATTTTTGCAGCAAAAAATGGAGAAAGGGGGAATTGGAGGGGGCAAAGGACTTGTCTGGTTAATAGACCAAAGAAGTTTTCCATTTATTTTATCATTTTTGTGTCCCTTTCATTCAATTTCATTTCCACTTCCAAAATGGCGCCTCCATCAAATTCCGGAAAATTTCTCGAGCAAGAGGAAATGGTGGCCAAGAATCCGGGTGTGAACGGAAGGGAAAATGTCAAGGAGGACGATGGTGGAATGTGGACAAAAATAAATGGCAAATGGATTTGGTTGAGTGCCGAATTTGTTAAAAGTCATCCCGGTGGTCCAGTCCTCACTCAATATAGGTCAAAAATTGGGCAAATTATAGGAAAGAAAAATGGTAATTTTGGTGTGATTTTGCAGGGATGCGGAAGCCACCCACATTTTCCACGCTTTTCATGAAGGTCCCTTAAAGCAAAATTCATAAATTTATAAAAATCTTCAAAAGGATCCGCAAAAGCGTATAAACAATTAAATTTACTGGAAGCAAAAGGAAAACCAGCGGCGGATGATGAAAATGGCAAAGGAAATGGGACAAATGGATGGACTGGGAAAGAATTGGAATTTGACGCAAAAAAAGTGGTGGCCGAATACAGAATATCCATTGAGAAGGTAATGAATTAATTCTCATATTTAAAATGTACAAAATTTAATGAAAATTGACATTAATTTTTGAGAAATTTGATACCATTTGATTATAGAAAGAATTGTTGAATTTGATTAAATTGCAAAAAATTTATGACAGCCAAAATTAAGCAGTTTTTGTTTTATGGCCATAACTTTCTTATTAATTAGGTTTTGTTCAATCATTTTGATAGCAAAATGTTCTACAGAAAGAGCTTAAGCAAATAATATAAAAATAAAAAATTTATGGTTAATTTTAAATTCAAATATTCATTTCAAGGAAAAACAAATTGTGCTGGAATTCGAGAAGTTGCGCAGAGTAAGCTTACTTTGAAATTTGAATCGCTTAAATAATAAATATCTGACATTTAGGATGTTCATGCCCGTGGCTTGATGCACCCCAAGCCTGCATTTTATGTGCGAAAAGTTGCGGAAGTATTCGGATTGTTGGCACTTTGTTTTTGGCTGCAATATAGAACATTTTATATATGTTCGGCATTTGTTTTGGCATTAACATGGCAACAAATGGGATGGTGAGATCGATGATATTCATTCTACTATAAAATATTTAGGCTTTGTCATGAATTTTGCCATCATCAGCCAACAAAGAATCGTCGATTCAACGATGCTTGTTCCCTTTTGCTAGGGAATGTTGCCCAAGGCTTTTCCAGAGATTGGTGGAAGGACAAGGTGGGGAAATGAGGATTATTGGCTTACAGTATCTGTAATAAGGAAAATTATAACAATTTTGCCACACAGTATGATAGCCAAATTAAACCATCAATATATGTTTGGAGAAGATGAAATTAGGAATGGAATAATTTGATAATGACCGAATAATAAGACAATATGGTGTAATTTACAATCATTTTTAAAAATTAAATTTTTCCTTTTTTTATTTATTTTTTGTTATGTTAACAAATGACTAAAATTAATCAAAATTATTCCATTCGCATTTTTCTTTCTTTAAAATTATGACTATTTAATTGGGCAATGACCAACATTTTTAACCAAATGGAATTATTCCTCACCCTGTTAAATAAGCGGAATTAATTTTAAACAGGCGGGTTTATTCTAAGCCAGGCGGAATTATTCTAAGTTCGCCAGGCGGAATTAAAACAGGCGGAATTATTCTTAGTTCGCCAGGCGGAATTATTCTAAGTTCGCCAGGCGGAATTATTCTAAGTTCGCCAGGCGGAATTATTCTAAGTTCGCCAGGCGGAATTAAAACAGATGGAATTAAATTTAGTTATCCAGGACGAATTAAAAATTGCTTCATATTCAATTTAATTGACAATATTTGCAGCATAATCTTCACCATGCCGCTACTAATATCATAGAAAGGGATGGTGACATCGATTTGGCCCCATTGTTGGCATTGGTTTGCATTTTTGGCCTCAAATTTTGCCATTTTTTATATTCCATTAGGTACCCGATGATCTTGGCAAATACAAAACATTGATTTCCAAACTTCTTTTACGCCTCATTCTGCCTTATCAACATTGGTTAAGCATTTGCCACATTTTTAAAATTAATCTATTTTTCCCAGGTATTTCACATTTATGTATCTACTTTTGCGCATTTCCTGGACCAGTCAAAGCATTTTCCATGCATTTTCCGCTTCAAGCAGTCATTTCACCAAACATCAAGGCGTAGCATTGGCTGAACAGGCACAACTATATTATATTAATAAATTTCGAATATTAATTATTTAATAATTGAGGTCGAAAGAATTTGAGTAATTTTTCTATCTAAAAATTTTAAAGTAATTTCCATTTTAACATTTATTTTTAAATATTCGGATACTTTAATGAATGAATCCAATTTTTAGTTTAAATATCCGGAGAGAATTTGGTCAATTTAATTAGGAATATTTTGGCTTGATTTGTAACTCACAAGTCATAAATATTCAATTTTGGTTCTAATAAATTGGATCAGCCGAATTTAGCCCAAATATATTGAAGTCAGTCCAATTTCCCTCTAATATATTGAATTCGGCCGATTTTAAAATGGCTCAAATATTTTCAACTCATCAGCCTAATCCCTAAAATCTAATTTTCAAAATTACTCATCAATAAAAAATATTTATTTTTCAGCTCACCCTTTTGGCCCATTGGTCCTGGGTGTTGGCCCAACTTTGGCTATTACCCTCCCCCACAATTCAACTTCTTTTCTTTGCAATTTCTCAATTTGGTTCAATTTTCTCCAATTCAATTCCAAAAATTCCCTGCATAGGTGGCGGTTTATTCATTTCCCTTGTTGTTTCCTATAATCACAACTCGGTGCCCAAATTCCCTGAACATTCCGGCTTACTCAATAATTTTGCTGCACTCCATTTGTTGACAACAAGGAATATGCGCAGTTCACCGTAATCCTACAAAATTGCATCCAAATTCATTTTCTATTTTCAGATTCGTTGATTGGTTTTGGGGCGGTCTCAATTTTCAAGTTCGCATTTCCATTTTTTTCTTTTCAATTTTTTGCTGCGGAAAAATTTCGGAATTATTTAATGGGGTCTGGGTTGTTAAAATTCGAAATATTGGCTTCCTAATAAGATTAATTCAATTCATATTGGTAAATTTATTTTAGGAAATTTCGAATTTCCAAAATATGCTGGACTAAAAATTATGTCATAAACTTTTGGTTTAATTTAATTATAATTTTCCTTTCACTTTAACAGAGATGTATGCCAAAAATTTCATAAATTAGACCATTTTGAATCGAATTTATCTTTAAAAATTACAAAATCCCAATTAATGAAATTTCGGAATCTCCCCCCATAAATCCAATATCCCCCAATAACCATCCTTCCCATTCAGATTGAGCATCATCTATTCCCAACAATGCCAAGGCCGAATTTGCCAATTTGCTCCAAAATGGTCCGTAACTTTTGCGCTCGAACCGGCCTTCCCTATATGGAGGATGATTTTGCCACCGGCTATTTGGCCAGTTTAAGGTGGGAATTTTTCCTTTTTTTAACTTATTTCTTTCCTTAATTTTTTTCCACAGGCTTTTACGGCAAGTTTCAGAACAAGCCATCAACCAGAAGAAGAAATTGGCAGAATGAAAACAAAATTAAAAACCAAAATTTAATTCTAAATTTTCATTTATTCGTCATTAACAAATCAGAGATTAAATTCGAAAATGGATAAATGCACTCGGATTTTTTATTTCCTGGTTAATTTCTCAAATTAATTTTCGCCACCTGACTTCACCAAAATTGTTATTAAAATTTTTAAATATTGATTAAAAAATATGAAAAGGAAAATTTGCCGCGTGGATTGACGCAAAACGGAAAACGGGAATGTCGAAGAGATAATCCCCTCCGGCAATGAATTTGTGGTGGTCTTCTTGGTCAACATTAACGGCAAACATGGACGGACGAATTATAATAAGGATGGAAAATGTATAGATGTAGGGAAAGGAATAGTCCAATTTGGCAAAATGTGCCATGCGAAATTCATAATTATTTACGGCATTTTACACACCAAAACCCCAAATAAGCCATTCAAAATAATTGGAAAAGGACCTTTCCTTCACATTGTTAAAATTTTGGCATTTTCTACCCCTAAAAATTATTTAAATAATTTTAGCGATATCTTTACCCCAAAAATGATGTCAATTTCCTCGATTCTTGCCTTTTCGACCGGCCTTAGCCGTTTGCTTTTACCATTTTTCTACCTTCAAAATGCCATTACTTCACCTTGGTTCGCTCCAATCGCCCATTTGGCCCATCATATTTCCTCCATTGCCGGCACATTCATTGGATCAACTATCATGAGGTTCGGTTTGGATAAATTCGGAATAGGACGAGTGTATACCTGGGACTATTATTTCGACCATAACTTAACAAAGAATTAATTAATCCAGCAGAAAGGCGATATGCCATTTGAATGCCCTATCTTTCTAAATGTCCTCTAAAAAGTATATTAATTAATTTTTTGAAAATGCTAAATTTTGAAAGTTTGGACTTTTCCAATGAAACCAATTTCACTTTTATTGTATCCTGAGCTATTATAAACATAAGAAAAGAATGCGAAAACAGACAATTTTCTTCAGCATTTAATTTCCTATACCGTAACCTAATTGTTCATTCCAATTTCCCATTTATTTCCCTTGCAGCAAATTGCCATTCATCTCCTCCTCTTCCAATCTTCATTTCAATTCTTCCCTTCTTTTATTCCTTTCTGCCCTTCTCAAATTCATTTGCCTTTTTATATTCACAATTTTTCTCCATTTCAATCTTTCATCTCATTATCTTTTCCTACTCCCTATTTTTGGCATTGGAATTGCCGATGGAATTTGCCAACGAAATTTAATGATTGATGCACTCAAAATTGGCAAATTGCCGATGGTTTGTGCCCACTTTATTCACTCTACCAATTTTTATACAGATTCAAATTTTGGTCCAACATTCGGCTGCTTCTTTGTTCGCCGCCTTCACAATTTGCGCACCATTTGATGCAAAAATGTTATTTCTTTTCCATTATTTTAATTTTTCTATTCTGAAATTTCAGTGACCATTCTTCAGAATTTATCCCTCAAATGACTTTCCAATTTTCGATTGAACCAAAAATGCTATTCGGTGGATTGGCCATTTTTCAAGTGAATTTTATTGCATTTTGATTAGGGTGTTCAAAGTCGGTTTTAAACCGAACTTTTCATTTTCGGTTTCGACTGATTTTGGAAATTCGAATTCTCCCTTTTTATCTTTCCCAATTTTGAAGGCTATTTTGCTTTTTCCACTTTTCCCGGTCCAATCGAAAGGAGAAAACGATGGCCCAATTGCATTTGAGAATTCGCCAATTTCCATTCGAACACATGAAATTCCTTTACAAATTGAACAATCCGGTTTGCCACTGGGAAAATCAATTCAGTTATTTTCATTTCAGCAAATCCTCCATCAATTGGGTTCGCTCTTTTGGCCCCAATTTGCCTAATTTGTGCCATTTCCGCTGCCCTTTTTGATGGCATTCCATTTGCCATTTTCCCATTCACAAATTCAAATGAATTTGGCCAAAAACGTGATGAGTTTCTGCTCTTTTCCGTTCGTTTTTCCCTTCCACATTTTCCTACTCTAAATTTAATCCCAAAAAGGCATTCGCATTGTTCGCCCATCTTTTTCTGGCATTCACCTTTTTGCCCAGCCAAAGGCCTCAATCTCGGCTAATTTCATGGTTCTCCTCTCCAAATGCCGCACTTTTCCCAATTGGACTGGTCCATTCTGAATTCTTTCAAAAATATTCATTTTTAGTTTGGCTCCGGATTTGCCCTTTGCACTTTGAATGCTCCAATCTTTTTCCGGCAATTCTCAATCTCCATTTATGGCGCCTCATTGGCTTTGATTTTGCCGGCCATTTTGTTGCATTTTGCCGCACAATTCGACATTCCAATTTCAAAAGATTGCAATTTACCTCCTCCGGGGCTTCTTCCCATTTTATTCGCTTCCCAAATTGGGCCACTCATTTTTCCATTCATTTTGGCACAAGTTTTCCACCTATCCCTCCAACAATTATTTGCCCCAATCAAAAGATCTTCTCCGCCTATGGTGGCCCCCAATTGTACACTTCAATTGCACTTTTGGCCATTCTTTTCATGGTCATTGCCTTTGTTTGCATTTTGAATGCCCAGGCTGAACAGCAACAACAAATGCGATCAACAAAAAAAGGTAAATCCGTTTTGAATTAACTTAAATAACTAGGAAAAGTATTAAATTCAATCAAGTTTTCGGTTAATAATTTAATTAATGAACAAAATTACAAGAAAAAATTAGGAAAAAAATTTGGATCTTTCTCAGGGCATTGAACCAGAGACTATTAAATTTTATATGCTCCACGATTTTACCAACTCGACTATACACGCCCAATTGAAATATTTTAAAAGATAATAAAAGAATTGGATTGCCGATTTTCTTTTTTTTTCCTAATAAAATAAGAAATAACCCGCCAATTTCGTTTTTATAATACCAATTCCTAATTGAAATTAATCAAAAGTAAATTTGAAGGAAATTTACTGTTCGAATGGTTCCGAGGAAATGGTGGAAAAAGAACTCGACGTTCAATTCGTCGATTTGTTCGAAATGTTCGGGGAAGTTTACGACGGAGACAAACACCCGGCTTGTCCTATGGTCGATGCCAAAAAAGACGACGGGTTGGAACGGCGGATATGGTTTTGCTGGAGGAAAATCCCATAAATGCCGATGGCCAAATGAGGAATAATTATCAAAGCATTCAGCAGGTAGAAAATGGGGGAAAAGCATTAGAACAGGGAATAAATTGATAGAATAAATATAAATAATGCAGAGAATAATTTCGTCTGAATTAGATTAATTCCGACTATTTAATTAAGATAAATTCCGCTATTTAATTTAGATTAATTCCATGTTTTTGAATTCAGCCTTTTTAGGGAATAATTACACCTTTTTAATTCTGCCTGTTAAAAATAATTTTAACTTTCAGAAAATGAAAAACCGAACATTTTTTGGAAGGCGAACATAAAACATTAAAATAAATACCCAAACTAATTCCCCTTAATTTATCATTAAGTTAATTACTTTTTTTAATTAATACAATAAATTCCATTTTTAACTAATTTAAAATTATTGTATTTCTTTAAAAAAAATGTCTCCTTTTAATGCTTTATAATTAATGGTGCCTAAATGGACTGCAATTCCTTTATTTGAAATGAATTCAGGCAATGGACAATGAACAGTTTGTTGAAGCCAAAAGAGAGGAACATATTGAGGAGACAAAGAAATTTGAATTGAAAGGGTCATTGGCCATGAGAAGGGCCAGATTCGCTAAATTATCGTTGCCCTCAATCATCGTTCAACCTCAGGGCCCAGAAAACAATGAAAATTCCAAATCAATGCAAATTAAAATGTTGGGTGGAGAAAGGAAACTTTCATGGCAAAACAACAAATGAATATATTTATTTTTTTTATGTATTTGTCATTTAATTTTGTTCAAATTTTTGTCCATCAAATATATCAACATTATTTAATTCACATTAAATTAAATTTCAACTTTTAAATCATTCCCATTCAATTCCCAAAATCAAAATGGCATTCATCATCATTCTTCATAAGACAGAACATTGGCCAATTACGCATCCCACGCAGCCATCTGTTAAGCCAACGCGTTTGACACGCAAATGAATGATGCCATTGCCATCATCATCACTTCCACCCATTGTTCCATTCAACATCACTTTTTAGGATGGGAAATGAAATTATTTAATTATTAAAAATTCTAATATTTTAGCTTTGTCTCGGCACTCAAAATAAAGCCCAATTTAATTAATTAAATATGGTCAATTTGAAAGCAAATATTAAACATTTAAATGAATAAATTTGAACATAGGTTCCAAATTAACCAAATTTGACCGTTGCTTAGATGTGCAAAGACATATTGACGAGCTAGGCGCTGAATTCAATAATCAGTATCAGTACCCAATTGTATGGGGAATGTTCTCCAAAAATACTACATTAAAATACGGTTGATCTCATTGTCAATGCCAATAATGCCTAAGGACTTCTCCTACATCCTACTGTACCCACACTTTTTGCCTAATCACCCCGGCACCCTATCAATCAAATATTGCCCTAATCTTTCTTTTTAAACTCGCTACTTTCCCCATTAATAAGTGTACGGCTTTTGGTTCATTTTTATGACATTCTGTTATCACATTTTTCCGTACAACAGAAACAGATAAATATATTTACTAAAGTCCAGTGTCCAGTCCAACTAAACCCAATCCCCTTTCTAGGGTCACTGAGGGCTTATGTTAGGCTCCTGGCGAAGGCCCGGGGCGAGAGCTTAGGCCCATTATCGCCCCGAACAACTTGGTCCCGGTTAAGGACTGTAACTCATTTTAATTCTTCCCAGAATTCGCATTTCTTTCCATTTTTTACCTAATGAATCATGGCCTTCCCTATTGTTGTCATCAACATCCGAAACGAGTCCATCATTATGGCCAAAAACAAGAAGGTGACCATTGTTGGCCATGAAAATGAGGAAAATGGAAAAAATCAGCACCAAAATTGGAAACAGATAAAACATTTTTAAATTTGCGAATTATTTTTGTGAATTTGATGGAGGAAAAAAATTTGGTGAATAAAAATGTGAATTTTTAATTTATTTTTAAATGGATAAAAAAGGAAATTGAATGAATAAAAAATAAAATTTTATTTTTAGCCATTATATAAAAATAACTTTTTTAAGCTTCTTTGAATAATTTTTGACGCGCCATAATTGAAAATCCATCTTTTAATGGACCAAAAGTAGAATAAAAAATTTTAAAAAGCCATTAAAAAATTTTAATAATTTTTCAGCCCGTTTTGGTAGCCAAAAAATGCTTTTAAAAATATTATATGGCTTTTAACAGATTCAAAAAAGATATTTTAATTCAATTTATAATAAAAAAATATTTCAGCAGAAATTTAAAAATTGTCTAAATTTATCCTAAATAATTTTCTAACAAAAATGTCCCCATTCCAAATTATTTTGCCGCTGCTTTTGTGCTGCATTTTGCCATTGGCTTTTTCAATTAAACTGACGCCGGACAAAGTGGATGATTTGCTCCAATTATTTGATCGTCTCCCCCAGGCAAGTAACGAAAAATTTTAGAATTTTTTCATCGGTACGCTACAACTGGCCGACGTCCTATCCCATATGGACGACGGCGCTTGTAGCTGATTAAGGGCTAAACCGATATGATAGTTTTTAGTATCAAATTATAGAGCGCACTTATGGCTATCGAAAAATATAAAATTTATTTGGATTGGTTCAGAATTAGCAGAGTTGTACTTAAATTAGACTACTATTATAAATCTGCAAATTTTTCAGTTTTTTGAACACAATTCCAACAAATCTTAGCAATCCAAATAAATTTTATATCAATCGATAGCCAGAAATGCGCTCTTTAATTTGATGTCAAAATCATCAATGCCGATTTAGCCCTTAATGAGCTACAAGCGCCCACTTGTTGGGACATCGCCCATTGTTCCACGTCCCGTTGGCGCGATTACCTATAAAACATGAAAGACTGAAATGATTTATATGAAATTTGTTAGTTAATTCCATTAATTAAAAAAATATAGGATGGCGGCATTTCACCTTCCGAAGTTGATCATCTGCTTTTGGGCGGCGACAACAAAGAAGCAATTGACAAAATTTTTACGGAATCCGACAAGAATGGAGATGAACGAGTGGATCGAGATGAAATGTTGAAGGAAGTGAATGGGAAATTTGGGATGGTGAATAATGTTGTTCAAGTGGCAAAAAACATAGCCGACAAATTTATTGCCGCCAGCACAAACAGCATAATGGCATTGTTGGATGAAAATAAGGCAAATAAATTATTTAAATAATTAATCAAATTGTGAGGGGAATAAATTGGTAATAAGCTGACGGTATTAATGAATAAAAAGAATTCCGATAAAAAAATGAATGGTAAGAAATTTTTTACATTATTTGATTAACAAAATAGTAATGGAACTTCGGTGACACCGATATATGATACGGAAGAAAATTTTTTAATTTATTTTGATGCGGAAATTCTTTTTAATTTTTGAAGATTTCTTTCCTATGATTTTAACAAAAACTTTAAAAAAAAAAATTAGTAAAAGTCCCGCCTGCTTTTCTTTAATAAGTGATAAATCCCAGCTTTTTCCATTAAAGTTTTGAAGGCTATATTTATAAATTATAAGCACTAAAGTTGGTAACATTCCCATAGGTTTAATATTTTAATACTTTTATTTAATCTAAATTTTAATAAAAAAAAGGATGGCTCAGTCACAAAAGCTGAAATGGAGGAAGTTGTTGCACCGGGTAGTTGTCAGATGTTCAAGGATTTTCTGCAAAAAGCGGACGTGAACGGCGACGGAAAAGCGGATCGACAGGAATTGCTGGATGAAATGGCAAAGGAAGGAGAATGAGAAGGAAAATAAACATTAAAATAGAAGAAATATTAATTGAATCATAATGAATGGAAATGGGATAATTATTAAATATAAATTGTTAAAAATTAAATTTAATTTGGTAATATTCATTTTTCCATATTTTTGCCTAATTAATTGGTTAATTTTTGTGCATATAATTTTAATTCATTAAAAATTACCTAATAGAGGAAATGTTCGGCAGAGTAAGGAAATACTCATGGCAAAAAAAATAGAGAAATTTAATTCTATTATCAGTGAATTTTTTATAGATTTAATTCAATTTATAATTAGAAAACAATGGAATTTTTTATAAATCTTTATTTGGCATTTTTGAATGAATTAAAATTCAAATAAAATCGGCGGTGGAATCACCACCCAAAAATCGCATTTCCCGTGCATAAAAGGGCGATTTGAATTCTGCTGCTTTTTTCTGATTTTCAGAAGCAATTCGACCATCCGCATTTTCATCATCAAAATGGATGCCAAAATCTTCGTCAACTTTTAATAAAAATGATAGAATTTTTGAGGGGAATAAATAAGCAAAAACTTCTCATTGGCTTCATCCCAGTCGGGTCAACATGGACCAATGCTATTGAGGAACCATATCTTTAAAATATAAATATTAATTAAATTTAGCAAATAAAATAGATTATCAACATTTGTGCAGCCAAATTTGCTTGTTTAGAATTCAGAATAATAAAAATAACAGCCAATTTTGTTATCATTAACTTATTAGATTATTAAAGTAATTGTTATGCCGAAGAAAAAACACCAATTTTGCTTAAAATATGACCTAAAAATTATGAATATTTTTTCTAATATTTAGCAAAGTAGGAAATTAACTAGGGAAAACGCTAAAAAGCATAAAGTTAAAATATTAGGGCACTAGTGTTGGCATCAAATAATGAACCGACTCGGTTAATTGCGGGAAAAAGTGTTGATCCCAATTTCGTAGCAGCGAATTCGAAATGAACAAACGGCGGCCATCCAAGGAAAGTTGAAGCCGACATGGGCCACCCTCAAATGTGCGGCCATCCAATTTGATTTCTTCTGTGTTGTAACTCTACAAGTGGGAAATATTAATTTAAATCATTTTTGTGTAATATATTTATATAGACTATCTGATGAGTGATGAGTATTTCTTTTGGTCATAGCTCATCAAGAAAGTAGCAGATTTAGGAAGGCATATCCATTTGAAAGCCATAAATGTTCTTCCTCAAAGTTGCTTCCTAATTTGTATAACAAGCGGCTTTTCCTGGTTTAATACGCCGAAAGGAGTTTAATTTTTAAGCTGAATTCTTAAAATTTAAGAAAGCTTAAATATCGAGGATTTGGGCCTTTCATTGGTTTATTGCCTTCCCAAATTAGATATTTCCCCGCTGGGCTATGAGCCAAAAACTAATCACAGTTTACGGTACTAAATTCCCCATACCGTATACCCAAAGAATATTCCCTTTTTCCTTTGACTCACAATACTCATCGTATTTGCCTTTGGCATTTTTCCCAACCCAGAGAATCCCATACATTTGTAAACAATTCCACCCAAAAATACCTGAAAAAATTGAAAAAAAAATTTCCAAAATAATTAATTGAATACTTTTTGAATTAACGAAGGCCGAAATGGGTCGGAAATGTCCATTTGGGCGACAAAGCCATGGAAATTGGCGGAAACAAATAAATTATTATCATCCATTGAAATGGCCATATCCACAAGGAATGCCGGAATTTCAGTGCTGGAACCGGCCCAATCCGCCATTGGCAAATTTACGGAAGAGAATTTGGCCACCCTGTCGGCCAACCATGTGCCGGATTTTGTGGATTTATGCACATGGAAAATGCAACCGCCCAAAGCGGTGCACAAAAATCCATGGCTCAGCTCCGGATTGTGGACCATTCGAATGCAAATTGGCCAAAGACCATCTTCTGGGTCAAGTCGAATCTATGGGAGTGAAAAATTAGTGGCAAAATGGAAGGAATAAATCAATTTTTAAATGAATAATTTCATTAAAATTTATTAAATTTGTTAACATTTTATAGTCCTTTCTCCTTTGATTTTTATTAGAAAAAAATGGATTTGATAGAAAATGCCAAATTTTAATTGGCTTTTCTAATTTTTATTTATAAAATAAGGGACTTTTCTCTCTAATATGTCAATCTATAAGGAAGAAAAATTTATATTAAATCCATATTACCTCTCAAATATAGGTTATTTCTGTTTTTTTATCCAATTTGGAAAATGATTTGCCTTCAGAAAAATATGATTTTCCTCTACAAAATGGTATAAATTTTTTAGTATATTTAGAAGAAACGGATCAATTTATTTTATAATTCATTAAATATAAATCCCTTAACCATTATGAACCCAGCCCTAACAAGGGAGGGTATCCAAGTGAATGTGGGACTTTGAAACGAGACCTAGCTATTTTTGTAGATAATATATGGGTTTCTCCCAGAAGTGATGTCCTTTTTTCCTTAATGGACCTCCTCTCTGAGATATGGCCATAAAACCTGCTTTATCTGCATATTTGGCCCTAATTCATATCTCCTCATATAATTGGGCTATGAATTTGATTTAAACGTCATTTTGTAGAGAATTTTACGGGCTATAATATTGGTAAATGTTTCCTAGGTCTAAAAATTTTTTGAAATTTTTTATCGATTTTTTTCCGAAAATACCGAATTTGGCCAATTTTCAATGGGCCATAACTCGGTTAGATGGAATCGTTGGACTTTGGCCCAGTTATCTTTTTTGATCACCATATCATAAAGTATCTCTATGCAAATTTTTAGATTTTTCTGACTACCTGAAAATTTTTGCGAATTCGCAATGCTAGGCCTGTAATGGGCAAAATACCTAGAATTTTCAGGGTGACAGAAAAATTTGAAAATTTGCAAAGAGATACTTTATGATATGGTGATCAAAAAAGATAAGTGGGCCAAAGTCCAATAATTCCATTTAACCGAGTTATGGCCCATTGAAAATTGGCCAAATTCGGTATTTTCAGAAAAAAATCGATATAAAATTTCAAAAAATTTTTAGACCCATGATGTATTTATAAAAATGAAAGCCCTTAAAATTCTCTACAAAATGACGTTTAAATCAAATTCATAGCCCAATTATATGAGGAGATATGAATTAGGGCCAAATATGCAGATAAAGCAGGTTTTATGGCCATATCTCAGAGAGGAGGTCCATTAAGGAAAAAAGGACATCACTTCTGGGAGAAACCCATATATTATCTACAAAAATAGCTAGGTCTCGTTTCAAAGTCCTACATTCACTTGGATACCTTCCCTTGTAAATATAATTAGACCTTAAATTACCGTTTGAATAAGTCGCCTCTTTCGAATGTCCCAAACTAGAATGAATTTAATTAATTAATTGGCTATTCCCTCTTCCAAAAAACCATTCAAACTGCATCCATAAGTTGTACTTGGCCCACCATTATCCAGCAAATCCTGTGAACCTGACAAATTCATCAAAATTTATTGGTAACCATTTCAATTTGGATTACCCAAATTTTGTTTTAAATTTGGTTTTTCCTTGAATATTTGCTCCAAATTGCCCCATTCCGTTGAGAAAACCTTCAAAACAAATTAATTATAATGAAAATATTGCCATTTTACCACTCCATTTCGCACATTTATTGCTGAAATAAATGCAAAAAATTGACATTAAAAATTATTTATTTTTACCTAAAGCACCGCCAAAAAATGGAAATTTTGGCGGTTGACCGGGCGGAGTGGAAACAGCACATTGACTTTTGGTTGGTGAATTGGAAAATGTGGTCATTCCGGATTGGACAGATGATTCCCTAAAGGCAATTTTAGATACAAAAATCAGATTTGAATTGGCTACCTGTCCTCCTCGGTAATTGAACGTTTTCTCCGATCAACTGGGCAAAATGTGCGCCGATCAAGACGGAGAAGATCACCTCAAAATTAGATGTAATTTGTGAAAAATATTAAAATGTTTCCACCTTTTGAATGACCGCCTCGATCAACGTTTGTAACAATTAACAATGGAATGGCACTGGAGCGACCGGCATTGTTAGAACAGACGGAGAGTGGGGCGCCTTCAAGGGAAATTGGAGATAAATTTAAATTAAATTAATGAATTCCATATTTGTGATGCTTCTGGGCACTGTATTCATAGGTACAATATGTCGCCCCAATTTTTCCAAAAATAAGATAGGCAAAAAAAATGCATTATTTTGAGGAGTGGACCAGAATTTTTATTTTCCATCAAATTTTGACGTAAAACTGTCCTTTTTTGACTGATTCCTTTAATGAATATTAAAATTCAATTTTGATTGGTTAACTCCATTTCAAAGAAGTGTTAAATTTGATGATCCTATCCATCAAATTTCCATTTTTTCATTTTCATTTCCACGTCGATTTCTCCAAATTTTCGTTTAGAATCTACGATCTTTTTGGGGTTTCATTGCACCTTTTTATCTTTATAAATTTAGCAAATATTATTAAAATCGAATTAGCTATATCTAAAAATGGCCTTGAAACATTTTTCTATCGCTATGTGCGAATTTCTTGCAATTCTCTTAATGACATTCCTTCTGAGTGTGGTGTTATGGGCTACTGATAAGGTAATATTAATTATAGAAATTGGTGAAAGCATCAATAATTATGTTTGTTTCTTGTTCATATTCACTCCGATCCATTAAATGGAATTGTTTAAGATAAAGGCAAAGCTAATTTATGCAGATTCATTTTTTAAATTTTAACTTCAAAGTTAATTAAGATATAAATAATTAATAATTATTTTCAACATATTTTGCTTGATTTGGGCTATAATAATAAGCCTGGGAACTCATCATTTAAAAATTAAAATAAAATAATTAAAAATTTTCAGAATTATCGTGAGGAGGTTCGTGATAATTGCCTATATTGGTCCATTGTTATTATCGCATTATTTGGATTTTTAATTTGGACACTTTGGGATTTTTTCGATCGGATTTATGCCATGGCAATGAACATGAAATAAGATGAATGTGAAAGAATTGAAGGAAAGAAGAAATTGAAGGAAATAATAATCCCACAAATAATTGTTAGGGGAGAATCATTCGATAAATTCATATAAATTCATTTTATACTATATAATTTTCAATCCGGAATTACTTTTGACTAGTCAATATTGAGTAAGGTAAATTTTAAAACTCATTGGTAAAAATTTTTTTAAATGCTATAATAAATTGGCCAAGTCTTTAACACTTTGGCAAATAACTTTTAAAGCCTACCTAAATCCCAACGAGATAGTTCCTCTCGATTGATGCACTGTAAATGAAGGTTATCAAATAGTTATTTCATATTTGTGCCAACTTTCTGAATTCGAATTTGTGTTAACAATGCTCCATCTGATGGCGCCACTCCACCCTTCGAAATGCTGCCATTATCATTCCCAATTGTGCCATCCATCAAATTGAATACATAAATGCGTGAATGGGATGGCACTGGGGCAATCAACTGAGAATTCACAAATTAAATTAAATTTATTAAGGAGGATTTACAGTAAATTGTTGATTCATTTGTTGTTTTTCCAACAAATGGTCAAGTTCCTCTTGATGAATCCCAGAATGGGTATTCCGCATGCAACCAAGTGAGAATAGCTGCAAGCAAATATCTCATTGGAAAAGCAAAATAGTTCCCACTTCCCTTGTCCAACCTCTTCTCCGGGAAGTGGCAAACTCAAACGGCAAATTACCTATGGAGGAACAAATTTTGGTGGTGATTAAAGCATTTCATTTCCCCCAAATAGGATGATTTGTTTATGGCTTATTGAATAAATATAAATATACAGATTTTTGGCCTATATTTCAACACAAGAAGGAACCAATTCTGGAAGGCTATATGCCATTCGAAAGCCTTTAAAAGTCCACTTAATTTTCTAAGAAAATAAATAAAAAATAAATAGGTGGTTTTTCCTCAAAAAATTCGGGTCTATACATTCAATGACATTTAAATTTTTAAGCTTAGATTTAATCAAATTTAATAATGCTAAATAGTAGAAAAGAAGACATTTTGGGCTTTCGAATGGCATATCACTTTCTCAGATTGGCTACTTTTTCGATAAATATAGGCCACAAAAACAAAATCAATTCATATTATCTCTTCTAAGCCGGCTATTCCATTTCTGCTGACCTTTCCAAAGGAAACACTCTGAAAATCCACATCAACCAAAACCAATTGTGAGGCCTTTTCCGGCTGGCAGCTGACCAAAATGACTGCCATCCTCTTTTCTCGCTCAAAAATGGACTAATAACAAAATGGGAGGGGAATTGTGATAAATTCAAGAATTGTCTTTTTTTGCACCTCATCCGAAACAATTTTCCAATTCTTTTGCATTTCGGCTGGCACCAAATTTAAGTCAGATTCTTTTTTCACAAATTTCGTCCCATTTTGTTTCTTTTGTTGCGAAAATTGTTGTTGTAGAGGAAATTTTAAAGAGGAAGATTGGCGAACAACAATTCGCTTTTTGGTGCTCTTTTGAGGGAATAATGTTAAATGCAAATTTGGAGGTAGAGGAACTCACCGAACAAACGCCCATAATGATAATTGTTTTGTTATTGTTAGGCACAAAATAATTGCAAATTAATTTGGCACACCGAACAATTTATATTGGCTTATAAATGGAAAAATAATTATTTAAGAGATAATAATTGGAGGGTGGATGCCTCATTTTTGGTTAAAAACATTTTTGAGCTGATTTGGGTGGAGATTGCCATTTTGAAAAGGAAAATTGGAAAGGGGATTAAGGAAAAAGCCGTGGATTGTGGAAGGATTTATGGAGGAATGGGGAAACATTCCTGCCAAGATTATGTGGGTGGAGGAATTCTCATCAATTAAATTGAATTAAATGCTAACAAAAGTGCATCATGGAATGGATTGGCATTTATCCATTCAGTAAGTGGGAAATTTGCATTTTTAATTTAATTAATTTACTCATAAAAACATTTATTTCGCCTTTAAATTGCAAGTTTTAATCTGCATTTTTATGGCCATAAAAATGTGGCCAATTGGGTTTCATTAAAATCTATCCTGGCCTAATCCGAGCCACATTCCCATTTTAATCTTACCTGGGCAAAATGTTAATTCAAAATATTTTCTTATGTCCAAGTTTTTGGGTAGCAATATATAAAAATTAATTAAAAATCAAGGAAAAATGAATAAAAAGAGTCGTTCAGGTATGTGAAAACTGAAAAAGGGGAATTCGATCGAAACAAAAAATTCCAACAAAAATGTCCTCCGACATTATTATTTTGTTGAAAAATATTTAAATAATTTTAGACAATTTAAAATATTAAATATTTGCCATAACAGCAAATCAATTGAATTTATATTATGGCCAACTAATTTCAATCAAAAATATTGATGCTGCGCATCCAAAGAGCCCAAAGGAATTTTGCAGTTTGGGGTCTCACTCAGGAATACCAAAGCTATATTCACATTCAATATCCATTCCCCATTAATCCCTAGACCCCCAAGTAAAAGATTGAGTGAGGGCTTCTTTATGGCCATTGGCTAATTGGAGTTTATGGAGGACGATTTCCTCCGCCTCTGTGTACAAGCTTAAAAATAATCTTCTCTTCAATTTCAATCCAAACTGCCTATTTTTTATTAAACAATTTAATAACAAAAAATATGCGCTAAAGGATCAATGGTTTATTTCAAAGTTCGGCCTTCTTCGTTTTATTAGTCCCTTCCTTTTGATCCTTTATCAATTTTTGCAGCTCAATTTGGAAATGAAGCCATGCATTTGGGGGAATTGATGGTTGCCGTCCTTTCTCTCCATAACCTTTAAGATTAAACCATAAAATTGGCCAAAATTCCATTTGAATCCACCCACCCAATTCCGGGGGAATGACCAATCTACGCCTTTCGCCTTCGCACATTCCCTCCATTGCTCGGTCCTTTGATTAATTATTAACTTATTAGCCTAATTAAAAACCCACCATTCCTTTTATCACTTGGCCCATACCCAGTCTGAAATCGAATGTGGCACCACCATCATGGGATGAACCAATATAAGTGCCATCTTGTAGAAATAGGGTGTAATGCTGCTTCAGAAGATCACCCTTTTCTGCCCTACGGCCTTTGCATTCCTGTTCCGATGGTTGATGGGTCACCTTTTTGTAAACAGGCGGATTAAAATAGGCGGGAATATTCTAATTGCCAGGCGGAATTAAAACAGGCGGAATTATTCTAAGTTCGCCAGGCGGAATTATTCTAAGTTCGCCAGGCGGAATTAAAACAGGCGGAATTATTCTAAGTTCGCCAGGCGGAATTAAAACAGGCGGAATTATTCTAAGTTGACCAGGCGGAATTATTCTAAGTTCGCCAGGCGGAATTATTCTAAGTTCGCCAGGCGGAATTAAAACAGGCGGAATTATTCTAAGTTCGCCAGGCGGAATTAAAACAGGCGGAATTATTCTAAGTTGACCAGCGGAATTAAAACAGCCGGAATTATTCTAAGTTGCCAGGCGGATTTATTCTAATTTGACCAGGCGGAATTATTCTAAGTTCGCTAGGCGGAATTAAAACAGGCGGATTTATTCTTAACTTAACATTAATTGATTAATTTGATCATAAAATTCTCAAAATAAGTCCTTAATGTTTTATTATAAATGGCGTAAATTGAGTCTACCCAGTTTCCTCACCTCAATGCTGAGTCCATCATCTTCCATCCATTTTTTTCCTGGCACTGGCCGGAATATTGATTTCAATTCAACAAAATAATGCAACGATTGGCCCGATTCAACGCCTCTTGGCTTTTCCTCCTCTTCGTATGCCGTCTCCGGGATAACAACGCGTCGCTGTTCTCCCACGCACATATCTCGCATGGCAGAATCCATAGCGCGCATTGCTTGGCCTTGACCGAGCACAAATTTATAACTTTATAAAAAATCAGAACAAAAATTAATTATTTAATTTTTACGGTCGTTGCCCAAAATTGGAACCAATGATGTTGCCTCCTTTGTCGGTCAATTTGAAATATTGCTCCAATTCATCACCGGATTCACTTCTAATTTTGCATTTTGAATCTTTTATGAATTAGCCAAAATTTGAATTGAATTCCCCAATTTTTTTATTTTACCAGCAATTTTTTTGATAATTTCCACCTCAACTCCGTCATCTTCTTTCCAACTTCGCCGATCCTCTGAGCAATTTGTGGCCGACAAAAAACAAATTGTTATGGTTAAAAAGGCAATTCCATGGCTTGATGAAAGAGATTTCATCAAAAAAAATTGGGTTTAAGGGATGGCTAAAATGGGTTTAGAATTAAAAGGAACAAAATAATCCAAAGAAGGAAAATCAAAAGTTGAAGGGATTAAATAGGGGATGCGCAATATATGCCCTAAAGAATCGATCGGCAATGCAAAAGGATGTGTGTCGTTGTCGTGCAGTGTGCCTCTCTCCATCCACCATTTTTGCGCAAATTCACGTTCCAGTCAAGTCAAATCAGCCAATTTATTATATATTTATGCGAAGAATGTGAATGTGACCAATTCGAGGAAAATATTAATTCTTTTTCTTTCATAATTATATAATTTATATGGAATAATTGAATTAAAATGAAGGAATCTTCGCCTATAAGCTTGGATGAAGAATATGATTTTTAAAAATCCCATAAAATGATTTTTAAAATTTCAATAGCCATTTCTTTTCTATCTTATTGGTTTTAGAGTTTAAGTAAAATTCAATAAAAACGTTGTTTTAAGATTTGATTTAAATGAAAGAGTCCTTCGCTTATAATTAGGATGGAGAATGTATTTAAAAATTCCGAAAATATTTTTTTCTGTCAAAAACTCCCTTAATATGCCATTGTTAATTCTTTTCGAGAATGTATTAATTTTTCTAGAAAATATTTAAAGACTATTTAAATATTTATATGACCAAATTTATTAAATGAAAAGAAACATCAAACTTTGAATGAAAAATATGAAAAAAAATAAATATAAAAATGTGGAATTTTAATTCCGTTCATCTATAAAACAAAAAAAAAGTAAAAGTGCTTTATCAATTTTTGTAAAACATATTTTTCGATAGATTTCCTTTCACTTTAATATGACATCAACAGTTTTAAAATCATTCACAAATGAATTTTCTCAATGATTGGTCCCTTCCTTTATTTGTGGTTGATTGATTTGCCCTCGAGGCTCATAGAGGAATCGACAAACAATTGAAATTACTGTAGTTGTAATTTAAAGGCATGAAATCACATTCTTTTGGGGTATGAAATAGTTGAGGGAATATTTAAAAATACATAATTTCCAGGCTAATTAGACAGTCATTTAGGCTATAATGACCAAATCTATGTCAATTTTAGGCAACAAGTCAAACAAACAATTTATTTATGAATATTGTGTTATCATAGTTTGGAATTGTTTCGTATCATTCATGGACCATTCTTGGAAAAGATTGGGCGAAAATTTTCATCCACTGCAACAGATGGAAATTCGATACGAATGGACCAAAAACGACGGAACAGGTAAAAATAATTCAAATTTATTAAAATGTATTAATAAAATTTATTAGACCACCGATGACTTTGCCGATTTGCTTATCACCCAAAACAGTAGTGAATCCGCCCAAGGCAGCAATGAATCCGACAATGAAGGAATGTGAAAATGAATGATAATTTTAAATAAATGGAAATAATTTCAAATAAAATCTTCCCAATGCAAAAATGTTGCTCTTTCCGAATAAATTGTTTAAAAATTTTGAAGTGCATAAAACTAAAGAATTCATTCATTCAGTCGATATCATACATTTATTTCTGCATAAAAATGGATAATTTTATAAAAAATTATACTGGCACCGGTAAAAATGGGAAAAATAAGGAATGGGGGAGATCATTCAAATTTGGCTTTTGAAAAATAGTTTTCATCTATTGAAATTGTTTTATTTTTCCGGCAGCCGGTGCTGGGCCTGCTGGACCATTTTGGGCTAATTGGCCACTGCCATTACCATTCAAGCTAATTGGCTGTTCCTTTTCAAAGAATGGCGCATCCTCCTTGGCTCCATCATTCACAATGGGGGCAACGGCATTCACAAATTCCTCATAGTCAATCTGTCAAAATGTACATTCAATTATGCCTAATTTATTTCCGCCAACCTGTTCATCGCCATCTTTGTCAAATTCTTTGATAATTTCATCCACTTCCTCTTCACTGAATTTTTCGCCCATTGTGGTCATGAAATGGCGGAATTCTTGTGCCTATAAATAAATAAATAAAATATATTAAAATTATCAATTAGTTCAACTTATTTGCCATCCAACTTTCACCGTTCATATTAATTCATCAAGAGTATAATCAATTTTAGTAATTTTAGTACAAACTAAAACTCTTGGTTATATATAATTTTATTTAAATAGATTCTGAATTATTGAAATTATCCTCAAAAAAATAAATAAATTAAAATGAGATTTTACTATAGATTAGCAAAATTTTCAATTAAATTTTTGGGCACTATTTCATCAATCCCGAACCAATTTTAATAATATCATTAGATAATAGATAGCCAATAGTCTCTTTTTAATTTGGTAACAAAATCAAACATAATAGGTTTAATCTTTGATTAATTCTAAACGGCGTCATGGACCGAATTCTTAAAATTAAAAATAATTTAAACAAACTGACCGTTATATATCCATTCCCATCTTTGTCGAATACACGAAATGCAAGCCGAATCAATTCTTGGTCGGTTTCTTTGTTCATTTCCTTCATCATTTTGCAGAATTCACCAAAATCAATGCCATTTCCATCCACATCGTATTCATTCACCATATTCAACAATTCATCCTCTGTTGGATTCAATCCCAACGTTCGCATGGCAACACCCAATTCTTTGATGCTCATTGTGCCATTTCCATCTTTGTCGAACATCTTCAAAAATTGGCTATTAATTGAAATAAGTTATTAAGTGCCAACTTTGAATGCTTGCGCAAATTCCTGCAGCTCCTCCACCGTAAATTCCTCATCGCCAGCGGATGAACCAGCTGATAAAAGGGAAATATTTAATTTGGCGAAAAATAGTACAGCCAAAATAATTTTAAAGATTTTGTTTTTGTTTTATCCTACATTCATATCATTTTGGGTAGAGCTGATTAATAAGAACTATTGAATGGGTGGATATGGGATATGGGTTATGTCAATGCCAATAATGCCTAGGGGCTTGTCTTATTCATCCTACTGTACTCAATACTTTTCACCCGTCACCTTATCAATCAAATATTGCCCCAATCTACCTTTTTAACACCCATTCTTTTCCCCCACAAAATGTTCACTTTTCCATCACATTTGCGATGTTCTATCTATGTTCTTTTCCGCACAACAGATAAATATATTTAATAAAGTCTAACCCAAATAAATCCAATCCCCTTCCTTGGGCCACTGGGGGGCTTATTAGGCTCCCGGCGAAGGCCCGGGGCGAGAGCTTAGGCCCACTCTCGATCCGAACCAAATTGAGATATAATTTGTTAAAATTTGGTCAAAATTAAAGAGTATAAAGCGGTTTAAACCGATTTTTGTTTTGGTTAGAATTGATTAAACCCAAACCAAATTATAATTAATTGATGTGTCTTGATAAGTTCTATCTATTATTTAATCTTTTCTTAAAATTAAAAGCATTCTTATAAAAATATCCTCAAATTAAACCAATATCCCCTTAATTGACTCACTGTATTGTCGATGCATTGTTGCGTGCCTTGCACTGTTTATGCAACCCGGAGCAGAGGATTCCGTCCCAGAACTATTTCCCAAAGCCTCCAATGTCCTTATGCCGTTGTTATTGTTATTATTATTTGGGGACACTGCTGTCTGGGTGCCGCCCAATTGATGAATGTGAAGGCAATTTTCACTGCCAGCAAATGGCCGATGATGGGGTGAAAAACCGCCCGAGGGGATGGAGGAAATTGCCGCTGGGATTGTTGACGAATTCGAAGGAATGGCACTCTGCAAAAAATGGAAAAACTTTTGGCAAAATTTTAGCTATATACCTGAAAAACGCCAACCGAACGGACACAAACGCCTCTGGCAATAACCGGCTCGATTGGAGGCGGCTGGCTTGGATCCAATTGGCAATATTGATTAGCAGATTGTGGGTCGCGCGATGAATTCGGCGGTGGTGGAAGAACTCTGGAAATTTATATGAGTTTAAATTTGTGTGAATACGAAAATAAATGGGAACGAGAAATAAAGGAAATGAACGGCCAAAACATTTGTTGTTTTGGACTTCAATGTGAATGGTAATTAATCAACTTGTTTTGGGATGGACCAACAGACAATGAATGGAGAAGGAAAATGGACAATGAATTTGGGTGTAAAATTGGAGTGAAAATTGAGGATATTGACCAAAACACAATTATTGGAAAATGGAAGGAAATGAGTATGAACTATGAAATATGAATATTTGAAGCATACTTTTCCCTTAAATATTTATTTGCAAATCCCGGAAAATGGCCCAGTCCTCTTCCCTTCCACGCCTCATTGTTGATGAACCATTTAATTAAAAGCAAATTGTGCAAAGGAAGGAAAGGCCATAAGAATGAATAAATTGGAAAAAATGGAAAAATGTGGAAGCAAATTCCCATGCCCCCATTCCACATTTTCAATTCACATTCTCTACAGCGTAATCGGAAACCAATCCACAAATCCCAAAAATTGATGGAATTCAAAATGAGGTGAATATTCAGAAGAGTAAATGAATTCCAAATAAATGGTATTTTGAAGAATTAGAGTTCCAATTAAAATAAAATAGGATGGATTAGAATGTACAAAATTGGCACAATGATTAATTCAAATAAAATTTCATGGTTCATTTTTAATAAAAGTACACTTTTATCTAGACTGAATCCACAAAACCCTCATTTGGCATTGTTCAAAACAATTCAAGCTGTGTGTCCCATAACGAGAATGGCATAACCCCCTTCCCCATTCATAAAATCCACGGGGGACTTCACCACTGTTGGTGGCAACCTAATGGTAAATTTGAGTTTCCTATAAACTCTTTTTTGAACACATTGAAAATTGGGGGAATTGAGGTTGGAACACTGAATAGAAATTAGGAGAACAGGGGAATTTGAACAATGGAAAAAGCATTTAGGCCAATAATGGAAAAAATTGTAAACCAAGAAAAAAGGTAACTTTGGTTAACAATTAAACTGTTTCCGGTTATTTTGATGGCCATTGAAAGGGAATTCGAAATTGAATGAACAATGAACATTATTGAGGGAAAATAATTGTTGAATGAGGAAAATGTACATTGAAAAATATGCAAATTTATTGGGCCGAGTTGGATGTGAGCAAATTGAATAATTAAGTAAGAATAATTAAGGTAAGCTAATAAGATTGGTTTAAGTTTCAAAAATTGATGGAATTTAATCGTTTTTTTCTGTTTTGATTTTTGAAATTTCTTAAATATTTCAGTTAATTTTCTCAAATTAAATAAATTCTTTTCCATAAATTCTTTTCCTTCAAAAAATTGTTGAATTTTAGTCAGCTGAAAATTGCAGAAATTAGAAGAACCAAAATTAATACATTTAATTCAGAAATTTAGCGAAAATTATATATATAAAGATGCTTTCGACATTTCCAATTGAAATCAAATTTGAGCTTTTCTAGGGATTTTTGGGTTTTGAGACTTGTACATCTTACTTAGGGGTATTCCTATTTAAAACTGATTTTGATCAACCCAAATTGTGCAAATTATCATTTCCACCTTTTAATTGCCTTTTGATGACTGTGCCGTCGACTCAGCCGGGCCACCGATGCTGCGGCGGCCATCATTTGAGCATCACGGGATCGTCGGGCAGCACCCAAACGGTTTCCAATTGTTGCGCCGCGCATTTTATCGATGGTAATTCAACAATTGAAAGAAGCCTTTTTGGACAGATTTGGTTGATGAAGAATGGAAAAGTAGGAGGCTTTTTGTGTGTGTGGGAGAAGTGCCAGTTGGGAAGGGCACAAAAAGGCAATGATGAAGGGGGCCGAGGGCATTCCAGAAGAAAGAGGGCAGTCACAGCGGTGGTCGGCTCCTTACTTGGTACTTTAGCCTGTGTGCCTTTTTTGACGGGGGCGTTCCTTCCTCCTCCCTTTGTGGACGCCGGCAATGGCCAATTTGGCCAATTTCCCCTTCCTCCATTCCCTCTCCTGCTTGCTTTTGTGTTCGTTGAACCGCATCCCCTATTCTGGATTTGAAGCAGTTGTTGGCCTCTGTTTGGGGGGCTGTCGCCACCATCCACCCATTTTCTTGGCATATTTTTGTTGTATTTGGTCGATGTTCTTCCCGGGCACTTTGTTGCCCCAACGCCCACAATGTTCCCCTCAATCCCCGTGGAATGCCCAAAGTCAATTTGCCCACATCCATTTTGAGGGGGGATAAAGGGCTTTGCGGATTGGATAAAATAATCAAATTTGGGTGCGGATTGAATTGAGGAATATGGAGAAAGGCACGGGATTTTGAGGGGAATAGAATTATGGCGATTATTGGATTAATGGGAGAAAGGGATGCCCTGAAGTATGGACAAAGAAATGGGAAATGAATGAAAATGAACAACAAGAATTTGGCCAAAAGAAAAGAATTGGGCCATTTTATATTTGAAGTTGGCATAAATAAAAAAAGACATTTTGGATTCAATCGAGCGCAAAAAGAAGGAAATTGAAAGATTTATGCTTGATTAGATCCAAATGGATTTAAATGGATTTGATGTAGAATGTAGATGTGCGTGGGTGGCAAAATGAAATGGTCAAATTCCAAGAATGGAAGAAAATGGAAGCAAAATTTGGCGAAATTGGAGTCCAATTATCAAAAAAATGGGATAAGAATTTATTTATTCTGTGTTTTGCCTCAAAGTCTGAGTTGTTATTTTGTTGAAAATGAAAAGAAAATGCGATGGAATTTGACAAGATCAACGAATATTTATATAGGAAAACAGTAAAGCAAAGAAGTTCGCACCCAAAAGTGAATTAGATGAATGGAAAAAATGAAGGCATATCAAATTTCTGTCGACAACTTTTTATTTGGTGCGCATTGAACTTTGAAAAGGTTGGTCTCGAAATATGTCGAGGCCAAAATGTCACATAAAAAGAGGAACAAAAATAATGACGGTTTTTGGCCGGATGTCTCAGTACAAAAGGAACAAAGAATTGTCAAAAAATTAGCGAATAAATAATTGCGTCAAAAAATGAAAAGTACAAAAGTTGGGTTCAGTGGTACCAGTCAAAAAAATGCAAAAAAATGGAATGAAATTGATCTTTTAGTCTGATCTTTGATTACGTACGAACTTTTCCACATGAAAAACACTAGTAAAATATATTTTATCAACATTTTTTCCGGAAAAGGATAACACATTATGGTAGTTACGACAATTGGTGATAAATCTGTCTAGTGTCGAAATTATAAAGTTGCTGGATAAATTTATATAGCATTTTATTGAGTATAAAATTGGCTACAAATATATATCGAAAACATAGGCTAATGTTGGATATTTACCGAGTTATTACCAAAAAAGGGCAGGAAACTAAATTAGACAACTATTTTTGGCCATATCTTAATAAATATTCAATATTGGTCAATGATTTTGATATCATTTTCTAACCAATTTTATACTTTTGCTATATATAAATTTATCCAAGAGGCTTTACCCTCTTCGACAACTAGACCGTTTCATCCCTAATTATCATAACATAAAGCCTCTTTAAAAAATGGTTTAAAAAAGAAAACACACAATTCATAACTATATCCCACCCCACATCCTTCTCATAGATGAATATTCTCACCTGCTAAGTGGGATCACGGATTTGGATGTCACAAATCGCCATGCATTTTTGTGTTTGCTGCCATTGCTTTTTCTCCTTTTATGCCTACAAATTTCAATCATTTAATTAATCCTTTGTCTTTTCCCACCTTTCTTCCTCAACAAAATTGTCCAAATTTGCATTGCCCGTTGGCCCTGCGGCATTTGGGACTCCAGGTTGATTTTTCCGCCAAATTCGGCGAACAATTCTTGTGGACAATCCCATTTTGTTTTGGTAGAAGATGGAGACGAGTTTAATTATTAGAATCGGCACAAAATTGGGTAATAATGCTTTTCACTTTTTGCTGAATTTGTGGAATTATTTGGATTTGAGGCAGAAATAAAAGGGCACAATGAGCGTGGCAAAAAAGATTCAAAAGTACATCATTAAATTTATTTCAATCTACATAATAATTTGCGCATGTATTTATTTATTAGTCCGTTTGTCTGGCTAATGACTATAGAGCTTTTTTTTTGTATTTGGCCACAGGTGCCGTTTGCCCTCTTTGACTGCCCCCATTGGCAATTTTACGTCAATGTCACCCCCTATATTTACATTTTTCTCTTTCAATTATTTGCTTTAATTATTACACGGAAAGTATGGAGGGAGAGGAATGGGATGCTGCTTTCATTCTTTTCTATTTTTTTTGCAATTAAATTTTGTGACTTTTTGCGCATTTGGCCGAAATGGCGAGTAAAAATGATGCCATATATTTGGTTTTTTTTGTTGGGAAATAGACCAAATTTGGATTGGAATGAAATGTGAAATTTTGACTTAAAAATGGTCTATTTTATATTTGCTTGACTGGCATCCATCAATCCAAAATGGGGAGATTTGCTTAAAAGTTTGGGAGATTTCCATTTTTACCCTTCCAAAAAAGTCATTTAAAGAATGGAAAATGGCATTATTCGCTCATCCAATTTGCATTGAAAAAAATGAAATCTTCTTGGGAATGGAATTGGCCAAAAGGATTTTGGAAAATGGTCGGTCATAAGCAAAGGGGGAAAAGTGCTAGGGGGGATTATCGTCATTTTGATTGACGGCATTGGCCACATTGCCAGAGGAGGGATTTCATTTTGGCATTGGCATTGGCCTTTCCTTCTTTTTCCGTATTAGTCTTTGTTATTGCTTTTGGAAATGGTTTGCCATTTTATGAAAATTTGCTTTATTCTATTTTATTTTAATATTAATTTAATATTTTTATTAATTTCCTTATCAATCAAATTAATTAAAATGGAAATGTCATTTAATTTGGATTGAATTTTATAAATTCTAAAAATGGATGAATATTTTTGGAATTAATTGGGAAATGGCAAAATAATGAATTCCTCGAAATATTAATTTTAGAATAATTTTATTTCTGGTCGAATTATAACAAATTTGGTCAATTTTCCTAATTGGCAATGGCAAAAATATAAACAGAACTATGGCCATAAATTGGGAAAGGAAAAAATGAGGCAAAAATGGCAAAAGGGGAAAAAGGTGGCATTTGGCATTGGTAAAAATGTGGCCGGAAAAAGGACGGAATATGTTGGGGGGGGGGGGGGGGGAAAGAAAACAATGCATTTGCATAATTAAAGGAGAAAAGGGGGAGGAGGAAGAATGGGCCAAGAAAAATTGGGGACGAAAGGATTGTGGGAACACCTCGTGGGGTGCCAAAAAAGTACGAATTCATATTTTTCCGTGAATTTCTCACTTTTTTCCAGACGGAATTCTGGTGAAGAGGATTTTCGGCATTATTTTTGCCCTTAAAGTCCATATGGCCATATCCATTCAAATCCATCTTTTTCATTTCAAATTCTTTTGTGACCCATCATAAATTCTTGGCTTTTGTTAGCGAGATTTGCTCTTTGAATTTTTGTTCTTTTTATGAACATTTTTCAGCAAAAAACTCCTCCTCCCTTTTTTGAGGTTGGCATTTCGCCCCTTCATATTATCCCCTGGGAATTTGGCATTTTTGGAGAAGGAGGAGTCAATGACGAGAGACCAATGATGGGAATAAAAAAATGTGAAAAGTCTGGAATTGAAAGGAAATAAATGAAAATTGAGAATAAAAATTAGAATGGCCAAGGTTGCGGAGGAAAGCGACTTTTCCTCTCCAATTTTTTTATTCATTTTTTAAGCAAATAAAAGCCTAATGAAAGGGACAGACGACTCATCAAAGGCTCAAAGGGGGGATTTGTGCCGTGTCCGACGCCACTAATTGATGCCATTTGGGTATTGGGCGCTGCAGACTTCGGCACGGGAAGGAGGAGGAACCTTTTGAATATATTGCGGCACTAGGACGAAGGGGGTTGAAGGCTGGCCAAAAGCCCCAGGAATTGGCGACAGAAGCAAAAGGAAAAGCGACGTGAAAGGAAAGGAGGGGAGAAGGCAATGGCATTTTGGGGCGCGCGCCTTTGCTCCCCCATCACCATTTTTTCCTTCCATTTCCATTGCTGCCAGCCGACAACCCCCTCTCCCTTCCCAGTTCCCTCCATTCCATATTCCCTTCAATGCCGATGCCAAGGGAATTGGTGATGGTGGAAATGGAAAATGGCCAAATGGAGGGAAGAAGGGAGAGAAAAGAGGAAGGAAACGACAACCAAGCTTCTACTGCTTTGGCCAAGCAAAGAATGGGGCCAGGGCCAGGGTGAGAAGAAAATTTTGGTGGTTGGGTCCCGAATTGTGATGGAATAAAGGGCCGCGAAGGCAGAGGCTGGCCTATGGCCAAGTAAGGCTTTTGGAGAACGGATAATAATTTTGGGATTCCATTTCGGTAAATATTTATTCCTCCACATCGAAAAATTTGACCCTGGAATTGGCGTTCTCTGCTGATGAGAAAATTATGACCAAAATGGATAGAATGGATGGATGACCTCTTTTTATTAAAATCAAACAAATGAAAAGAATTACATAGTCACCGAAAAAATAAGCACAATCTGAATGAGAAAATGATATTATTAATTATTAGATTATCTTCAAATTTTTGTATTTTTCCATTTTTATTTCCTTGAAGGCAAAATCAGTCATCATTTTGCATTCTTCCTCTTTTTTCCCTTTCTTCGTTGGTCAATTCGATCTTCGGCCTCCTTTAATTGTTCACATTTGCTCAAGAAAAAGTAAAGTTCCTAAAAAATGAAAATAATTTCATTTATAGCCGGTAAATTTACCTCAAAAAGTGCTGGCAAATTTTCATTAGCAATGCCCAATTGTGTTAAATTCTCTGGATGAGCACGTAAATAGGCAATATCCTGGGTATTTTTGCAAAAAGCCAGGAGTAATTCGAAGGCTTTGGATGCCTGATTTGGATCATCAGCCTCGGCCAAACAAACTGACTGACGTTGGCGAACACTCAACAATTGGGGTCGTCTTTTTTTGCGAATGTGGAAAGTGAAATTTAAATGGAATTTTTGGAATATATTTTGAGTACAGTAATTCAATGTAAAAAATCTTATTTGTATTTATTAAATACATAGAATTTTGCCTAAAGCTAATCCTTTTTGTTTGATTCGCCCCACGACATCGAAGGCCCAATTTGTCGCCGCTTATAATAACTTATCAAGGACAGTACCAATTTAGATGATTTTATAAAGAGTAAATCAAACGGATATATTATGAAATTAATTTTATTTAGATTAGTTCAGAAATGATAAATTTATGCCCAAAATATCATTGCAATTTTCCTAATCCATAATTAAGGGTTCAAACCCTTTTTTGGGGTCTAATTGTAAAAATTCTGAACCAATTTAAATAAAATTTTAGCCAATATTCAGCTAATTAATTTAATAACAAAAACATCAAGGTTCATACTGATTCATTATCATAAAAAGGTGGCAAATTGGGCTACAATCTTTCCTTTTATGTTTGAGAATATGGGACCTGAGTGAACTTTTTGTTTTATGCAAATTTCCTCCAATTCCATTTCTGCCTCTCATCGTCATCATACCATTCTGCTCATCCAGTTCATATTCGCGCATTCTTCTTTTGTGCAATTTGCCTCGAAAGAATCCAACCAAATTTGAGAGCATCTGCCAATTTAATGAGAATTATTATACGTTGAAGAAAAGAATTGCCCCAAATTTTCTTCCTATTTTTATTGTTTTAATCGAATGGAATGGAGTTTTCAACCTAAAAAATAGTTGTTTTTACAATCACACAACCGAGGAAGGAGGCGATTGAAATTGAACAAATTTAGTCCTAATTTCTAATTAAATTTGGATGTCAATGTCAGAAAAAAATTACTCTCTTATAAATGTTGCCTTGAGGTCAACTCAAAATTCCAACATAAAAATCTCAAAGGAAAATGAAAATAACTTTTTTAAGGCTTACGTTTATTTTAGGGCTTATTCTTATTAATATTATTTATTTCGAAGTACAGAGAAACAGAATGAATTAAAATCCCTTGTGATTTTAGGTTATTAAAATTTAGGGTGAATTCGAAGCCTTAATTGTTACTAATATTCGTTTTTAATTTATTATTTTATAAAATTACTAAAAAATTCCCGAGAAGGAAATCAGAAAAATTGACAAATTATTTAATCAGAAAAATATTAATAGATTTCCGTACATCTTTTGATCATCAAAATTCAAAATTCTGTAAACTTGCCTGAATCGGTTTTCTGTTTCCATTTGTTCCGCCCCTTCCATTTTTGTCAAATTGACGAATCAAACAATTATTCCGGGCATTTAGGAATGTAGGCAATGATTTCCTTGATGGACGTCGGCAACCCAAGGATTTGTGACTAACAAAAGTGGTTCGGGATGAGGCCGATGAATTCGAGAAAATTGATGAACTTCCGGGTGTGGACTGCAATTTAATTGAATTTTTACTCAATTTTCTATGCCAAAATTCACCAATCTACTGCCAATTTCATTGTTTTGTTCAGATGGCGTTGAAATTCTCACATTTCCCCTCTCAATTGATGACATTTCTTCAAATTTTCTTCGGGAAATGATTATTTTGTATGGAATTCGGGAATGGAAAATTCTTGGAATTTAATGGGGAATTGGCCCATTTTTCTACTTATTCACCCAATTTTATTTAGTAACTGTTCCTCCATCCTTACCTCCAGAAGCAGCATTGCAATTTTCTCCAAAATTTTGTTCCCAACAGTTGAATCAGAGAGAAATGTATGGCCAGTTTAAAGCATTTTTACTGCTCTACTAAATATGTTTGATTGCTTAATTTGCCGATTGAACTTTTTCTTCCCTCTGTGATTCATTTTTTCCGTTCCAATTCCAAACATTCTTCCTCTTTAAATTAAAAATGCTTAAATGCATTTATTTGGAATTTTTTTGAATAATTTGACCTTTAAGTTTTCGGTGAAAAATATTCTTTGAGCCCAGAATTAATTGACCTTGAAGTTTGAATATTTCATCAGATTTATTTTATGACGTAATCAAATTTAGAAAAATTTTTTAATTAGACATCATTTATTGACAAATAAACATTAAATTAAACCAAAATGGGAAAAAAAATATTAAAACATTTTAAAGAGAATTGCGTCTCAAGTCTCAATTATTGTTGCCACTTCATATTTTTATTAAATTATTTAAATGAGTTATTAAATAAAATTATTAAATTTTTATGCACCATTCAATTCTTGTTTGCTTCTCATTTACCCTCCATTCCCCCAGAGCCCAGACCTTCTTATTTTTTGCCCCATTCAAGTGGCAACACAAATATAAACATATTTGGTTCAATTCGGTTCAAATATGTGTACTTCATTCAAAAATGGGGCACACATATATTAAATGCGCAATTAGAATCTCAAGAAGAGGCGGTTTATAGAGACGGACATGAAGTGGAGGGAAAGGGGGAGATGGAGGTTGCGTTGGTGGAACAAAACCACCCTTTCCATTCCACCCAATAATTTTATGCCCTTCAGTGATCAGCATTTTATGTTTGTTTGTTGTTTAATTTTTCTGATTGCCCTTCTACCCCCTCAGCGTTTTTACACAATCTTCTTATTCATTGCAATTGGCCGGCGGCTCTTTTTGCAATTTGAGGCGATCGTCAGCAACCGGTGAATGGCCTCAAAAGGTGACACACCCTCGTCCGGTCTCGACCCCAAAAGAACCCCCAGAAAATGTCCCCGTCCATCGTTCCGCCCATTCCGGGTATTTAACCGGACCGAATTCAAGCCATAAACATCAGAATAAGTAAAATTCATTTGCGCCAAAAATGATGAAAACTTTCGCATTCACCCTTTTCGCATTGATGGCCTTGGGAATTGCAGTTGAAGGAAGATCACGTAAAACAAATTTTACTATTAAATATATACATTTTTGTCAAAAATAGTTGTTAAACGGAACCAAAACTCATATGGGGATGAAGCTAGTCCAGCAGCTCCTGCAGCGCCAGAACAAGGCGCGACGGCACCAGAAACTGCGCCAGCTACTGGCACCGGAGGCGAAGCCCCAACAAGCGGTGGAGAAGCTCCAGCTAGTGGGGGAGAAGCCCCAGAAGCTCCAGCGGCGCCGGAAGCAGCCCCAGCCCCCGTTGAACAACAGGCACCGGCAGCAGCCCCTTCACAGGCCAGCGGATATCGCAAGAAACGCGCACAAAATTCGTTCGTTTTTTAGCATATCTATTGAAGGAATTAATTACAAATAATTACAAAAACAGATATGGCGATGAACCAGCAGCTGGCGGAGCGGCAGCAGCCCCTGCTGGTGGCGAAGGCACTGAAGCGCCAGCTGCCGGCGCTGGTGGAGAAGCCAGTCCAGCTTCCACTGGAGGTGAAGCCAGCCCAGCATCAACCGGTGGTGAAGCGCCTGCCCCATCTTCTGGAGGAGAAGCCAGTCCGGCATCCACGGGAACGGGAGGTGAAACGGCTCCGGCCGAAGGCACACCAGCTGAAGCTGCACCGGCCCCCGTTGAACAACCGGCACCGGCGGCTCCATCCCAACAAGCTTCTGGCTATTAGGCAACAATAGAAACATATTTCCACATTGAACACTGCCCATTTCCCCATTCTTTTTGATCCGAATGAATTTCAAATTTTTTGTCATTTAATTCTTTCCACTTTGTTGAATATAATTCTACCTTTCACGACCCCAAATTTGGAAATGATCCAAAGAAAATTTTCATTGAACTCATCGAGAATAAAACAAAATGAATAAATGTCAATTTTTTCAATCTTCTCATTCATAATTTGTTAAAAAGTACCAACAAGTGTCACTGACAAATAAAACAATAGGGCTCTTTAAAGGGAAAAACAATGAACTGAGATGAATGAGACTAGCACCGCCAATACCGGCCCAGCCTAGCCTCATCGCGCACCATCCTCCGGGGATCATCTTTTTTTGTGGCCATCCCTATGTAATTATATTACCCGATGGTCGGGAATGGTTCATGTTTCATCGGCTGCACCGGCTGTCAGCTGGTCAAGCAAAATGGAGGATGTGAGCAAATGAGTAAACAAAACAAATTCATTGGCCAAAGGATTTGACCATTTTCTTTGCGGTATTTAAAGGATGAGTGGAAAAAGGTTGGTATTAATGTGAATAATGAATCCATTCTTGGCTACTTTAATCCTGCTTTTGGCCTTTTCACATGGTAAATTATCATAAAAAATTCAACAATATTTAGCTTATAGTCTGTCTCACCCAATTGGACAAAAGCAAAGCAGTGGGCCCATGCATTGATGGAATTTGCCCACCCAAACATTTTTGTGCCACCGACAATGAATGCTATCCAAAAATGAAAATGTTCCAACGTGACATTGGAGAGGGTAAAATTGGCTTTAAATTCACTTTTTATCATTTTAGTAGGTGCGGTTTCAATTGGTTCCTGTGTGAATGGACTCTGTCCGAATGGTTTTGAATGCCTGAATAATACTTGCTATAAAAGTTCCCAACCATCCACATAATCTAATATTTTTAAATAATTTAGCAAAAGCCTCACCCGTTCGTTCACCAATTGGCCCATGCATAAATGAAAAGTGCCCAGACGGATTCTCATGCAATAAGGCGGAATATAAATGCTATGCTAATTGATCATTTGATTCAAAACAAAATTATTTAATCCAATTTATACAATGAATGAATAAAATAATTAATCCATCTTTTATTCGCTTCCTCTTTCATTTGGCATTTCTGGGAGTGGCCATCCGGTGACTCCATCGAATGGATCCTCCCCGTATTCATCAATTTTTGAATCAATTCCATCTTCAGATGTCACCTTTTTGTCAACATTTTCTTCGGATTTGCCTTTAGGGTTAATTTTCCTATAAAAATGGGACATTTTCCTTCCAATCAAATTCAAAATCAGAATCCACCTTGAATTCTCCCGTTGCTGTTGAGGATGCATTCGAACTCGAATTTTCATTTTTTCCAACTCAAAAGGATCTGATTTGGCCATTTCGTTGGCAAAGTCCTCGTCATTTGTTGCACCGAACAACTGGCAAAATATTGAACCATTTTTTGGTATTAATGAAATTATTTTTCGATATTTTTTATTACATCTTTGCCT
Source organism: Pratylenchus scribneri (assembly GCA_030063045.1). Taxonomy (NCBI): domain Eukaryota; kingdom Metazoa; phylum Nematoda; class Chromadorea; order Rhabditida; family Pratylenchidae; genus Pratylenchus; species Pratylenchus scribneri. The sequence continues at coordinate 362,114 of JAQSEB010000093.1, read as the reverse complement.
TTTAAGTAATTTTCTTTCCGATTTTCCCCCAAAATGATCAGTTTTTCCCCAAAGGTGAGGCAAAAAATGGGTTTTTCACTGCTTCCAATTAAACTCCAAATACAAATATCACCGCATTCTCAACAAAACAATAATAAATTTTAATATAAATATAAAAACATTTTACAATTACCATCAATGTTTGTGGAATTTCTCGCTCCTTCTTTAGAGGCCGTTCCACACTCTCAGCCGCCTTTTTCGAGGAAACAACTTTAAAATGTGAATGGAATTTTAAGAAGTTTAATTAAGATATTATGGGGAAATAATGATTAAGTTAAACGAAAACTGACTTGTTCGAGAATATGAGAATTCAAAAAGCATTAAAAGCATTGGGAAAATTAATTGGTTCTTTTTAGTTGAAATTCTCATTTTTAAGGACAATAATAATAAAACATTCATTGCTTTTCCCAACACCTTTTATAGACCCCATTGATAAATTGCCTAGGACAAATTTGTTTCACCGCCCGCCAAAACAATGAAAACAAAAGAAGAACTTTGTTCTGAGTGTTTTCGATTGTTCTATGTTATTATTGGGCGAGAACGGGGTGGCGGGTTCCACTTTCATGACTTTGTTTTGAATATGTTGCTGGGTGAAACATTTATTTTTTATTTTGCGGTTATAAATTGGGTCATGTCAAAAATAATTAAATAGATTTTCAACAAATTTCATTCAATTTTAATCATTTTTAACATTCTTTCAATTTCATCTGTTCATTACTCTAATTTAAGAAGATTATTGCTTTTCCATAGAGGTTTAAAACTATCCATATGAATACGAGCCACATCAAAACCGGACTTGTTCAACCAATCAAATTTATTTTTTATTCTTTATTCCCGATATTTTCGCTTCATTGAGAGAACTTGTTCCATCTGCCTACAATTAAAGGATATTATAAAGAAGATTAATTGATGGGGCTAATAAGCAGTGCGGATAAAAGGCAAATCCCCAATCTTTGGAGTGTCTTCCATCCAAAATCAATTGAAAGGAATAAATTTGCATAATGAAGCATTGGCTAATTATTTTCCCCTTCTTCTCCTTGTTGTTGTCCTCATTTGTATTCGCCGATACGGAAACAATTCATTGGGAATGGCGCGATTTAATTTGCCAAACTGATAAAGGTCTTCAGTAAATGTTTTCTATAGAATTCAATCTTAATTAGGTATTGGTGAAGATAAAGTTTCTGAAAAGCCAGCAGAATGCACCATAGCTTTGCGTGAAACGGAAAAGGATAAGAACAGAAGGCTGGCTCCAAAAGGAGCCGGCTGTTTTGATGTAACTCCATTTGAGTCTTTTGACTTCTAATCAAAGTCATTGTAGGAGAACCACAACGGCACAGTCAGAACTTATTGTGATGTTCTTTGTCCGAATGCCGATACAGTATATTTAATCAAAAGAGATCCACAAGTCCATCGGTCATGTTTTGTATTCTATGTAAATTTAGATATTTTGGAACCGAATTTAATTTTTTCACTTTAAGACTCATAAACTCGAGCGCCGTGGGCAAAATTGGTTCTTATGGAGACAGCACAAGTACTGTATTCCCATCGGAGTAGCCCAACTTGTCGCCTCTGGCAAATTTATCGTCTTTTATTATAACTCGTCAAGGATTCAACCAATTTTGATGAATTTAGTATCAAATTAAGGATAAGACATAAGACGATCTGCTATCATAATATATAAATTTCTTTTAATATTGGTTCAGAATTGATGTGGAATTATGACCAAAAATCAGTAAAAATTTCGTTATAAGATCATTTACTGGAGTGAGTTTTTAGGCTTTATTCCATCAATTCTAATATTATCGTTTGATAGACTATTGTCAGCCTTTTAATTTGATAATAAAAACATCTTAATTGGTTCAATTCTTGAAGAGTTATTCTAAATGGGACAAGTTGGGGACCCCTCCCTATTCAATCCCAAAAATAGGCAAAATTTTAAATTTCAGATGCCGTAATACGGAAATAACTTATACGATCCGTTGTGAATTCCTATTCGGTCGACGGGGAACACCCAGCGATGCTGAATTATTCAATTCACTCAACATCAATAGCAGAAAAAGAACATAAAAATTGAAGAAAATGTAATCGTATTTGGATGGAATTTATTTGAAAACAAAAAATTATGAATGTGATGTATAAAAATTACAAAATAATAAAAGGCCAAATAAGATCAAATTTGTTATTGAATTTCTCATTCTTAGAAGCGAATTGAACGAGTATAATCATATTCGACGGTTGGAATCACAGCCTTAAAAAATTTTCCCGAATAATTTATTAATTGTGAGTAATTACCTGAACAAATTTGAGAAAAATGAAAAGGTAGTCCTATAAAAAACAAATAAAATTGACAAAAAATATTCAAAATAACTCACCAAAACGCTCAATTCCTTTCCATTGTCCTGGAATTGTTCAATTAATCTCATCATCACTGCGGCATGTCGACAAGGGTGAATGGTGGCAAGAACAAGGTCGGATACATGCGGATGCGCTTCCAATGTGATTGTTTTGTCCGCATGTTCCTGAAATAAAATTTTGTAAAATAAAATTAATTAAGGTGTGTGGATAGTAATAAATTTGTTGAAAAAAATTAAAAACCGAAAAAAAGCCAAAATAATTATAATGCCTTAAGGGTTTATTTAAATTAACAGATCTATCAAAATTGGATAAAGTTCGTCAAAACGCATTGAATGTTATATAATTTGGTCAAAATTAGAGGGTAATTAAACTATTTAAACCAATTTTGGTTCAAAACTACCTAATTTCGAATTGATTAAACCCTCCAAATATATCGATTCTCGATTGAATATAAGATTTATAGGTCTAGGATATTTATGTAGTATGAACCGCTACAGTCTTTTTGTTAATTTCAGTAGTTTTTCAACTAATTAAATATTTATTTTATTTTCAATTGAAATTATTATACCTGAGAAAAATCCTCCTTCATTTTGTCCACAGTCAACGGTGAACCATTTTCATCAAATCCGAGTAGCCAAAATCTGGGGACCTTTAAATGTTTCGGAATAAATATAAAAATATTAATTTAAATTACCTGATAATATTTATCATAAGTGATGTGAAGATCATATCTTCGAGTTTTCATCACTCCTGTTCCTGTTTCTTCGGCACTACTCTTGTCTTTTGAAGAACATTCCTTTTGTACAATATACCTTAATAATTGTCATTTTTAATTTAATATAAATAAATGCAAATAAGTGTTGCTAACCTGCCTGGATCATCTTCCTCCAAAGCTCCACTTGACAAATATTCATCCAAATCAATTGCTTCTCCTTCATCATCGTTTTCATCAATTTGTTCTTCTTCCGTGTTTATTTCGGTTGAATTCAATGTCTTAAATTAAATAATGAATATTTTTCTGACAAAAAGTAAATCCAACCTCCTCATTATCATCCAATTCCTTCGCTTGTAATTTCACATCAGGGTCAAAATGATGAGTGTCCACCCATTCATCCTGGATCCCATCAATTTCATCTCCTTTTATTATCTAAAAACAAAAATTTTAGAGATAGTTTTTCGGATTAAAACCAATACCTTCTGATTGGAAATGTCGTAACCCATCATTTGGGAGCATCGTTGATGGCAAGGCACTTGGCGGGTTATCAAAAATTGCTTTTCCGCAGGTAAATAATCTCGAACTCTGTGAATTGCGAAAGTAACAATAATTTGAACAAAAAAAGGGTTTATTTAACCTTTTGGGATCTGATGCTTTTGCCCATGACCAAGTTGGGCAGGAATGAATGAAATGATCTCCAGCTAAAATTAAAATGTAAAAAATAAACATTTATAAATTTACCAGCAATGAATTCCTCCGGTGTTAGAACCCCAGTTTCCTTGAATTTTGATTGACGCAAAACAGGTGTAAGATATTCGCCGACAGATAATGCTGCACTCTTGAATTGATTAACTAGGTCATTCATCTAAAAATTATAAATTTTATAACGGAAAATATTTCCAGAATAATTTAAATTTAATTAGGATAAGAAGAAATTATTAGATAGACGCTGGGTTGGGCCGATGTTTCATCGTTCATGGAATTGAACGCTAATGTTTTCGATTTCGACTCTCGATTCTCGAATCTCGATCTCGGCTCGGCTCGATAAAAATCTAATTTTAATAAAAAAATAAAATGACATTATGTCCAAAAAATGAAAAATAGTACACAAAATAGGGGGTGGTAGAGATGAAAAGGTTTTGCAAAATTATTTTGTGTTTTTTCGTTGTCATTCTCGTCTCGCAAGAACAAAAAAGTCACCACAATATCATGAATTTCTTTTTTTTTAATCTCTAAATTTCTTAGATTTTAAGTTCTCAATTCCATATTCCAATTTCCAATCCAACTCAAATTCTAATTCCAAGTTACAAGTCCAATAAAAAACCAAACATCTATCCTATCTTTTTTTCAAGTTTCAACAATCTAGTTCAGTGGATTAGGTTTATTTAATATAGTCAGCCATGCCAACGCGATTATCTTTAAAAATATAGGATTTATTTCATTTAAATTCTGGAGTCTGGACTTTTATATTCTTTGAATTAAAATCTCATCTTTCATCATCATCAACCTTAAAATCTTATTTAAAAGTATTCAGCAGAAATAACAAAACAAATAAATGCTAAAAATGTTGTTCAAAAATGTTGCCCACATAAAGATTAATGAAGTAATCAAGCTGGACATGTATCAATCTACCCGGTCCAAACTGAGAATAGCCGTTGCTTCAGTGCCTGGTCCAATGGTTAGAGGCCATCTTAGTTTTGGTAATTTATGCAATAAGTTTAATAAAAATATTATTTTCTTTTGCAGCAACTGAAACAAGTACGGACGACGGTTTGCCGCATACACTCGAGCACTTGGTTTTCATGGGAAGCAAAAAATACCCGTACAAAGGGGTTTTGGATGTGATCGCGAATCGATGCTTGGTATGATTTTAATTAGTAAGATTCACTAAACTAATAACTTCTTAGGCATCCGGAACAAATGCGCATACGGACCAGGATCATACGGCCTATACATTAGCAACGGCGGGAGCCAATGGATTTCTGAAAGTTTTGCCGGTCTACATCGATCATCTTCTCGGTCCAATGTTAACGGTTTCTTTAAATATTTTCAACATTTTAATTGAGAATTGACATTTTCAGCCATCTCAATATCTCACCGAAGTGCACCATATCGATGGAGAAGGCAATGATTCGGGCGTTGTTTATAGGTTTGTTAATAAAAACAAAAAATGAATCTAGATAACTTAACGCATTCCGCGTTTCAGTATTTTAAGTTAAGGTCTCCTTACGACGAAATTTTCAAAAAATATAATTGTTAAATTAAAATTTCTTTTATTTTACAGTGAAATGCAAGATCATGAATCAGAAATGGAGCGAATGATCGATCAGCAGCGCAAAAATTTATTCTACCCAAAAGATTCAAGCTATGCGGCTGACACCGGTGGAAGGCTGAAAAATCTGCGGGAATCGTGTTCACTGGAGAAAGTTCGCCAATATCACCGACAATTTTATCACCCAAATAATATGGTTTTGTACAAAAAATAAATTTAAAATAAATTCAAAATTTAAGTTTATAACTGTCAGTGGCATTGTCGATCATGGCCAATTGTTGGGCGCAATTGAGAAGGTGGAAGGCGAATACCTCGACCGGATACCAAAGAATTTCCAACGCCCTTTTCAATCGAGACTACCCGAAATTGAACCGAAGATGAGCCGAATTGTTTGTCCAAGTGATGATGAAACAGTCGGTAAGTATTAAAATAAAATTTAATGGAAATTATTTAAATTGGCGAAAATAATGATTATTTGATTATGTTTTGATTTGGGTTTAACCAACTCGAACATAGTTTTGAACCATTAAACCAAAATGGTTTTAAACCGTTTAATAACCTTTAATTGTTGACCAAACCATAACAAATTATATACCATTCAATGCGTCAATCTTGACCAGCTCTATCCATTTTTGGGACAGAACAAACCATTAAACCGCTAAAATCTTTTCCAATTTCATTGTTTTTTCGCCAAATTAATGTTATCCAAATTTAATTCAAATTTCTATTTAAGGAATTGTTGAAATGTCTTGGCGAGGCCCGCCGGCAACCGATTTATACAAATTGAAGGCACTGATGGTGCTAATTGATTATTTGACTGATACGGCCGGTGCCCCGCTAAAAGTGGATTTTGTCCAAGTGGAGGACCCATTCTGCTCTTCCGTCCATATTTCAATAATGGAACAGATGGATTGTGAAATTATTGCCAATTTTGGTGGTGTTCCCGTCAATAAGTTGGATAAAATTCAGGAAAGGTAAGCAATAATTAATAAAATTTAAATCATAATTTAATGTGTGATGAATAATTTAAGGTTTTTCTCAAAAACTGTTTTGGACCATAACAAGGCGAGTGCATTTGACATGGAACGAATCGGGTTCATCATTGAGCAACAGGCACGGACATTCCTTTCAAAATTGGAAAACAATGCACATTCATTGATCAAAGATGGAATTGTTGGACATCAATTATACGGTGCCGAAGGCAATGGAGAATATCAACAATTGGAGGAGCGAATAAATGAAGTAAAATTATATTAATATTTAAATTAATTATTTTAAATTTAATTTGATTTTTTATTGTATAATTTTAAATATTTAATTAAATTATTTTCCAAGTTGAAAGCATTGAATCAGCTGAAGAAAGAGGAAAACGAATTTTGGTGCAAACTTTTCAATGAATTTTTCACCGACCGCTGCGTTTGCGTGATTGGCGAGCCAAGCGAAGAAGAAGTCGAGAAAATTATGGAAAAGGTAACATTCTTAAAATTCTGATACAAAAAATAGATAAACCATAAAAATTCCTTTTCTAATTATAATAGTTGCTTAATTTTATAGGAAGAGCAAAGAATAAATGAGCAAAAGACGAGACTTGGCGAGAGCGGTTTGAAGGCAAAACAGGAAGAATTGGAAGCGGCTATTGAAGAGAATACAGTACATTTTATTTTAATTAATTATTCCATAATTTAATTAAAATTTTTATTTTTCAATTTAATTTTTTAAAAAATTTTCAGCGCAATAAACCTGACGATAATTTGCTGAACGAACTAATTGTGAAAGAAATTGAGCAATTTGCACTGATCCCAGTGGAAACATTCCAACCTGGAAAGAGTAGCGGGAAATTGGCCAGCAATTTGTCGCCGAATTTTCCATTCCATTCATTTGTTCACAAAGTGTCCAGCGATTTTTTTGAGGTAGCAATATTATTTTTTAAAACAAATAAAATAATCTTAAATTTTAAGGCCACAATTCTGTTCGACACCCATTCACTGTCAAGGGAGGATCGCAATTTTCTGACGCTTTGGTCCGAACTGATGTTCCAATCACCCGCTTACGTTGATGGCAAATTGCTCAGTTATGAAGAAGTGGCCAAATTGGCCACCCGTGACCTCGTTTCCAATGTCATTTCCGTTGGGGTTTCCGGCGTCTATGATCGATTCATGTCACTGAAATTGCGCGTCGACAATCAAAACTTCAAAATGCTGCCAAAATGGGCTGAAATCTATTTGAAGGGAATCAAATTTGATGCAAAACGAGTGATGATTTGTGCCAAAAAGATGGCAAATAAAACGGCGGAAAGCAAACGAGATGGCAACACAATGGCCCATTTTTTGAACACTTCGTCAACATACAATAAAAGTGAGTCAGAATTTTATTTGAGTTTTTTTTATCATAGTTAAGTTTGAAAAAAAATTAGAAATTAATTTGAATTAATAAATTTTGCAACTTGCAAAAATATTTTCTGAATTTGGTTTCGGCTTTAAAAAATTGTTGAATAAATTTTTTATATAAAATTTGATTTTTTAAAAATTTTGCTTATGTTTGATATAGAAAAATTTACTAAATTAATCCGTCAGGAAATTGAAAAAAATTAAAAAAATAAATAGGAATAAAAATTATAATAAAAAAATCGAAAAATCAGATAGAAATATTTCCATATATTTTTCTACATTTTTTAATTTACAAAAATAATTTCCGAAAACCCCAATAATACACAAATATTTAAAAAATTTATTATTATTATTATTCCAGATTCAAACACGCATCTATACAGTTATTTGACGCAAGAGCAATTCCATCGGCACATTTCCGCCAAACTCGAAAATGCAACGGAAGTAGAAGCTGCCAAAATACTAAAGAAATTGCAAAATGTTCGGGACGCAGTGCTCTCCTCAATTGTGAATGTCCATTTTTCGGGCGAACCGGCAAAATTGGAGCAAGGCGAGTGGAATGGACAGAATTGGAATTTTTTGGCCAATCAATCGGACAAAGTGGAATTGGAGTGCGCACCGGATTATGAACAAAATTGGGAACAGATGGGCAAATGTCGTGCAATTGCCGGTATTTTAATTATTAGAAAAAATTTTTTTGAGTTTAATTTTAAATTAATTCTATTTTTATTTTTTAATATTTTTTAAATTATAGTTGGCGGCTCGGAGAGTGCCTTCCTCCTGCAAAAAACAAAATTTGATGGAACATGGCAGGAAGCACTTTCACCCGAAGGAAAAACGATGGAAACACTGCTTCTCACCCAGTATTTATGCCATTGCGAGGGACCACTTTGGAATGTAAGAATTATTTACAATCTAAAATTACAATTTTACAATCCAAAATTACAATTACAATCGAAAATTACAATTTTACAATCCAAATTTATGATTAATCCAAAATTATAATTACATCGAAAATTACAATCCAAATTTATGATTACAATCCAAAATTATAATTACAATCGAAAATTACAATTTTACAATCGGAAATTATGATTACAATCGCAAATTACAATTACAATCGCAAATTACAATTACAATCCAAAATTACAATTCCCAATAATAACGAATTAATTTTCTAGGCAATCCGAGGCACTGGCCTCGCCTACGATGCTTCAATTTATCTGATGCCCGACCGAAAATCAATAATGCTCAGTTTGTACCGGTGCAGTCAACTCGTTTCGGCCTATGACAAAACCAAGGAAACTGTGGTAAGTAATTGAAAAATTCGTCCATAAACATTCTTTTTAATTCAAAAATTTTTTCAGTTGAAAATTTTGGACGATGGAAAATTGGACGAGGCACAATTTGAAGCGGCAAAACGGTCGATGGTTTGCGAACTTGTCAGTGGACAAAGCACCGTGAAAACAACAGCAATGTCGGCGATGTTGGCCACAATTCGAAATGTTGGACCAAATTTTACACAGTTAAGAAAAAAATTATTTCAATTTTTATTTTATAAAATTCAGAGAATTATGCAATCGAATTTGGACGGCCCGAATGGATGATGTTTTGGGCAAAGGTTCGCCAGCAATTCGCCAACTCTTTGATGATGCCAAATCCATTCGTTGCATTGCACTGAATCCATCGCGAATTGATGAAGTGAAGAAAAGCTTTGGAGGTGTTGAAATTTGCAAGCTGGAACAATTCCAAACACAGCCGGAATTTTGATTCAATTTTTTGATTTATTAGTTTTTTTATATTGTTCATTTTTTTATGTTTTTTTTTCATATTAGTTGTTGAATTGCATTGATAATCGATAAATTATTTCCATATTTTTTTACTATTTTGTTTAAATATAATTGAGATATTTTGAAATTAATTCTTTCTTATTGCATTAATTATCATTTTTAAATTTTAATTAAAATTTTCAAGAAAATTTGATCAATAATAATGGGATTCGGAGGAAGAGGACCAAGCGGACGTGGAAGCGGAGGGAGAGGACGCGGTGGCGGAGGACGTGGTGGAAGAGGAGGCGGTGGTCGTCCATTTGTTGACCAAGGACCCCCAAGCGAAGTTATTGGTATAAAAATGTTTTAAATAATTTTAAAAAATGAAATTATAATTAAGAACTTGGCTACTTTACTCATCCCTGCGAGAATGATATAGTTTGTAATACAACTTGTGGCAAAATACCATATTTCAATGCTCCAGTCTTCTTTGAGAATAAAGAGCAAATTGGCAAAATTGATGAGATATTTGGCGGGCCGAAAGATAATGTTAGTTTTTTTTCTTCAAAATCCATATAATAAATATTAATTGTTTAGGGTTTTTCTGTCAAGCTAAATGATGGTTTAAAAGCATTATCATTCAAAGAACAGCAAAAGATTTTCATTGATCCAGCAAAATTGTTGCCTGTTGAACGGTTTCTTTCCGGAGGACAATCGCAAAGAGGAGGAGGTCGTGGAGGGAGAGGTCAACAACGAGGAGGAGGTGGAAGAGGAGGTAATAATTTTATTGAAAAATAAATTTAATTTGGTTAGCTAAATATTTTTAAATTATTCTTGATCCAATTTTGCTATATAAAATAAGTGATATATCACACTAAAATATTGAAAAATAAATTAACTTTTTCATTCATGAAATTTTAATCATTCAGGTGGTGGCCGTGGAGGTGGACCCAATAATAGAGGAAGGGGAGGAAATCGAGGTTTAAATTTATCGTTTTATTAAATAATTAATTCGTATTTAATTTTAGGACAAGACAGAGGTGGTTTTCGCGGAGGTTTCAGAGGTGGAAGCAACAATTTTGGCAAAGAACAAGGCAGAGGAGGTTTCAATAATGCTGGCGGTGGTTTCCGAGGCGGACGCGGTGGTCAAAGCAGTTCATCGGGACCGGGCAATAAAAGACCATTCAATGGAGGTCAAGGCGGCTCTGTAATGCCCAAAAAGAAGAAATTTGATGATTAAAGAGGAAAACCATTGTTATTTTTCCAATAAGAAATTATTTTTTCATCATTGATGTTGCATAAATTATTAATAAATTATTTCTTTAATTATTCAAGGTTAAAAAACCTTCCAATATTTTTATAAAAATGTGAAACAAATACATTTATCTATACAATAAATCTTGGGAATATAATCCATGAAAAAATAGTAATTTATAAACCCTGAATGTGAGTTTAGCAAATATTACTGCCGTCCCGGCTAGGCTAGAGAGTAAAGAATGGGACGGCACGTGCTCCAATTCCCTTCCATTTCCATCTCAACGAACCCTAATTCCAATACTATTTTCCATTTCTCGACTCTCGAAAGTGTAAAAATTCACTAGCGTTTTTTCATTGATTAACTAAATAAGTTTTTTTTTTAGTTTTCACGGAAACTGAACATTGTACTAAATCTGAATAAATTTGTAACCAATAATAGGATTTATATTGACAATACATTACTTATACATTAAAAATAGTAAATCTTCATTTCCAGATATAGATATGGATGAATTTAACCAATTTTCAAACCCCGTTGACCTGACAACAATGACACCATTGACAACATCGGTAAATCTACCCAATACACTTCTATTTCTAACAAATTGTATTCAGATTTCACCAAATTTGATGGTCAATTCTTGCAGTCCCCAAAATTCTACTTCAACTCCGTCATCATCCCATAATTCCCTGCTTGGCACCTCGCCGCTTCCTTCCGTTTTCAATTGTGCAACTACCTCATGCTCACAAATTTTTTGTACTCCATTAAGAACAATTGTTTCTCAAAATAGACGACGTTATCAAATGGATGGATTCAATCTTGATCTCACATGTATTTTACTTTAATTAAAATGAATCATAATTTACTAATTGTTTAAGATATAACTGATCGAATAATTGCAATGGGCTATCCAGCAGATACAAAAGAAGCACTCTACAGGAATAGCATGTCTCATATTGTTAAATTTTTGGAGCATTACCATCCTGGACATTATAAAGTAAGCTTATAATTATTAATTCAACAAATTAAATCAATATTTTACAAGGTTTTCAATTTACGCGGTCAATACATTTATGATCCGGCAAACTTCCATAATCGAGTTGTTTCCTTCGAAATGACCGATCATCATCCACCAAGATTGGAATTGATGGCACCATTTTGTCGTGAAGTACACGATTATTTGAATGCTGACCCCTTGAATGTGGTCGCAGTGCATTGTAAAGCTGGAAAGGTTTTGATTTAATTTTTTGCTATTTTCAAGTTTTTTTTTAGGGCCGAACCGGTGTAATGATATGTGCATATCTCTGCTATATAGCATTCTATCGAACGCCCCGGCAGAATATGGACTATTATAGCATCATCCGAACACATAACAACAAGGGTGTGACAATTCCATCTCAACGAAGATATGTTTACTATTTCGCACATTTACGTGATCGGAACCTGAATTATATGCCACTTCGATGCGAATTAATTGGAATTTATTTGGAACGACCACCCAAATTGAGTGGACCATTTTCAAAGGGAGCATTGAAAGTGCGGGTTGCATGCGGTGATGTGGATGTATTCCATGGCGATGATATGTGGCTGAGCGGAGAACAATATGATGAAGAGGAGGAATTACACAAAAAATATCCGCTAACTTCAAACGATGATAACTACAATCCAATATGCCCAGAGGCGGGAAAAAATTGCATATCTCGACGATGCTATGGCTGGACTGTGCCAACAAGCAAGCGAGTTTTTCTGGAAGGAGATATTCGCGTCGACATATTTCAAGAAAACCGATTAAAACTGTTCAATGTTAAAAAAGAGAAGAAGAAAATTGGGCATATTTGGTTTAACACAATGTTCACATGCCCCGGTTTTTGTGGTGGACAATATATTCACGGGGATGAAGCATTCCCTTATCCGGAATCAATGATTGTGAGGAGGCATTTTCGGAGGAAACAAAACAACAAAGAAGCAGAAAATGAACATTTTCAACAACAATTATTGGGTAAAAATGGACCGCAAAATGATCGCCGTTTTTCACCAAATCATCCAGCTTCAGCTCCAACTTTAACCCATGATTTTGTGTCCAACAATGAAGAAGAAGATAAGAAACAAGCAAAGGATGAGAGTAATAATGCTGATGCAGTGAAAAGTAAATTATATTATTTTTATTAATTAATTTGTAAAATTCAGGGCGTTCTCCATCCAGATCTTTAGTTGAATCGGAGAAGAAAGGTTTTTCTTATTTTGTTATTTTTAATAATTAATTTATTTTTTAAGGATGGCAATCACAATATGCTGGCGATCAAAAAATTCCAGCAATGGAAATTCCAACAATTAAAAAGCAATGCCGTTCAAGTTTGGACACATCTTCGGAAAATGGCTTTGAGGAAGAAATTGTTGTGGATAGACCACCCGGTTTGGATTTACATTGCCCATCGACATCACTTCATGGCATTTATCCAAATGAAAAATCTGCGTAAGCTCATTAAAAAAATTATTTTAACAAATTTCGGCAATTAGACCTCGATATGGAGTTGAAGAATTGATTCGTGAAGCATTTGAAAAGAATTTAATCAATGATTTATACAACACCCGGCGAATGTCCCAACCTCGAGATGGACCAATTGTATAAATATTTATTAAAATAAATTTTTGTTATTTTCTTTTTTAGATTCCAAAATCAATTGTTGGTCGACCAAATGCGAATGGCCCAAATTGTTTAATGCGAAATTTGGATGAACATGTTTCCATATTTGGAGTACAAGAAATTGACAGAGCATACAAAAATAAAGATTTGGATTCGGCATTTAAGGTTTAATAGTATTTACATTTAAATTCAATTTAATTTTTAAATTAAGGTTTTTGTGCTTACACGTTGTATTGACGAATCAAAATCGAGTGATATTCGTTTATGTGAACAATTTATCAAAGTTACACTCCAAAAACAAGAACAGAAAGATTTACAAAAAATGGAAAAAATGCAACAAAAACAGCGAAAATTATTCACCCAGCAACAAAATTTTAAAGCCCAACAAACAAGTGAAAAATTTAGTTATGAATTAAATTAATAATTATTTTAGTTTTGAATTCAGCGGAAGAAAATGGCGAAAGGGATATATCAAATTTGGATTCTCATCAAAAACAATTTATTGATGATCCGAGGTTTAAATACATTTTAATTATTTATTTTATTATTTTTAGAATTAATGATCCTCATTTTGGTAAATATTTCTTTCGTCAACGTGTTACTTCACATTCCAAACATCCAAATGTCCATCATCAGTTAGTTTTAATTTAATTAATTAAATTTATTTGATTTTATTAGTTGCCCGCTTCTAAATATTGATATTAAATTTTGCCAAAAATTTGGTTGCGTTGAAAGGAAAAAAACAACAGAAACAATTCATACAAATTTGGTTATTCCAACAAAAATTGTGCAAGCGGAAGAAGATGTACCAAAATCAAGATTTGAGGTAATAAAATGTGTTCAATAATTTTTATTACACAAATCAATAAATTTTCAGTTGGAAGATTTAAATTTTGCTGACTTTGACTTCTTCCATCCCAGGCAAGAAACGTGTAGCACAATTCGCGGAATAACAAAAAACAATACGAGTAATTCGTCTTTGGCAAGTGAAAATGTAAGAATTAAAATAATTTAAATATCAAATTAATTTTATTTAGCTAACGACAAAGCCAATGACAGAAGAAACAAATACTCAAACTTCCAGTTCAATTGATGATATTTCAATGGCAAATAAGCAAATGGAGACAATTAGTGTTGGCGGCGAACAAACAGCAATCGGAAATTCATTGAAATCCAAACATTTAGTAAATAGACAAATTCCTTTTTTATAAACCCATTTTTGTTTAAGGATTTGTCTTCAAGTGCACTTCTGACAGATTTAAATGAACCCGAAGTTTTCCATCCTTCCGATTGTAGTTTAGCCCCGTCAACTAGTTCATCATGTTCTTCATCAGATGTAATTTTATTTATAATATTTAATTAATTTTATTTTTTTAGCAATCTGATTGAGCAAGAAAACCGGTCAAAAACTGCATAAAAAATAATGATGAAAATCACACAATTATTTTTTCTACTTCTTAAATTTGATATTTATATTTTATATATTTTCGAATCTTTCACAAATATTTCATTTTTATTATTTAATTAATTCATCCCTTTTTATTATTAGGCAATTCTAGACTGTATAATTTTGTAAGTATAGATGCATATCATTCAACCAACCCCCCACTTTTGCGCAATCATCATATAGCATTCCCTTTTCTAGTCCAAAACAGGTTTCGATTATACTGTTTATTTTTTTCCAATCCCATATTCATTCGTATATACTATATACTACCAACTACCTGTACCCTATTCATTGTTTTAAAATATTGTCCAATTTAAAAGCATTTCTTTTTCCCTTTCTATGTGTTTATGTTGTCTGTATTCATTCAAGAAAAAGAATTCAATAAATCTGAATTAATATTATTTTGATTAATTCGCAAAAAATTTTTTAATATTTTATCAATATTTTCCTAATTAAGCAAATTTTATGATTATTAAAAATATTTTTAGATGAATTTATATTGTAAAAATTTATTAAATTTATATCGATTTGGCAATAGAAATCCTCAAAGAATTTTTGATGGTATTAAGAAAATAAATCGGGCGAAACAAGCAGAAATTACAAGGTTTGTATTTATTTATTCTTTCGGGAAATTATTATTATTTTCAGACATTTATCCACGAGTTCGAAATGTCTAATTGCCAAATGGACCTGGATGAATGATGATGGATGGCAGGATATAAACATGAGACCTGTATTCATTGTGTATGTTTTGGGAGTAAACATAAAATGGTACAAAACATTTTAGAATGCCGAGTGTGCCAAAAGAGACTTCAGAGAATAATTTGCTCTTGGAAAGTATTGAATTTAATCGAGATTGGCCACCGTTAGCCAGTGCAACACGTAAACAAAATTAACCATTTTACCATTAATTATAATTGTATAAAATTATTTTAGCCGAAGAATTCTATCAAGGAACAGTTAAATTACTAATGGAATTGGGTACAACCTACGCAGAATTGCTTGATACATTTGATGAAGGTCAATTTAAAATGTTAAAAAATTGTAAAAAAAATTAATTTTCAGAATTTCAAAAGAAAAAAATTACTTTCCAATTTACATTTGATTCTGTCTTATCGGCACCGCTCAATGAAGAAAATAATGTTCATTTTGCATTCAACACATTGTATTTAAAAATGCTAACAGATTGGCCAAAATGCGATGCAATGGATTGGCACAAAGATTTTAATGTAAAATAAATTTTGATAATAAAAATTTAAAAATAATATTAATTAGGCCATTGCACAGCTCGCAAATGAAGAATTATATGTAAGAATGTACGAAAATTATATGGTTGAGGCTGTCAAGGTACCAATATTTTCCTTTACATTGAAAATTTCAATGTTTTTAGAGAATTCCACAATCTGAATTGGATAAATTGGATCCATGGAAGCAAAGATTGATAGATTATTATAAAAAAGAATATCTCATGACTGGATTCGAGCAGGACACAATTAAAAATAGAAAGGACAGAAGACAGCAGGAATTAAATATGCATCTTTTGTGCATTGAAATACAAAAACATACAATGCTATTTTAGTAAGCCTTTTTTAGAGTATTTAAAATATTTGTTATTTTTAAGTTTATGTGTTTTATCTGAACAAGAAACATCATTGGTGAATGTGACAATTACGGACAGGGACCAGCTGAAAAATGCACCACCAAAAGTTTTACAATTATTGGCTGGAGAGTAAGAATTTTAAAAACATTTAAAAATAAAATTATTTTTAATTTAAGTAATAATCCGGAAACGGGACCTTGGTCTGCAAAAACAATTGATGGAACAATTTTTGAAATGTTAAAATATTCGAGTGCTCGACCACAAAAACAGAAATTATGGGAAGCGTGGATTAGCAAAGCGGTTAATTTTAATTAATTCAAATATTAAATTAATCATTCCTTCAATTCAGTCATTGACTACGGATGAAAATATGCTCAATAATTCGCCAATTATTCATGTTATTCGTAATCTTTTGTAAGTTTTATTAAATTGATTTGGAAAAATGTTTGATAAAATAGGCAGAGATTTACTGAACATTTGGGTTTTCGTTCAATTCCACATATGCAGGTAATAGATATATACGAAAATAAATGATATTCAATTATTATTACAATAGCTTACTCACAAAATGATTGGAAATCCGGAAACATTACGTGAATTTATTGCAAGGTTATTTTTATTTTATTTAATTCGATTATAAAATGTTTGTTTTTCAGCCTTTATCACCGTTTTCGACCTGTATTTTTACAACGTTATGATGATTGGAAAAATTACGCAGACGAAGAAGAAGGAATTCCAATTGGTCAGCTTCGTCCATTCGACATGTATAAATTATAATTTTAAAATAAAATAATTTGAATTGTTTAGGTTTTATATTTGCCGCAGAGAAGCAGAATATTACCATGGGTAATTTTAGAAATTTTAAAATAAAAAAAAATGAAAATGAAAATTTAGTGTTGACACTATTGAATTGATGAAATTTTTCCCGGCATGGCAAACTTTCGAAAATTTGCTTAAAGTAACCGAAAGCTTTTTGGGCATTCAATTTAAGGTTAAAAATGAATTAAACCAATATTAGGGCCCAAAAAATTATTTTAGGATATCACCAATGAAAATAATAATTCAATGGAGCGGTGCCATCCATCATGCCGCATTTTTCGAGTCACTGATTTAAATAGAAGTATATATTACATTCAAAAAATAATTTTAAAATATTTTTAACAGATAAAGTGCTTGGTCGAATTTACATTGATCCATTTGTGCGCCCTGGGAAATTGGCAAATAGCTGGAGGACATGTTTATGGAGAAGTAAACTTTTAATTGTATTTAATTAAAATATTTGAAAATAGTGGAAAACGCTGAGAAAGGTTTGGACAAATTGATTTGGATGGTTGGGAATATGCCCGAAATGGACGGCAACCAACAAAGTTTACTTCATTATGAGGACATTCAGGAGATGTTGAGATCGGTGATTTGATTAATTTAATTAATTTATTTATTTAAATTTTAGTTCGGCCGTGCTCTGCAATATTTACTCTCTGAATCACCGTATTATATTCTCGCTTTGCCTTATCAAACAATGGCCCATGAATGGGATGCGCTGAATTTTATGCCAACATTTGTTCAATTTTTCTTCAACAATCCTGATTTACTGTTGCAATTGAGTAGTCCACATGTGGTAAATAATTTTACTAAAGTTAAAAATATTAAAACCGAAATCAATTTTAAGGAAACTGGTGAAGAATTAAGCCGCCACAAGGCAAATGATATTTCATTGGCTTTGGCCAGGGGAATGGTAATTTTTAATCAATTTTAATTATTTTAATATTTTTGTTTTTAGTTTTGGGATATGTGGAGAACATTGTTTTGGACTGATTTTGATTTGACATTATACCAAATTGAAGTTGCAGAGTAATAAATATTTAATTAAATATAATTTTTTAAAATGTTTAGTGACAAACATTATTTGGATTTATACAAGGAAATGTACGCAGAATATTTCCCCTTCCCTCGAGAGCCGAACAATTATCAGCCGTGTTCATTTATTCCAATTTTTGGTTCGCGTATTACTCCATGTGGATATTATGAGAAATTATGGAATGAAGTAAGATAAAAGAAATTACATTTTACAAATATATTTTAGGCCCTTGCATTGGATGTACATGAAACATTTAATAAAGAAGGAAATTCCTTGAAAACTTCAGCCAGACTAAATGAAACTTGGCTTAAAAATGCCACCTTAAAATCACAATGGGATATGTACAAGGAATTTCAGGTTAAATTTTATAATAATTTTGGCTTTTTAAAAACAAATTTAGGGTCGAGAGCCAAACATAATGGCCATGGGCAATTTTTACGATCCGCCATCCTATCTGGGTCTGAAAGAAAAAGAAGAAGACAGAAGAAAAATTGCACAAATAGTAGCTTAATCTTTAATTATTTGATTTTTTGTTTGATAAAATTAATTTAGTTTAAATAATTTTTTAAATCAAATTTGATATCATTTTTTCATTTTATTTCATTTTCTTTAATTTTATTTTTATTTAAAATTTACATTTTTAGTCAAATTATGAAACTTCTTTTGCACAACTTGCTTTCTTCAAAATATTTGAAAGGTGTGAAAACGGGATATCCGTTAATATTGCGAGCGACCAAAACTGAGGTAAAAGAATAAATTTTTTTTATAATATTAATTTAAGAAATTGGATTTGAACGGCAAAGAGGAGGAGCGCAAATTATTCGTACAACAAATGATGCCCAGAATTGACTATGATGCATTCAAAAATGCCGTTTCAGTGGTTGATCCGAAACAAAATGATTTGCCAGAGGAATTGCCGGAAGATTGGAAAAATGATTCATCCTTCTTGGATAAGGTAAGACAGACATTGCCTAATATTATATAGAATCCAAATTCTAGGTTTACGGCTGGTTGGTCGGAGTGGAAATTGTTGAAGGCGAATTGGAATGCCCGGAAACGCATCGAATTTTTCCAATAAACGAAGGAATTCCAAATATGTTGGTTCGAGCCGAAGAAGTCGAAGAAGGTGGATCTGCTCCTTCGGCATCAACTTCAGTATAAGAAAACATCAAAAATCAAAATGATCTTTTTCCTTTCCATTCAATTAAAAAATTTCCATTTTCGGTAATAAATGTTATAATCTCACAATAAATTGTTTTATATATAAAGTCATTCAAAAGTAATCTTTATTTACTTAAAATTAATGTGAATTGACAAAGAAAATTATATTTTAATAAATTCATTGCAGTCATTGAGCCATGTTTTCGGGATCTATAACTTCAGGTTTGTCCTTTTTCTTTATTTCCTCTATTTTTAATTCATAAATCACACTGGCTGCAATAAGGGTTATTTTATTGGGTATACACAGACATAGAGCACATACACTCTCGCAAAATTATTAAAATAATTCTCGTCTGTCACAGAAAGCTATAGCCCTGTCTCGACTTTCGAGTCCCACCAACTCCTAACACTAGCAGCAATAAAATATAGCATAGCTTATAGAATAGCTAGGTTAGATAACTTTCCTTTCCAGTTTCCACATTCTTTTCTCATAAAATGGATGTTATTCCTTCGCCGCAGGGGAATATAGGTGCATTTTTCTCTAACTATTGGACACTTTTTCATCTCCAATATTTTAGCAAACATTGTTTTCATCCGTTTTTGCTTTTTTTCAATTTCTCTTATGTTCATTCCCGACTCGACTCTAGGTCAACTGTTAAGTAGGGTAATTTATTGCTTGGCTCGATTTTGAGTTTTATCAATAACAATCATCGACGAAATAACGCGTTTTCCAATAACGATTTAATAATTCACATCAAAAAAAATAATTTGTCACCATACTCCCGAATTTCTTTTTGGCTCTCCTATTCATTAGATTAAAAAGTAAAAACCGTTTAAATAAAACTCTTAAATAAACATCGTTGTTTAATTTGATAATTTTTTTATAGATTGAAAAATAATAATCACGCCGCAATAATGGCAACTACTTTTGATTACAATGGTCCACCTGTAAATGTTACGAATGGAATGGCTATGAAGGTAGGTCAAATATTTTATCAAAACAATATAAAATTATTATTTATAGTTGGTATCACAATTTGGCGTCAAAAATGCTTGGTTCGCCTTTTTGAAGTTGAGAGGAATGAAAACAATTAATACAATTGAGAGCGAGAATGAACAAAAAGCATTTGCCTATTTTCGTAACAAAATTGGAAATTTGCGACAACAAATAAATGCGCAGAAGACAAATAATGATGAACAACCGGCAATATTGGATGAAGATTTTGACAATTTTCTGACCTCGCTGGATACACTGGAAATTAGAGAAGATGCTCCCAAATATGCAGAAATTGAAGAAAATGAATTAATTGGAACAGATGGTAAATTATTTATTTGATTAATTTTAGTAAACATTTTAAAGATTTGGCCAACCAATCTGGCCAAATTGATGTTCCAACAACTGCCTCATTGCTTCAAGTGATTGAACAGAATAAATCGAAGAAAACCACTATTCAAAAAGATGTTTCAACTTCATCAGAACATGGAAAAGGAGGCAAAATGAAGAACAGTCGAGACAAAGAGGATGATCCAGAGACGAAACAAGTCGTCGAAAAATTATTGGCTGCTAAAGAGGAAATTGCTCGTCGTCATGCCGAAACAATTGGTAAAAATATAATAAAAAAAATTAATTTAAATATTTTTAGATGATGTTGTGTCGCTGGTTATGGAAAAAATTCGAAACAACCAACCATTTGAGGGTGAACTGGCAATTGGCCCCACCGGTCCGCCCAAATCTCATCACAAACGGGCGGGAACGGGGATTGGTCAACGAGGTTTGCAGAAAGGAAGCCAAAAGAAAGGTGATCAGCAGCCGGCGGAACATTCTCATCAAATTCAACCAATGACACAATTCCATCCTCCGGAAAAGGGACCAGGACCAACTGCTGGTAATGTTATGGCACAAGCAAATGCATTTGGGTATATTTAAGTGGAATATAATATTAAAATAAATTTTATAAATTTTTGCAGTCAACTTCCATCCGGTCAAATTGTTTTACTTCATAATACGGCAACGGGCCCTGTCCAAATCCCTCAATATTCTATCGGTCCTAGTGGTGCAAAAATGCACCAACCGGGAACAGTAATTCATCAGCCAATTCAATCTGCCATCAATCAATCCGATCAACAATACACATTTTTGGGAAATTTTACTGACATTAATACTTCGGCGGCCGCACCCAATTCCTACCAATCAATTAGTGGACATTATTCAAAAAGTGGAATTCCTCATCATCAACAGCAACAAGTAATTGGCCATATAATTGAGCCAAACGGAGGAGGTGGTGGTGAACAAGATGCAGGAACAACGACAACAGCCATCCCAATTGATTTAGCAATCCAAAAGAATATGACTGTCCAAGAATTAATTCAGGTGAGAAAATGGAGTGATATTAAACAATTAAATTAATATTTCAGACATTGAAAGTGCAAAGCAGGCATCAAAATGCCCAAATAATTCTCCACAATAATGCAATTTCAACAACAAATGTTCCACAAGATCATCAACAAGAAACACCGGACAGCAGCAGCCAAGATGCGACAGCACATGAAGTAAAAATATATTACATTTTTATGATAATGAATTTAATTTAAGCTACAAAAATCGACAATTACTAATCAAAGGGAAAACAAAAAAGCGGTGACTGAAAAGAAAAGCAGAAAAAGAAAAGCCGAACCAGATTTGAATGAAGACAAAATAAATCAAACATCAAATAAACAACCGGCAGTTCAGAAAAAGATATCGGAAAAATTGGAACCAACAAATGCTGCGGACATTACAGAAGCAGAAAAGGTAAAATATTATTAAAATTTAAATTCAAATTAAATTTTAGAAACGATCAAAGCAGAAGGGGAATAAGGCGGCCACCACAATTATTGCTGAAGATGAAAAACCAACGACCAATAATAATTCTTCAACATTGACCACCAAACAGAATGCGACAGAGCAAAAACAAAAGGTCACTTTGAATGGTTAAATTGGTCATTAAATGTATAATTTCAGCAACAAATCAGTGAACTCGAATCGCAATTATCGAAAATAAATAAGCAATTGAATGCTGAAAAGAATAAATCGGCATCGCTGAAGAAACGCGTGGATAAATTACAATCAGAAGTGGAAAAATCCCAGGATTCCATTCAATTATTGCAAATTGATTTGGCTTGCCAAAAAACGGACAACAACAACCTTATAGCAGAAAATATTGCATTGAAGTATTTTATAAATTATTTTTTAAGTTTTTTTAAAATAATATTTAGAGCCGAAAACCAACAACTTCGTTCAAAAGGTCAACGAGGGGCCGCAGGGACCTCAGCTACTTCCAACCAAGTCCAACCAGCAGTTTCATCTTCGTCATCGCATGAAAATGGCAGAGGCCGAAAAAAGAAATCAGTCGAACAAGAAATGCCAAAAGCTAAAGCAGGAAGAGGACGGAGGCCAGCAGGAACAACTAGCGATGAGGTGAATTTAAAAAATTTAAATACCGACGTAAAAATTTCTTTTCAGAAAGGGACAACACCGCCGGAACAAATGACACCTCCATTCACATTATCTTCGGAATTGGGGCGTCGACAAAGCAAACGAATTAGCGTGAACAGGAATCAATATTTATTCTGATTGATGGACTTTTTGACAGAAAATGAGATATACTTACTTGCATTTCAACATATACATTAACTACATTACATTAAATTGCTAGTATCCATCCATAAGCTAACATGTGAACCACATAGAAATTTTCAAATATACACCTACTCAAACTACTCATACTCATATTCCATCCGCCTCCAACCGTTTAACCATGCCAATAAAGAATGAATTGATAATATCCTCATTTTCTAGTTCCATTTTCAATTGTAAAATGTACATATTACCTACATAACAATATTAAGAAAACAAAAGTTTATTTGTATTACCTCTATCAATCAATAAAGATTTTAAATTTAAATTGAAAAGGCGTCACTCTTTGAAGTAAAAATTATCTAAAATTTTTTTCAAATATCTTATATTTTTCAAATAGAAATTTTCAAAAATTTATAAAAGTTTCTAAAAATGTCATTGCCGTTTAAAAAGAATATTGATGCTCTTCATTTATTCAAAAAGATTGTCACGGATTTAAAGCATTACAACAAGGTAAAAAATTTATAAATTATAACCGTTTACTTATTAAATGTTCAACTTTTAGGGTTTTTCCCTGCAGCATCCACTTTACAATGGAATTTATCAGCACATGCGAATTCATCAAACAACACAAAAAATAGGCCTTAAAGGACCAAATGAAGTGCAGCATTTGGCACAAAACTTTGCAATATATTTACAAAGCATGAGGCAAATGAATGAATTCGATGCACAATACAACAAAGGCGAACGCTCAATCAAAGAAACTGCTAGGATGGTTGGACTTGAATTGCCCAAAACAAGAATATGAAAATCGATATTTTACGAATTATTTTTTATATTCTTTTGTTAGGAATAAATCGTTTACATTTTGTTTTATAACTGTATTGATCGATATAACAATTTTCGATCTTATTATTTATGCAAATTTTTATTTTTTTACCTAGATTGTTTTTATTGCATTTTTTAGATTTTAGATTAGATATGGCAACAGAAGTGTTCGATTTTGATGGTGCTGGTGAACGATACAAATTTCTGTTGCATCCATTGAAGGATTTGGCCAGCAATTGGGACGTGGATATTGCAAAAACATTGGAAGATTACATCAAAAAAGTGGTGGACGAAAATGACAGTGCTGTGCTTGTCGATCAAAATGGACGCCGTAAAATGTATTTGAAATATTGTTTTTCTTATTAAATATCTAAAATTTAGTTTCAATTTTACTGAGGCCGCATTATTGATCCATGGTACAACTTCGGTTTATGTAAAGAAAGTGGATTATGTTCATCAGCTGGCACTGAATTTCTTTGACCAACTCAGAGAGGATCCAAAACAGGAGAAAAAGCGTAACAAAGGTTTTATACTTATCATTATGAAAATAATTATCCTTTAATTAAATAGCCAATCAACCGGAAAATGAAGGAGGTGAAGATGGGGCAGCAGATATTCTAGATGGAGGCGGCAATGAAAGCGGTGGGGAAGATGCACAACTACAGCGGAAAGAAAAACAAAAACCAAAGGTTTCGCATTTCGCTTAAATTTATATTCTTTAATCTATTAAATATTAATATAGGTCAACTATTCGGCTATGCGTAGTGTGCTGGAACGACTCAGTCAACGCCAAGCTCCCACTTTTCCACTGGTGCCAATTTCATTCATTCCACTTTCGGATTTTGAGAAAAGCGATGTGCCATTGTTTAGTCGAACAAATGCAAAAGAACAAATTGGCAAAAAGGATGATTTTCGCATAAATTCCTGCCATATTTATGAGGTTTCTAACAATCTTAAATTGTAATATTTAATCAATAACATGGTTTATTTTAGTCAGTGGCTTTGCTTGACATCAAGAACATTTCATTGGTCGACAAATTTACATCAGCAGCTAAAAAGGCCAGTTCTTCTCAACATGAGGTTTAACAAATTTATTTAAAACTTGAAATAATTTTTCATTTAAAGTCACTCGAACAAGAAATGAACACTCTCAATACGAATAATGATCAAACTTTATTCCATTTGGATGATATTGTGGAAGAGAATGGCCAAGGAATGCAAACTCTTCAACGTGATTCCGATCAAACTTTAATGCCATTTGATGATATTGGAGATGGAGGAGATGATGCAGTGAATGAAATTGTTGTGAATACAATGAATGAAATTGTACCCGAAACACCGGAAGTGGTGAATGAGCCGGATGAGAATAATGGAATTGAAGAGGAAATCCAAGCCGAAGAACCAAAAGAGAAAACACCCGAGAATGAGAATAGAATGGAAGAAGAAATCAGAGCCAGCCGAGAACCGGAAGTGGTGAATGAACCGCTGAGTTGGGAGGAATTATTGCAGGTTATTTATTGATTTCATTAGTATAATTTGAAATAATTTCTAGGACCATTTGGACCCACAAGAAGTTGTAAAGGAGCATAGCCGGCCATATAAAAAAGTGAATTGTACAATGAACGCTGAGAAACAAATTAAAGCAAGGGAACGACGGATTGAGGTTCATTTTTTAAATAAAAAAGGCATAAAAAATAATCGTTTTTCAGCGAGAATGCAAGGAACGGGGTGTGCCAAATGAACGTTCAATAAAAAGTTATATTGATTCGCAAATGTTTAGAAAACCATTGCGAAAGCGCAATTTTGTATTTGGACAATTCAACACTTTTCTGATGGATCAGGTAAAACAAAAAATCAATAAGAAAATAATTTTCATCATTCACAGGCTGTGCTCGCATTAAATCCACAAATTTATGAAGAAGAGAAACGAAGGAATGATTTGAAAAAGAAAAGGCGCAAAGAAAAACAGGTTAATTATTATTTAATTTATTAAAATTAATAATTTAATAGGCCATGGAACGTGAAGAACGGGCTCGACATCGAAGTTCACAGCGACAAACATTGGACCCAGTTTTGGACCATCCAAATGATGAGGAAGATGAAGGAGGGGAGGAAATTGTTCCACAAGAGCAGAATGAAAATATTAATGGGATTGGTGGTGGAGAGGAGGATGAATTTGAAGATGGAATTGAGCAAATCATTGCGGAAGATATTCGTAAGTATTTTATTTAAAGATTATTTTAAATTATTTTTATAGATGCATTTGACGACAGTGGTGACGACGATAATCACACACATTTGGGAGATTTGCTGGAATTGGATGATTTGCACAATTCGCTGGGTGGCATTCGAAATATGTACACCGGATTTCAGGTTTAATCCAAAACAATTATTTTCAAATATTTGAAATATTTTTAGCATTTGATAAATACAAAATCACGTGGCAAAAATGCATCCAGGGTAATTTTTCCATCTTGATATTTTTTTTTATTTTTTAGCTTGCCAAAAGTGTGCGAAATGCCTATGATGATACATTTATGATGGATGGTGGTCCATTTAATCCGGACGAAGTACCCAATCGACCTTCATCACAAATGAACCATGATGAAATCATCGCATTTCATCTTCGAAAGTTTGCAAAAATTCCATTAATTTTATTGAATATTTTTAAGATATTGGGCTGCGGCGGAGGCGGCTGTCAGCAAATTCAGTGAACGAATGGAAATGTGGGAAGCAAAAATGAATTTGGCTTTGGAAAAAGAGCAGAAATACCGTGAATTTGACACTCGAGAATATGGGGATGAAGTGTTGAAGAAATTCGATGGAGAAATTGGCAATGAATTTGACTTCACACAGGTCATTTTTAATTTTATTAATCATTAAAAAACAATTAAATATTTCCCGAATAAATTACCTAAAATTAAATGTAATAATTTTTAAGATGCTTGGATCCGTCCCCAATGAATATGATCGTTCTCGATATTTGCTTGTCACTCTGATTCTTGCCAATATGGAAAATGTTGAAATAAATGTGGCGGAGAATGCAAATTCCAACAATCGAGATTATTCACTTGAAATGGGCAAATTGGCCCCAAATACTCAAATGGACCAAATCAACGTCAAATTGTTGAAATTGGAGCGACATCATCAGGTAAAAAAATATTTAAATGGATTTAAATATGAATTTTAATTAATTTAGGTCTTCGAAGAGGAGCAACGCCTTTTGACTGGCAATCCCATAAATGGATGAATATAAATTCACTTATTTTTTTGCGCATTAATTTTTGCTTTTTGGATCTCTTTTTTAAATTTATTGATGCAAAAATTGCCTTTTTTGATGATTTATTTTCATATTATTGTACCAGAATGAGACCATTTTTTGTCGGATAAATTTTGACCGGATCATTAATTTTTTTATTCAATTTTGATGTATAAAATAAACACATTTATTTTTATATTTTTAATGAAGGAATTTATTAATTTTAAAAAGGAAAATGAGGTTCAACTTTAAATCTCAAATTAATTCAATATTTTCCATTCGTTCCTATGCAAAAAGAATTGGCATTTCTTCGGAAATTGAATGTCCCACAAAAATTGAAAATAATGAACGGTTTGAAAAACAATAATTTTATAAGTAATTAAATCAATTTTTAAGCAAATGGCAAACCATTATTTGTTCAAATGGAGTGATTGCATGTTGGCATCCAAACAAAGGTTTTCCATATGAACATTCGCGGCCGATTGATATGGCAAAATTAAATGCAGAAAAGAAGGTTAAAATTATATTTAATGAATAGATGAAATTTGGTTTTAGCAATTTTTGAATCGAATGAACAATTTGAAACCGGGACCATATGGAAAGAGAGATGACAGAAAATCATACAAGGAGAAAGGACCGGACAATCGAACATTACGGGAAATATTTTACACAAATATGCAAGAATGGAGACCAAGGTTATTAAAATGGGTTTAGTTGATTATTTATTAATATTTAATTTATTAATCAGGCCACGGGAAGAACGCCTATACAAATCATCTTTGGCTCATCCAATAGAGCAGAAAAAGTATTTTTTAAAAGATTAATTCACAAATAAATCTTTGTTTTTAGTCGAAAATTGAATACTTTGGAGGACTCATCGCAGAAAAAAATAACACCGAAATGAAAATTATTTCCTATTGAAATTGTTTTAATTTGATAAATTATATAAAATGCTGCAATTTTTATTTTATTTTTGATTCAATTTTCACATACATATTTTATAAATTTGAAGATAATAAAAATAATTTTTAGTTTTTGGATGATTAGAGCAAAGTTTTTCGGACAAGTGCCGTATTTATTTGGTAAATCAAGATACTTAATATTGTTAATTATTATTAGTATTTTAAGGTCTAGAAATTCAAGAACGTTTATTCCAATTTCTTCAAACAGCGACAGGTTAAACAATGTCATTTTTGAATTAATTAGCAAATTAAATATTAAATTATAGAAAATAATTTATTTGAGAATTTGCATTTCCTCTGCCTTTTTGAACACAATCCGCCAGCATACACAGTTGGAATTCGTGAACAACTTTATCCGATTGGGGAGGAGAAAAGAATACGTCAATTGGGTGCAGAATTTCACAGGTCAGAAGTTTGAAAATTTGAATTATTATAATCAATTTATTTTTCAAGGAAAATAAAGAATTAAATTATATTCTAATTTATTTTTAGGGTAAAAAGAGGAGGACTAATAACATTCCATGGACCTGGACAACTGGTTGCTTATCCGGTAATTTTTAACCAAACTAGAATTGCAATTATTCCATAATTTGCAGGTTTTCAATTTGCGGTCTTTACCGGTTAAAAATAAAGGAGAAAATAGGATGGGCGTTCGTCATTTTGTGAATTTGGTCGAAGAAGTGATCATTGGAATGCTCCAAAATGAATTTCAACTGAACGGTGTTTCAAGAACAAATGATCCAGGTGAGCCAGGAATATAAATATTTACATTAAAAAAGCCGAATTTTTAAATAATATTTATTTATAAAAAAAATACAAAAATCATTTTTAAAGCTATATTACTTTGTCATAAATAAGCACTAATTTGGGACTTGGGTTAAATTTATAATTAGGCTAGAGAATATGAATCTTAAAAAATTTGTGATTTGATCAATTTTTCGACTCCAAAAATGACGATTTTTCGACACGAAATTTTTTAAATACCATATTTCCTATATTAAAAAAACCGGTGCTACTTTTTCAGAAACTCTCCAAAATGAACTTTTACTATAGGAGGAGGGGCGGCTTCTCTTCTATTACAGTAATTGACTTTCAAATGAATAGAATTTCTTTATATTCTAGATATTTTTTATTCAAGGAGTTTGGTTGGATGAACAACGAAAAATTGCGGCAATGGGCATTCAAGTTCGGCATGGAATAACTTCACATGGCCTTGCATTGAATTGCAATACTGAACTTCGATGGTTCGAAAATGTGAATTATTTTCTAAATTACATTTAATTAAAATACTCATTTTAAAGATTATTCCCTGCGGTCTTCAAGGCAAATCGGTGACTTCAATTAGCAAAGAATTGGGCAAAACTATACAAGTTGAGGATGCCATCGACCCATTGTGCAAATATTTTGAAAATGTTTTCCAACTTCCAGTCAAATTGGAGACCAAAAAGGACAATGATGTAGAAGAATTTATAAAATAAATGAATGACGAAAATGTGAAAAAAATTTGTACTTTATTTTTGATAATTTATTTTAGTCTATAAAAATAAATTTAATTTAATTGATCTAAAGGGGCAAATTTGAAGCATTAATTGAATTTAGTATGTGGGTGGTAAATGCCAATGGAAAAACAGAATAGATTTGATTAACTTCCAGCACATTTAATCATATTTAATTACTCATAACATGTCACACTCACACTACATTAAACATGAATCCCATATAAAAATAATAATAATTAAAATTTTTCCTGTTTCTAAGAATAATTCCGCCTGTTTTAATTCCGCCTAGCGAACTTAGAATAATTCCGCCTGGCGAACTTAGAATAATTCCGCCTGTTTTAATTCCGCCTAGCGAACTCAGAATAATTCCGCCTGGTGAACTTAGAATAATTCCGCCTGGCGAACATAGAATAATTCCGCCTGGCGAACTTAGAATAATTCCGCCTGGCGAACTTAGAATAATTCCGCCTGGCGAACTTAGAATAATTCCGCCTGGCTAACTTAGAATAATTCCGCCTGGCGAACTTAGAATAATTCCGCCCGGTTAACTTAGAATAATTCCGCCTGTTCTCTTATGAGTAGTTGCATTGCAACTTATAATTGCAAATTCAAATTGTAATAAACCAAAGAGAATACTTGAACAAAAGGGGCCTTCACAAAAGTGCAAAATTTTTAGTATTCCCCTCCCCCTCCTCTCCATTTCCTATTCAAACAAAAGTCATCAAGGGTGCCCAATAGTAGCAAAAAAATTCCCACATTATTGGGCGAATTCCGGCAATCCTACCAAAACCATTTACCCCTTTTGCCGTATAATTCCTTCCCATGGCCTCATTTTCCCAATGAAACTCAACTGCTGAACCTAACTTCACTACATACTTATTATTTGACGCAAATAATATACACGACACTTTTGAGGCCATTGTACAATGTAATAATGTACGTTAGATTTTAAGTTCATTTCACTTTGTGTTTTGCATTTTTGAGAGGAGTGCAAACAGCAGAAAATTGAATTTATTAAAAACTATGTTTTTTCTGGAAAAGTTTAATATTAAAGACTAAGTTTTCAGTAAAGAATTAAAGATTAAGTTTTGCAAAACTTAAAACTTTATTAATTCACGATTGTTTCTTTTTAATTCTATAATGTTCACAAATGTTTATTCAAATACTATAATTATGTCATAACTCATAACTAATAATTATTGAGTGAATTGACAAAATACATATATTTATAAAATTCTCAACAAATTCACAAATCCAAAATTCGCCTACGCCCCCTTCCTCTGTGACGTTTCAACGGTGATTGGCTTTATTATTCATACATTTTATCGTAAATTTTCATGAATTTTCCCTGGGGACTTATTTTATTCTTTCCATTCTCTCTACAAATACCAGCAGGATGTTGCGCACCTAATTCATATGGCATTCATCCACAAATTCTTATATTTTTCTTGATGATGCCAATGTTTTTCACCATTTTGTGGTATTCATTTCATTTTACATATTTCTAGATGTTTCTATTTGTGCAAAATGCACGAAAGTTTCCCACCGTTAAGCCAATTAATTTGTTCCTTTGCAAATTTCAAAAACAACAAAAAACAAAGTTTTTCCCTTCATAATCCCAAATAGTCAGCGAACTTTCCTAAAATAAATGCCCGCCTCCACACTCCAATTCAATGCTTCTCCATTTTCTGTAACCAAATTTGATAAGCTCCATTTTCTTATAAATTCATAAAAAATTACCCAAATTTGAGTTTATGAAAATCATTTTCAGAAGTTGAAAAACCCGAAACCTCCTTTTAATAAATCGCCGTCATAATTAAATTCCAAATTATTGATGAATGTTTTTTCTTGGCAAATGCGTGGGAGAATAACTTTTGCCACTTCGACACATCACCGACAAAGGATCGCTCCTCCTCAACCTCAAAATTCCCCTTTCAATTCCAAATTTCCACAATTTTCCCGCACCAACCAATTCTCCGCCTCCAATTCCCACCCTTTATAGATACTTTGAATTTTTTCGTGCCGAAGTAAGCCAATTGGTACCACAAAACTCGCAAAATCATTGGCAAAAGCGAAAAAAAGCACGTCAATTTGTGGCCATTTCCCCTCTCCATTTTTTTCATTGGCCAATTCGAGACAATAAAAATGCAAGAGAATATTGCGGCCTTTTGGATTCCATCTTTTTTAATATCCTCTTTTTTCTTTCCCTCTTCAAAATGTGAGGCGGCCAACCCAAAATTCCCACAATTTTTTGATACAAAAGAATAATCATAAAAAAGGCAAAAAAAAAACCCAAAAATTTATGATGCGATGTTTGCACATGGTCCTTTGAAAAAATGGGCAATTTTCAGTTTCAGTTAAATCGAAAATGGATTGTCCCTTGGAAAAAATGGACAAAATAATTTTTAAAAGATTTCTTGGCCACACAATCCCACGGGAAGATCCCACCATCAATTTGTTGCAGAAAATCTCAAAGAATTGAAGAATCTTTGGTCGATTTCAATTTTTTAAAGCAAAATTCTGTTTGCCTCCATTTCCACCAAAAACAGAGGCCTAATAAGGTAATTTAGATCATAATTTAGAGCCCAAAACAAAACTCATCAAATTAGCATGAAAATAGGAAGAATATTTTCGGGCCAAGATTCATATCTCTTTCAATTTTCAATTCCTTTATCAAAGATTCCAAGTATCAATTCTCCCTTTTTTGTGGTTATTCTTGTACAAAATTAGCTAAAATTCTAAAATAAATAATTAGCCAACCAATAGCCATCCATTCCTCTCATAAAAATATTTCATCAAAAAAATGAGTAGGCGAATTTGTTCCCCTTTTTTGCCATATTTCCCTCCGGCTTACCACTTTTCGTAAATGTTGTCCCCTCGTCAAGTGGTTGCCGATGCCGACATCGACGCCCTTTATCGCCACAGAGCCTGAGGCCATTTTTTCCTTTAATAGTCGCCGGATGGCCTTTCCCCCCAAATGTTTTGGCCAATGAATTCATCCGGAAGGGGAAAAGCAGATGCGTTTTTTGTCAACCCTTCCAATTTGGATTTGTTGTTTTTTCCTCCATTTCTAGACTTTCCTTCCAATTAAAAACGAATCCAATTTTACAGCGCAACAAATTTAGCCACCAATAAACATTTCTGGGAATGCCCCCTGGGCTCATTTCCCCTTTCCAATGGAAGCGTGCCATCCAAAAATTGTATCCAATAGTCCAATTTTAATATAGCCAAGGACAATTCTCAATGGCTTCTTGTCCTCTCCAAATCACCTTTCGGCCCTTTTTGGCATCATTCTTTGTGTTCAATTAAATCACAGTTAAGCAAAACTAAAAAATGTCCTCCCCCCCTCATTTTAAGCAGAAAATCATTCCAATATTTGGAATCACAAAATCCGTTTTCTATTAATTTGATATCATTTTAATTGGCCAAATTTTGGTTATGACTATGTCTTTCGAATGGAATTTTTTATAAATAATTTGGTTCATCCTTTAAGGAAATATGGGCTTCAAAATTTTCTTAAATTTAAGCATTTAATTGTTCTACAAGCAATTTTCCATAGGTAATCGTTCACTTTTAAATGCTTCAATTTTTCAAATTATTATAATCCATATAGAATAGACTGCTCCCAAAAAATATATCATCTGTTCTGTGGTCCTCGAAAATAGATTATTAAATTATCCTCTGGAAGAAATAAATGGGCGACCAGACCATTTTTAGTTTTTTAGCTCTATAACACTTTTCCAAAGAAGTTTTCGTACTCTGAGTTATTTTGGCCATAGTTAACCTATTTTGGAAGGCGATATGCCATTTTAAAAACTCTAAATGTCATCTAAAAAGTGGCATAATTAGCGGCTTTTCCTCCAAATATTAAAGGCACTTTTTAAAGGTTGAATTCAAAAATTTAAAAAACAAAATTACCGGGGGCCACTTTTACGTAGAATATGAAACAAATATAATTAAAACCCCGAAAAATTATTTAATAATACTTTAAAAACACCTCCGGGTATTAAATTGTAGTAAATTTGACTAATTAAAAAAAAATTTATTGCTTTGAAAAATAGGAAGGAAATTATGACTTCACGCACTCCGCTTGTTGTTTGTTCATTATTCATTAATATACTTTGCTCAATCTCAAAAGCTTCTAGCTATTTTGTTGAATTTAATCTCAAAAGTATCGTGTTTTATGGGAATTTATTCGGAACTAATTTGCCCATTTCCATCAATACACACAAAAAACCAACATTTCCCTCACAATTTCTACAACAAATAATTTCCATTTTCCAACATTTTTTTTACCTACAATTCCAAAAATCCAAAGTTCTTCCATCGGTCCAAAAAAACGTCAGAATAATCGCGCATTCGGCCCTCCTTTATGGTCGCCTAATGCCAAAATTGGGGTCCAATCTTTTTTGTTCCCGTCGAATTCAAACAAATTCACCTCCCCCGCATCCATCCATGGAGAAGCAATTAATCCATTCGGATCCATCCGTGTGCCATCCCATTCAAAAAAAGGGAGAGGGGGATGTGCGTCCTCCGCCCTCAACATTTTTTTCAACGTTTTTACACACCGTTTTGGCGACACAAAAGCGCAAATTGTGTGAATTATTCAAAATGTTGGGAGAGGCACTCCAACTAAATAGCCGCCAAAATGGTGGGATGTTATTTAGTACACTGGTGGTTGTACAATTGGCACAAAAAAGCATCCGAATCCCCCTCAAAAACATTAGTAAGCCATTTGCCATTATGCCCTTCAAAAAAAAACCGCTTTTAAAAGGCCTAAAAATGTATAAAGTTCATAATATCTGTCCTTTTCCCATTCATTTCCTGCAGCTCCGTTTTTCCCGGTATTCTCCTATTAGTTGCCCTTTATAATAATTTAGCAAAGAATGAACCAATTTTGATTTTTGTACCAACTGTTCTCTAATTAATGATATAATTTTGTTCAAATTTTTTACTCAAAACCCATTTAAAATGACCTAAAATATTTGGCGAAAATTTCTGTGGTTTTAAACTAATTTAAATAAAATTAATACCAATTAAAGATAGCCAAGTCTGCTCTTTAATTTGATATAAAAATTAACAAAATTGGTTCAGTCCTTAATGATAATGAGTTATCATAAAAGACAAAATTGTGGATTACTCAGGGTTATTTTTTCCTTCTCATTTTCCCTCCTTCGCGTATTTATTCGAGAAAATTGCCTCTTAAAATTTCATTATTTTCAGGATTTTCAGCAAATTTTTTCTTCACATATTTTTCTTTATTTTTTGCGCAATGGAAAAGACAATTCCAATGTCCCCGAATCGACCATTCCCCGCCAAATTCCACTCAATTTTCTCCACAATTTTGGCATTATTGGCCTTCACATTGCTTTCAATGAATTCAGCCGGGGCATTGCCCGTGGGCTTTGAGCCGGCTGAAAGAAGGGTTTATTTCGCTGCATTGTTACGGTAAATAAAATTCACATTTTTTTTTTATTAATTTTATAATTTTCCAGTGATGCGGATGGCCAAAATTCCCTTGTCCCATTGAGCGATGTGGCCCCAATGTTCCAAATGTTGGCAGCAAGACCAAATGAGCAACAGAAAAAGAGGCGGGACCTTGGTTTAGAACATCATACACTGCCGTTGGCCAAGAAATACGATCGAAATTGTGAGTGTGATTTGAGGAATATGAAGGGGCGGATGCTGGATGGGTAGATGGCAAATATAACTATAAAATTCAACATTGACCGAACCGTTTTGGATCCTTTAATTATGAGTGAATATAGCAGAAAATTCTCCAGCAAAGATGATGGAATTCATTTTTTTTATTCCTTTAGTAAGCTATCACCTATCAAATTGTCCAAAAAAGGCGACCCATTTTCATTTAAATCAAAGCATCAAAATCTTCTGCAATCAAATTGTTTATAAAATGAATTACAACAAATTTGGTGGAGAATTTTATGGCTCTTTCCAATATTAATTAATGTATTCAAAACAATTCAGCTATTGTCGTTAAATGGCTTCAAATATTTTCGGCATTAACCAATCTTATTCAAGGAAATTTGGATGGAATATTATAGTAAAAAAGATAGCCATTTCAACAATTACTTTTTTAAATCAAAATCAAAGTATATTCAAAAAGTTAAAAGCAATATTGAGCTGTATGCCATTTCGGCATCAATCAATCCTGCTTTCTAAGAATTCATTTAGAATATGTACAAATTGTCATTGGCTTTCATCAATTCAATCAAATATTTTTTTGTAGGTTTCTTTTCGCCCGTCCAATGCACATTGCAACAATGGGGCGACGGTAATCAGGCGGAGGACATTCTTTTGGGCGGTGGAGCCGGTCGACGCCGAAGACGTTAGAAAAAATGAGGAAAAATAAATTTGGCGAGGAAGCAAAATTTGAATGATGATGCGCGAAATTACGGCGATGATTCCCTCTCAAATATTCCCCCAATCCTTTTTCTTTTGATCTCCGGTCATTTCCATAAATTTTTAAACACATTCCACACATTTTCACAATTCGTTCTCAATGATCAATAAAAAGTTGATTATTCTTATTTAATTTAGAATTGGCAATAATAAATCCATCATTTTGGGTCAATCAAAAAGGGAAATATTGTATTTAATTTGCCGAAAAAACAATGAAAATATCGAAAAGATTATATGGCTCAAAAGTTTATTCAGACTCACCAACCTTATATTCATTAGATAGATCTCGATGAGACACATCATTTTATTTTTTGGCTTAGGTTTAAACAATTATAATTAGTTTTGGACCAAAAACCAAGATTGGTTAAACCGTTTAATACCCTTTAATTTTGTCCAAACCATAACCAAATTATATACCATTCGATGCATCTTTTGACCACCTCTATCCAATGTGGAGTATATGGTTTGAGAATATAGGACAAACCATTTAAACCATTATAATTAATTTGATATTATGTATTCTTTTTTCGGCAATTTAAAATACTATTTCAAAATCTGAATAAGGCATTGATTTAATTTTAAATTTTTTTCATGTAAATATTTTCTTCCCTCTTCCTCATTTTAGCCTTCTCATTATTTTTTTTTGCTCCAAATTTTAAGGACGCCTTTTTGGCCAAAAGAGAGAGGAGGGACAGGAGGGGGGAGGGCTGACCAAATCGAATTAAGCGGCTTCGGCCCATAATTAAGCCAATGTCCCAAGGGAAGATGGAAAAAGGGGTGAAATTGAGGAAATGGCAGGGCAGAGGATGGGCTTGGATGGAAATGGATGAGGGGGCTAAAGCCAATTGGCCATCGGACCAAAGTGAAGGGAGGGGGGGGGATGAAAATGAACCCCCACCTCAATCCAAATTCACATTTTCCACCCATCACCTCCACAGCTTTTCACTTTTTTATTGTTCATTTTATTTCACATTTTCCAATTTATTTTTTTTTATCATAAGGGCGGCATTCCCCCATCATTGTGAATGACACATGTGAGGGGGGGGGGGAGGGATGGGCATTGGCAGTTGTCATTCTATGTTTTGGGCCAATAAATGAAAATGAATAAAAATGGGATGGAATGGAAGGTTAAAGGATGTTCTCCCTCCTTTTTGTTCAATTCCGACCAAAAATAACCCAAAAACATTTCTTCCCTAAATTTGGCAATAGGAGGTCAGAATTGGCAATTTTGGAACACACAACTTTTTCTATTTTTGAGTATCTATTGTTCCAAAATTTGCTTTT
Source organism: Pratylenchus scribneri (assembly GCA_030063045.1). Taxonomy (NCBI): domain Eukaryota; kingdom Metazoa; phylum Nematoda; class Chromadorea; order Rhabditida; family Pratylenchidae; genus Pratylenchus; species Pratylenchus scribneri. The sequence goes on along the minus strand of JAQSEB010000093.1, from coordinate 324,741 downwards.
GTTTTGGCCATTCCACCTTTCTATGAATATATTGACCTCAAATTCGAAGGACATAAAGATGGCAGAAATTCCACATTCCTAGGATTGGCCAAAGTAGTCCAAAGGGAACAGAGAACGGGTTATGGCCAAATTGTTTGATGCCATTTAAATTGGCTGAATTGTTTTGAACACTTTAATTTACAATTGAATAAAGCAGAAAATCCTCTATCAAATTTGATGAAAATTATTTTATAAACAATTTTATTGAAGAAAGTTTTGATGCTTTGAATGAAAATGATTGCCTTTTTGCATATTTTTGGTTAATTTGATAAAAAATTTCTTTAAAAATTTATTTTTATAATAATTTCTATCATTTTTTGATGGTTCTGCTCTATTAAATTATGAATTCAAATATTCAAATCAATTGAGTCAATTTTGAATTAAACGGGTTCAAACATTTTTGTCGTCAAATTTTGCTCAAATTTTGTTCACCATTTTAATTTTTGCTTTTCTTTATGGCCCAGGCACATTTTCTATCCACCTTCCTTCCTTTTCCCTCCTGTCTCAAATCCACCCCCGCCAAATCAATTTATTTTTTTTTCTGGCCAAATATTTCCCCAACCACACATCAACAAAAATGTTCGTCCCCCTCCTTCAAGAAAGCCATTTTGCCCCCATCAATTCCATCAAAAAAGCCAATTCGCCCCTTTCATCGAGGCCATCAAAATTGCCATCCAGTCAAGGGTGAAAAATTTCTCCGGATTCCCTCATCCACCCCCCCCCCCCCCATTGGCCTCATCAATAAACAGCCGTGTGTCCCCATCCTTCGCTAATTCCCTTGGCTCCTCCTCCGCTTTTCATCATTTTCTTGGCCGATTAAAATTTGCCTCCTCCTCCTCAAATTTGACTTCCTTTGATCCGCTTTAATATTCCTCCAATTTGAGTTCATCATTTTAAATCAAAATGGCAAATATTTATTCGAATTTTAATCATTCCTCATTTTCCCCACATTCCTCCAATTTTCATTCATTTTTAATTAATTTTGTCGCCTCAAATTCAGCCAATTTTATATGCAAAAATGCGGATGTGCCTTTCGTGCCCTTTTCCCATTCAAAACCCACATTTGTGACTGCCAAATTCATTTCCAATTCATCCCAATATCCTCTTCAATTTTTCTATGTTTATCACAAAAATCCAGAGGCAAAATGATGATGCTTTTGGTTTGGTTGCCTTGGGAAACCCACAGGAAAAAGTCAAATGGATGGAATGGGAAGAGGGGTGGAATTTATCCGTGAATATTTTATGGGATGCATTTGAGGCAATTCCGCGCATTTGGCCCATTTTTTCCACTGGATGGATGACATGGGATCCGAAAAAATTAATCCATCCTAATTTCGGAATAGGAGATGATTGCAGTTGATTAATTATATTTTTGGCCAAAGCCCCTCGAGGAAATAGCCAATCTGTTAAAGGTTAAAGCCATAATATTCAATTTGAAAGGCTTCTTCTTCTAAAAAATGGCTTAATTATTTTTATTTATTTTAATTTTATATAAAAAATTAGAAGCCTTTAAATGAGAGAATGTGTAGGTGTAAGGCATTTTCCATTAAAATTCTAATAAATTTGAATGATGTGAATTAATTTATGGGTCGTTAAGTATAAAAGTTGATTTAGAATGTTCTAAAAAGATAAAAAACTAGGATAAATTTTTATTGAAAGCCCTACAATACAATGATTTTATTCCTCTAAGCTCTAACTAAGGATAATAGATATAGATACCCATATGCCATATAAAGGTGGGAATATTTCAAATATTAAAAATCAACAAGATTGGAAGAAAGGAATGAAAATAAAGGGACATCTAGGGTGAAAAAATTGGTTAGATTCAGAAATCCAAAATTCCAAAATGTAACAATTCAAAGCCCCAACAGTGATTTTATTTACCTTTAAGGCTGCATCATAACTAAATAATAATAAGAATGCTTAAATTTTATTGTAAATATTAAATAAAATTATTAATTTAATATAAATATAAGTAAAGAATAAAGATTTGATATTTGAATAAAAATAAAATACTAATTCTAAATCTTTAAATAATAAATCATTTAATTTATAAAATTCTTCTTAATCCGCAATTCTAAATTAAACAAATTTGAAACCAATTCCATTCTTTCAATGCCTTTTTTGTATAATAATTTTCCAATAAAAATACAATTTCTGATTCACTAATATTTAATATTTAACATTTTTTGTGGGAAAAAATCAGCCAAGAATTTGGTCAGGCCAACATTTAAAATTGTTCCCTCCACATATATTCCTCCCTTTCCCCAATTTTTAATGCAAAAAGAAACAATATTCGGGGTCAAATGCGTCGTTGTCAAAAAAACGTCATTAAGGCAAGGGGGCATTCGCTGATCGAGAATGTGAGAGCAGCCAAAAAATGCACTCACATTTTTCTCTTTGCCAAGCAATAATAATTTTCTCTTATGGCCCCCTCCTTTATTAAATTGCGCGAATTCAACAAATTATATAAAATTTTTTGATCGGCAAATTATTTGAAAATTTTTGACTTTCTTCCGAGGATTTTTTCCCATTATTTTCTGGGGAAGTAATTTATCTTTTTGACTTTGATTTTTGGAATATAATTGCCAAAATTGTTAGGCCAAAGGCCCATTTTCTTTCACTAAATTGTTTTCTTTCTATTTATCCCTATTTTTTCAAAAACAAGGCTGTCCGTCCGACTTAAATTTTCGATATTTTTTTATGCAAATATTTCAGTTTAAATGTCTAGTCGTCCGAAATTTTTCGTTATAAGGGACAACTTTACCACAAATTATTTTTAATTATCAAATTTCCCCCTTTCTTTTCCATCTAAAAATATTCCATAAATACATAAAAAGGATGCGCACATTTTCTCAGCCAATTTCCCCCCATTTTTGGCATCGAGAATATCTCATCAGCTAGTCCGGCATCATTTGCTGGGTTGCAGCCTTGTTTTTGCCCCCATTCCATCCTTTTCCCTTCCCATCTGTTCCTTCTTCTCGTCAACCCCGTCCACGGCAGTTTCCGCTCAAATTTCACGCCTTTTTGGCCATAGAAGCCTAGCAGAGCCCACAGCTGTCATCGCCACCAAAAAAGGGCATAGAGGCGACGATGTCCTTAGCCGGCAGAATTTTTTGCGATGTCTTCCCCTTTTCCTTGGGAATTATTTTAATTGGCATTCCCGGGCAAAAGCCGCCGGGTTCCAGATCCGGAAAGCCCCGCCTGGCTGTCAGCAACAAAAAAGGCGATAATAGTGGGCACAAAAAGGAGTGAATGGGAAGAATTCCAACGGGGAAAGGGCAGATCGAATTTCGACCATTTGGTCATCAAATCCCTTGGCCGAAGATGCCATCCCCCCCCCCCACCATTTTTCCGTTATTTATTTATTTGCTGCCAATGGCATTCATTTATTTATTCACATTCAACGTCAATGGCATAAAATGGTCAAATCAAAGGCAATCTAAGCTGTCATTTGCATTCAACCGCCAAAAAAAATGTGACTATGCCAAATTAAGTCCTTAATTTAATTTTGGCCTATTTTAATGCTAATTTTTTCCCAAAAAGTGGGAAAAAATCTAATTAAAATATTTTCCTTTTTCATCACAAAAAAGGGTCCTTAAAAAGTGCCATTTTCGGATGGCACTTTTGCCCGAAAAAGATTGAATTTTTTCCTTCAAAACCAAAAAATTCACACTTGAAAAATGGACAAAAGAAGAGGAACATTCCTTCATTTTCACTACTTTAAAATGGACCAAACAAAATAATAAATATTTATAATTTGTTCATTTTCCTTCAAGACTCCAAGGCAACTCTCTTTGTTTGCCATCTTCCAAAAACACCTTTTGGCATTTTTGGAATATTTGTTAGCGCCAAATTAAGGATCTAAACAACCATCGATGTTCCAATTTTGCCTTCTCAAGTTTCTTTTTCCCACTTTGGCATTTAGAATTGAGGATTAGGTGGCAAAAATGTGGACAAAAAGGGCATTGGCCAACAACACAAAATTGGCTTTGTTCGCACAAAAAACGACGCAAAACCCGCATTTTCCCATTTTTTCCTTTGGTGAAGCCAAAGACGTGGTTAATTGTGCAAAGAAGGAAGTTAGAAGGAAGGAATGAAAGTTTTTTTTGTGCCCTTATATTCTTTGGAATGCCGCAAAAAAGGACAAAATCCATTCATTAATTCCGCGCATTGCATAATCCTTCCTCTCTGGACAATATTGCATTTTTTAATTCCATGAATCAAAATGAATCATGCCCACGGAAATGTGGGTTTCCTAACAAATTTTCCATTCATTCACATTGAAATAAAAATTTGGGAAAAATATTAATTTCTCGAAAAAAAACACTGAAAATTGCGAATGAATACTATTTAATTTGCCGAAAAAATACTAAAAAATTAAAAAGGTTTACTGGTTTGTCCTATATTTACAAACCAAATATGCCAAATTGGATAGAGCTGTTCAAGACACATTGAACGGTATATGATTTGGTTATGGTTTGGCCAACAATTAAAGGTATTAAACGGTTTAAACTTTAAACCCATTTTGGTTTTTTGTTCAAAACTAAGTTAGAATTAAGTAAACCCAAGCAAAAATATAATATCAATGGATAAATTTCTGAACTTTTACAATATTTTCGGCATTTTTAATATTTTTTTTTCGTCATTTACAGTTACAGTGTTTTTTTTTGTCAGACTTCAAAATGCGACCATTTTTATAGAAAAAGTGATGACACTTCCCCCGGGCCCAATTCTTCCTTTGTTCCCATCTGTTATTCTCCCTTTTTGATTGTGCCCCATTCCCATTCACCCGTCGCGAATCCCGCTTTTCCTCTTTCTTCAAAAATGAAATCTAATTTGGATTTCCCCTTTTTTTAGAAGGCACAAAAGCGCACAAAACTGACATAAAAACATTGAACATTCATTGAATTCTGGCTGTTGAGAGGAACACAACGGAAACCGCAAAGGAAGTTCCACAACAAAATAAAAGGCCAAAGGGGAGTGGCGGCCAAATGAAGTTTCGATCGTTGGCGCTGTCCCTTCGGGTGTTTCACCTACGAAAACAGCATCATCAACAAGTCAGGGCCAGCGGCAGTCAAGAGGTGGGCCACGGGGAGTTCAAGTTGGCGCGAGTGATTTTAATTTATTAAAGATTGAACCGATTTTGGTGATTTTTGTATAAAATTAAAGATTAGACTGATGGCTAATAAATGATATTAAATTTATTTAATTTGGTTTAGATTTGATGAAGTTTGTTCAAAGAAATAATTGAAAATGACTTTATTATAGATTAACAGAATTTTCATTGATTTTTTGGCCAGAACACATTCAATTCTGAACCAATTTAAGTAAAATTAATATCAATTGATAGCCAAAAGTCTGCTATTTAATTTGATACTAAAATCATCAAAATTAATTCTTTCCTTAAAGAGTTATAGTCATTCGCGCAGTTGGGGACATATCAATTAGCCAATAGCCAATACTAATTATATAGGGGAAATAATTTTATGTTTAAAATGCAATCAAAATAATCAAAAAATGTGACAATGAATTAATTTTACTTTTATAATTGAACAAAACCCTTTGTAAAATTTTTATCGCTCCCCGCAACATTGTTTTGGTGGTTCTTTCTCGTCCCCAGCGGCCTTTATTTGTGTGCATTTCATCGATGTGTATTTGTGAATGGATGGTCCGTCCCCGTCCCCGGCCACTTTTTCATATTTCCCTTCTGCCTCTCTTCCATTTGTTTCACACCACCATTCAACCACCACACATTGATTTGGCCTCAACTCTGCTGCTTCGGCTGTTTGTTTCTTTGCTGCCAGCCGCCCTTCCTTTCCTCCCTTTTGTTTATTTTTCAGTCCCCGTTAATTCGAATAATCCCTTTTTCCCCAAAATTTGTCCGCTTTTTTTATTGTTTAGGCCAATTTTTATGATCAATTTTAAGCCAATTTACCATTCTTTTGTTCCCCTTCCCCGTTAGTCGGTTTCATTGATCGGTTTTTAGCGGAAAATAAACAATACGTTTGCTCATAAACCGGCTCAAATCCATCGTTTCTTTCATTCCGTCCAGCAGTTTAGTTATTTCTATTGCCCTTCACCATTTTAGCTCCAATTTTCAACCCATATCTCCATTATTTCCTATTCAAATTTATTAAAATTTTTGGCTCTTTCAACTCAGCCGAAATCCATTTTTGAATCCAATAAAACTCAATTTGATTTAAAAATCCATAGCCTACACTTCCAAATCCATCAAGACAATTTCTGAACATTTTTTTAAAATCTGCCAAAACCCATTTTGTCCCTTTCAAATCCAATTAAAACCCCTTTTTACTCATTCAAATTCACTAAATTCTTTTTACCTCTAATTCTCTTTTTACCAATTTAAAACCAAAAAAAATTTTTTTTGTCCCTTTAATTCCATCAAAGCTCCTCTGCGGGGCCCTTTCAAATCAGCCAAAATTCTTTGATCTTTTTAAATCAAACAAATTCATTTTGCCCTTTTCAAAACAATCAACCCTTTTTGGTCCTCCAAAATTCATTTCTTCATTTTAAATTAATTCCGAAAATTTGATGTTGCCGTAGGCTAATCTTTCCAATTATTACTTTCCGGAAAATTGAATATTCCCTTCAAATTTGCCAAAATAATATTCGGTGAATTTTTGTTCACTTTTTCCAATCCCACGAATATCAATTCGCCCAATTTAATTTCTGCTATTTCCTCCCCCATAAGTATATCCGCTAAATTTCCATCCCCGCATTTTGGCCAAAGACAATTGGCTCAATTTTGTGGCGAATTCCTAACAAAAATTTGTCACCAATTTTGGAGGGGGCCAAAACGTAGATATGGCCTTGAAGTGGGAGCGTTTCCTTCCGCCAAGGCAGTCAACAGAGTCTCATTTCAATTTTCATTCCCAAAAATATTTCGTATTGTCAACAATATTGGCCAATAATAATATAAAAATGGTCAAAATAATCATTTTGCTGAATCTGAGGATTTTGCCTTCCAAATTGGAGCAGCCCAATTTGTTGCCGTTTATAAAAACATGACTTCAATCTATATAAAAGTTTTTTATATCAAATTGATGAGTAGAATATTGACTATCTAATCATATAAATTTTATCTAAATTAGTTAAGAAATGATGGAATTATGACCCAAAAAAACACTAAGAATTTCACTAACCCATAGAAAGACAATTTTAAATGGTTATTTTGAGTATATATTCATCACTTTTTGAAATAATTTAAATAAAATTTATATCATTAGGTAGCCAATGATATCTGCCCTTTAATTTGTTACCAAAATCATCAAAATTGGTTCAATCCTGGACGAGTTATTTATTATTAAAAACGGTGACAAATTTGGGCTTATCCCTTCCACAATAAATTGGATGACAAATGCCAAACAAATTTGCCTTCTCTTCCTCTCATTTTCCCGCAATGATCCTTGTTCCATTTTGTGTTTGTAATTCTATACAATTTCCATTGCTTTTCAATTTCCTCGATTTTTCATTCCCACTCTTCATCTTTTGTGAATTTTTTGCCTTTTTTTTGACCTTTGACTTTTTCAATTTGTCCCACCTCAAACAATGCAAAATTCTTTGCTTTTGGCACTCTCATACTCCCATTTTCCATTCTTTCAACATTTTACGCTGCTTTTTCTCGCCTTTCCCCTCTGTTTTGGCTCATTAGATGGTCGCCGTCTTATGAAGGAAAAGCATTGAGAATAGGGAAAGGAGAAAGAATGCGCCAAAATGAGAAGTGGACAGGGAAAATATATGGCCAATGTGGATGAGGGGACCCCCAGCAGCTTTCTTCACTTCAATGGCCACTTCTGCGCTGGCTTTGATGAGAAGAAAGTGACAGACGGCCTCGCATTTCCTTCTTTTTAATAAAAATTTGCCAATTTTTAAGTAAATTTCCTTCACAACACGGGCCAACTTTCAATTTTGATTCAAATTGTAAAATATTTAGACCAATTGATCCGTTAAATATTGCTTAATTTTACCCTATTACCCAAATATATTTACATCGAATTTATACCATAGTTGAATTTGTGATAGTATTTAATTTGCAGAAAACATTGAAATAGCTAAAAAATATCGAAAATGTCGAAAAGATTTGTAACCGATTTGAAGTTTATCCTAAACCGATAAACTTTATATTCAATCGATAGATTTTAAGGCTCAAGACACATCATATGATTATCTTTTGGTTTATGTTTAACCAATTCTAGCCTAGTTTTGAACCATTAAACCAAATTGGTTTAAACCATTTAATACCCTTCAATATTGGCCAAGCCATAACAAATTATATTCCATTCGATGCGTCTTGACCAGTTCTATTAAATGGTATTCGGTTTGTGAATTTAGGACAAATCGAAAACCATTATAATTATTTTTGCCATTATGAACTTTTTTCAATATTTTTTTGCCAATTTAAATAAATATTTCCCCTCGAATTTATGCCATTGTTGAATTTTTGACATCATTGAATTTTTGTGCCACCTTCGTTTGCATTCCCCAGCGGCCTTTCTGGCCTTTGCCCTGTTTTCCAACTCAATCCAATCCATAAGTGCCCTATGCCCCATTTTTGGCCTATTCTGTCTGTCTTTTTTTTTTGCATTTTTGGCCACCGACTAAAACTTGGCCTATTCTCTTTATCCCTTAACATCCAAAATGGTGTGCACTTTCCAAACTAAAATATTTATCCTAAAAATTTATTTTTTTTGCCGAAATTTTATGACTCCAAAAATTGTCTTATTAACAGACAAACTTGTCGCCATTTCTAATATTTAATAATATTCACAAGGACTGAATGAATTGCAACAATTTTAGTGACAAATTAAAAATAAGACTATTGGCTATCAAATAAATAATAATTTTATTTAAATTTGTACAAAATTGATAGAATTTAGCCCAAAAACTTTTTGAAATGTCTTTTACTAAGGGTTAGCTAAATTTCTATAGTTTTATGGGCATAATTTTAAACTATAGAGATAAAATTAATATAATTAGATAGCCAAAAGTTTACTCTTTAATTTGATACCTAAAATATCAAAATTAGATCAGTAATTGATGAGTTATTATAATTATTATAAACGGCGACAATTGTTAGTTTTTGGCCTAAAATTAGCACACAAGACACAATTCTTTCCCTGATTCCATCAATCTTAATTCATTTTCGTCATTCATTCCCTTATTAGGCCTTAAAAAAACATTTTTTAGGGTTCAAGCGACTCCACCCAAAAATAAAAATCCACTTGACCCCCAATTTGTGTCCTCATCAGCCAAAAATGCCATCTCTCCTTGGCCATTTTATCTTCCTCCAATTCCAACAATTCCTTAATTCCCCCCTTTTCATCCAAACCAATTTCCCATTATCGGTTCATTCCTCGGCTGCATTTTTGTCTCCCCAAAACCCTTTCCCCTCCACATTTTGCCCAGCCTTCAGCCTCAATTTGGCCAAATAGAAATGTGTGGGGGAAACAAAGGGGCCAAAATGGAGGAAGCCATCCGCTCCCCGTGGGCAAGGGGGAATTCCTTTTGGGAATTCTCGGCCACCCTCCCCTCCCCTTTTTCCCTTCCTCTATCTATGCCCGCCACTTTGGCCAAATTGCGGGCAGCCAAGGCAATTTCCTGTGTGCTTCCCACAAATGCGCCACATTTTGGCGGGTGTGGCCAAGACACAGGAAAGAGGGGAGGGGGAGGATTGGAAGAGTCTGGCCAAAATGGATTTGAAAGGAGAAGGAATTGTTGTGGATGGTCTAATCCAATCCAAATGTCCCGTTTAGTCACAGACAATCAATCGGTCCATTTGCCCCTCCAGCGTTTTTAATTTATTCATTGTAAATTCCCCTACATTCATTTTTCTATTGGCCAATATCTGACAATTCTTTCAACCATTGAAACATATTTTGATATCAAATTTATTAGAATTGGTCAAAAAGTTAAGGGGCTTATTTAGCTGCTTTTTTGGCATAACTTTTTGTCATTTTTATCAAATCCATTAATTATTTATCCAATCAATTAATCCCAACAGATGCCATAAAATTGTTTTTAATATCAAAAAGATTGATCAAATCTTAATCGGACAGAATTTGTGGCAAATAAAAAAAAGCCCATTTAAGCCTAGAATTAATTAAGAATTTGTTCGGCCAATTCGCTTTTTTGATCTAATTAGGGTTGGACAGAGTCGGTTTTAAACAGAAGCTTTTTCGATTTTTGCCGGTTTTGGAATTTCGGTTTCGTTTTTTTGTCCTAAAATCCTCGATTTCGGTTCGGTTAACCGGCTCTGTCCAACTCTAATCATAATATATTTCATTTTCTATTAAATCCATTAATTTTTTCCTTAATTTCCAATACAATTCAATACTTAAAATTCTGCCAAATTTGCTAAAATTAAAGCCAAATAATATTCACTAAAAAATACGATAATTTGTGCGTATGCCCAAGGGGTCATCATCATCCTTTTATTTTCCTACTTTCCTAATCTTAAATTCTCCTGTGATGTGAAAATTCGATTAAAGTGGTGTGGAAAAGGGCATTCGGAAGGAAGTCAAAGTCAATGCCCATGCCCCCTTCTTTACGTTATTCCCCAATTTTATGGGAAATTGGCGCAATGGCAAAGGAGGGAGGCAGCAAAACTCATTTGGCCATTTTCCCCTTCAACTTTTCCCTAAACAAAAGAGGCAAAAGTTTGGGTATTCCCAATTCCCACAAATTTATGCCATCTTCAATTGTTTTTTTTTTGGTACAGTAAATCAAAATGATGGTGCAAATTAGTGGCCAAATTCAGGGATAAATAAAAAATATTTATTCCAAAATTCCAACCTTTTGAATTCATCCAATTCAAAAAATGGCCGCAGCTGTTCCAAAAAAAGCAGCTGCATTTTTTAACGAAAAAACACAATTTGGCACGCAAATTTGGCCAAAATAATTGCCAAAAATATCAATATTTTTCTCTGTTTGCCCTTTTGCCTTTCTTTCTCTTACGTAAATTTGGTCATATTCAATCAATCACCCATTCAATTTTAATTAACTTCCCCAACAAAAAATTTGTTTATCTCAAAAGTTTACATTTTCACCAAAATCGCGACACATTCACCCTCTTTTTGCGCGTCTTTTAAGGAGCCGAAAATCGGCCTTAAAATGTGCAAGACCGGTTCCTTCCACATTTTCTTCCTCTCCATTTGATTTCCTTCCCAATCTAATCGACCATCAATATGTGCCCCCAAATAATGAGCCCACATTTTTTACGCGCACATCAATATTTCTATCATAATAAATATGAAAATTGGCAAAAAAGTTTGTTAATTTAGCAAAAAAAATTTTAATGACAAATTGTTTGTCCATAAGGAAGATTAGTTGGGCTAGAATAAGTTTCAAAAAGAAGGCAGGATTTGGCCAAATCTTTATCTACAAAAAGCCAATTTTCGACATCAAAAATTTGCCAAATTCAACATTTATTGTTTTTTGCCAAATTAAATGATTCCCTTTACACAAATATCCCCTAGGCATTTCACGTGAAATAAAGCCAATAATCCAATTAAATATTTTTTAATCCAATATTTTTTCCAGATCTACGATCTCTTTCCCCTGGAGGATTTGTTGGAGACCGTTTACACCACCAACAACGAATCGGGACAATCTACGCCCAACAAAGTGAGTATGCCGCGAGGGAAAATTGTCAATTGGGGTGGAGTAATTATAGGATGGATTTAAGGAAAGCCCTGGATCATATTTTTATTTTATTGGGCATTAATTTATCTAAAAAATGATAGCAAAAAGCATTGCCCACGTTTGGAAGGATATTTGCAGAGATTTGGACAAAACATAAATTTATGTATTTCTACAGTTTTGTCATAAATTAATCTTAAAATCAAATAAAGTTGAACAATGTTTTCCAATTTTTAGTTAATTTAAAAAAACATATCTGAATATCCAGAAAATTCTCCCCTTAATTCCTTCCTGAATTTTGAAGCCAAATTCCCTCACACTCCAAAAATTCCAGCATTCGCCCAACGGTTCAATCAACGGAATTGTTTTGTCGAACAACAAGAAGATGTCCTCCTCTGCCGCATCATCTCCTTCCGGCTCGGGGCCACCAAATCCAACAACAAAGGAAGTATGTTTTTTTTCCATCCTAAAAAATATGTGCGTAATTCCTTCCCCAGCAATCAACTCCGGTGACGGATGTGGCCATTGTTCGCCTGAAATTGTTGAGGGTGGAAATGCCAGAAGACCAATTGCCACAAGGATGCCAATTATCCGATTTGAATTGCGCAGTGAATGTGAAAGAGAAGGTGGAAATAAATGGTGAGTGATGATGGGAAGATAATCATTAATATGGGCCATTCTTTGACTATAGCTCTAGAAATAAAAACCAATTCGGGAAGAAAATATGTCATTTGAGATATTTAAATATCCTCTAAAAAGGAGCTTTTATGATTTTTTATTAGTAAAATAAGCGATTTTTTAGAACATGTGGAATTATTATAATTTATAATAGGTTGAATAGGCGGAATTAAAACAAGCGAAATTATTCTAAGTTTGTCAGGCGGAATTATTCTAAGTTAACCAGGCAGAGTTATTCTAAGTTAACCAGGCGGAATTATTCTAAGTTCGCCAGGCGGAGTTATTCTAAGTTTGCCAGGCGGAATTATTCTAAGTTCGCCAGGCGGAATTATTCTAAGTTTGCCAGGCGGAATTATTCTGAGTTGACCAGGCGGAATTATTCTAAGTTCGCCAGGCGGAATTATTCTAAGTTTGCCAGGCGGAATTATTCTGAGTTGACCAGGCGGAATTATTCTAAGTTTGTCAGGCGGAATTATTCTGAGTTGACCAGGCGGAATTATTCTAAGTTTGCCAGGCGGAATTATTCTGAGTTGACCAGGCGGAATTATTCTAAATTGACCAGGCGGAATTAAAACAGGGGATTTATTCTAAGTTGACCAGCAGGCGGAATTAATCTCAAATTTTTTACGTTCAAAATCTTAAAAATACCTATTTTTCGATACCGAAAGCTGACAATTACTTAGAAATAATAAAAAATAAGATTTTGGTAAAATGATATTTTTCAGTTTTTTCTACCTCTATATTGAATAGAATTAGTATAGTAGCTATACATAATGGATTTAATTAAATATTTTAACAGGCGAAAATAGACTGATCCAAAAACGTAAAACAATGCAACTTCAATGGGAAAAATGCTTCGATGTTGGCATCATTCCAAGTCGAGTACTCCAAGTTTTGGTACAACATGAGAAGTCATTGGTGGCGGATGCCACAATGAGGCTTGAGGTTGGAGAGTGATTCCAAAAAGAAAATCTAAATTATTTCAAAGGACATTGTGAGCAAAAGTAAATGTGATTCAGTTACGCACATTTGGATCAAGTCAGTGCATCAATCAATTTTATCAATTTTTTATTGTTTTCAGTTTGAAACCGTGTGGCCGAATTTTGGCACAAACTTTGAAAATTGGCAATGAATCGCAGGAACATTTGTTCGATGATGGCGGTGGTCCCTCACAACAGGCAACGCCCAAAGGATTCGGTGACGGGATAAGGAGGAGGAGGGGTGCCATTAAGCATGCAAAAGTGCACGGTAAAGAATAATATGGAAGTCAATTGAATAAAATGATCTTACAGAAATTCGCGGTCATGAATTTGTGGCCACGTTTTTCCCGCAACCAACTTTTTGTTCACTTTGCAGTGAATTCATGTGGGGCCTAAACAAGCAGGGATATCAATGCCAACTTTGCACATTGGGTGAATAAATTGTGTGGATTAATTAATTCAAAAATAATTTGAAGCGGTCCACAAAAAATGCCATGAAAAAATGTTGAGCCAATGCCCTGGGTCGGCGAAGAACACGAAGGAGACAATCTATTTGAAAGAACGATTCAAAATTGATGTACCACATCGATTCAAAGCGTTCGTATTAAAATTCAAGGGGAAATTATTATTCATATTTCCCAAATAGGTACAATTTCAAAAGCCCCACATTTTGTGACCATTGTGGCTCCCTTTTATATGGGCTTTTCAAGCAAGGCATGAAATGCGAAGTTTGCGGCGCCAATTGGTCCGTTCAATTTTCCTTCAATTTTTCATATTTCATTTTCCAATTTTAGTCATTTTCGATGTGAAAAGCATATGCCAAATTTGTGCGGTGTCAATCAAAAACAATTGTCGGATGCGCTTTTGGAAATTAAAAGGAATGCGGCAATCAGCAGTGGAGCATCGCCGACAGCAATGGCAGCTAAAGAGCAACAAATGGTCAATGGGGTTGGCCATAAATTCAAGGTAGTGTGGGGACGGTATATTTATTTTTTATTTTGGAATTCGGGATTTTAAAATAAATTTATTCACAACTATTAGAATTAAATTAAGGGATTATTTTGAAATATTTTCCATTAAAATTTTCTTGATTTTTAAAAATCATATTCTCCATCTTAATTATAGGCGAAGGACCATTTGATTTAACATGAATAATCCATATTTTTTTTTATTGAATTTCAAATTCCCTCTACTCAAATACCTATGAAAATCATATGTTTAGGGTTTAATTATTTTAAAATTTTTGTAGAATTTAAAATGCCATCCATCCTTGGGATTACCTGCCATAAAAATGTACAAATACTATGTATTTTTCCCTTTGTACAGAATTTATTCCGCCCTCAACCAGTCGGAAGTCTGGATCGAGACAGTGGAGCCGAAAGAGGAGATGGTTCAGAGGAAGGCGATGATTCCCTCTCAAAATACTCACTGAAAAACTTCCAAATACACAAAGTGTTGGGGAAGGGCAGTTTCGGGAAGGTAAGAACCGGAAAATTGTAAAAGCTTATCCCCTATTTAAGGTACTTTTGGTTGAACTGAAAGGACGTAGCCAATTTTTCGCGATGAAATGCCTGAAAAAAGATGTCATTCTGGAGGATGATGACACGGAATGCACATTCATTGAGCGGAAAGTGCTCATTCTGTCCAGCGAATGTCCATTCCTTTGCCAATTGTTTTGCTCATTCCAATCAAATGAATATTTATTCTTTGTTATGCAATATTTGAATGGAGGCGATTTGATGTACCATATTCAGCAGGTGGGACATTTCAGTAGTTGTGGCATATTTTGGTCATATCTCAGCGAGGCAATAACCAATTTGAGAGGGCGAAATGCCTTTTGAAAGCCTAAAGTGCCCTCTAAAAAGTTGCCATAAAAATATATGAAAATTACCAAAAAAGTTAAATTTCTTTGAGTATTATTAACTCGAATTTCTTAATGAAGAGGAAAAGTCCCTTATTTTATATAATAAATTGTTTTTAGTACATTCAAAAAAATTAGAAAGGCCACTTTTTAGAGGAGGAGATTTAGGGCTTTCAAATGGTATATCTCTTTCTTAAATTTATTATTTCTTTGTTGAACTATGGTCAAAACTAAAAACCAAGCTTATATACCCTCAGGGAAAATTCATTTCATATTCCCTTTAAAGCCAATAGGATTAATCGAGGGAAATAAGGGATACTGTAATGAGTACTGTAATCAGAGGAAGGGGGAAAATATTTTGATTTTGAGCAATGAATTGAGTAGATGAATAATGAATATGCCCTAGGAAATCTTCCATTTCTTCTTTTTCTTATTCGATTATAGGGATATGGTCCGGTAGGAAAATTTGATTATTACTGAGGTTATTTTAATCTTTAAAAGAAATTAAAAAAGACATTTTTTAGAGGTCATTTAGGGCTTTAAAATGGCATAAAGCCTTCCCAGATTTGTTGCTTCCTCATAGAGCTATAGTCAAAAATAGCCTAATCAGCCTTAATTAATTATTTATCTGATAAATTATCGTAAAATTTTATTTCCATTTTAAGATTAAACGCTTTGACGAAAATCGAACGCGTTTCTACACTTGCGAAATTATTTGCGCCCTACAATTTTTGCACTCCAAAAATATTCTTTATCGGGGTGAGTGCCCAATAGAAATCTTAGTCAAATTTTGCGCATTTTTTTATAGATTTAAAATTGGACAATATTTTGTTGGACGCCGATGGCCATGTCCATTTGGTGGGAAAATTTTAACATTCAATTTCCATGGATAAATTTTAGGCCGATTTTGGAATGTGCAAAACGGAATCGAATAGGGAGAATGGGATGGCCTCCACATTTTGTGGCACACCGGATTATATTGCGCCAGAAATAATCAAAGGCCATTTGTACAATCAAGCAGTGGACTTTTGGAGTTTAGGGTAAATATATTCAATAGGATTGGAAAGAAATTATAGCAGAATAGTCCAACTTTCCGCCTTTCATTATAAATCATCAAGGAATGAACCAATTTTAAATATTTTATTGTCATATTAAGGAGCAGAATTTTGACTATTAAATGATATTAAATTTTATTCAAATTCGTTTAGAGTTAATTAAACTTTGTCCATAAAACCATTTAAAATTCTTCTAAAAGCAAGAGTGAAGGTTATTTTGAATGTTTTTAGCAAAAAAAATCATCAATTCTGAACCAATTTAATCAGAATTAACATCATTAAAAAGCCAAGAGCCTACTCTTTAATTAATTTGATAGCAAATTAATCTAATTTAATTCAATCTTTGATTAATTAAATATTTTGAATGGCGATAAATTGTGGCGTATCCATATCCGATACCAATCCATAATCCTCTAATAATTGACCCATTTCAGTGTTTTGATGTACGAAATGTTGATTGGGCAATCGCCATTCCACGGTGATGGGGAAGATGAATTATTCGACGCAATACTCAATGAGCGGCCATATTTTCCAAAATGGATTGGCAAAGAGGCAGCCAAAATCCTTTCAGCTGTATCAAAACTTTACATTTTTATGATATTTTTAACATTTCCAGCTTTTCGATCGGAATCCGAATACTCGATTGGGAATGCCAGATTGCCCTGATGGTCAGTCAAAATTTAAAAATTTCTTATAGGGCAAAGGAAAAATATATTCAAAAATTTATTTAATTCAAAAATGTTCAGTCTTTTTATGAGATGATAATTATTTTTACTTCATATTTTAGCATTTTTGGAGCCATAAAATGAAATCAAATAGCGAATTATAATTAGTACAATGCTTAATAAATAGTAAAATTTAATGACGAGCTTTCTGGGCACAAAAATCTATGGGCAAAATAAATTATTTCTTGGGGTTAATTATTAATTTATTATATTTCCCAATATTTTTTAGGCCCAATTCGCCAACATTCCTTCTTCCGAGGCGTGGATTGGAAAAAATACGAGAGTCGACAAATGGTTCCTCCATTCAAACCCGTTGTGGTCAGCTCATAAATATACCCTCTATTAGCCAAAATTTGATTTGCAGAAAAGTGCCAACGATACATCCAATTTCGACGACGATTTCATGCAGGAAAAGGCCGTTTTGACGCCAATTCATGACAAAAATTTGTTGGCCTCAATTGTGAGCTCAAATTTACTAATTTTTTTCTAATTTTCAAATTTTAAGGATCCGGACACTTTTGCCAATTTCAGCTATACAAATCAACAATTCCAGCAATTTCAACAGCAGCAGCAACAAATTAGTGGGAGCAGCTGACAATAATATTGGAATTATAATGAATTCACTTTACTCACTCCAAAATTAGCCCCACCCAACTCCATCCCATTTATCCGCATTTGTGATCTTTCCTTCCCCCATCACCATCCCCCATTTTTAATTGTTAAAAATTAACCCTAAAAATCATTGAATTTACCAGCAAATTTTCATGCCAAAACATCGAAAATTTTTGAGGCCATATTTCTTGACCATAACAAAATTTTAGGCCATAAGATTTAACAAAAAACTAGGATAATTAAATGGATTATAGGCTTTTATAACAATGCCAAAAATTGGCCAAATTTTATGGCCTTAAAAAAGTCAATTTTTAAACAATAAAATTTGTGGGTAAATTCAAAAGATTTTATGGATAAATTATAAAAATAAAAATTACCAATCTTCTTAATAATGCACAAAAATATATTATATTTTAATAAATTGTGCCATTTATTCACAAGTGGGGAATGTTGAAATGCTGCTGGAATATTCCCTAAAAATTTATCCATTTAATGCGGATTTTCTTCCCCATCCCCAGCCTTTTTCTGTTCTCCCCATTTTATTAATTAATTAGTTGTTATTTTTTCCACTCGCATTTTCCCGATGATATTCAAACATGTGAATAAAAAATTTGCATAAATTTGTCAAATCTCGATTTTCAATATGCTTTCTGACATTAGGAAAACGAAATTAAATTAAAATTAAAAGGGTTTTCTTAGTCCTAATGCAAATGATCTTGTTTTAGGCACAGAGAATGAAGAACAAAAGAGAGGATGAGCCCGGGGGATTCAAATTCAAAGTGATGGCAAATGACGACCCTTGTGTGTCATTTGTCATACCATTTCGTTGAGGGTGAGTGCCATTAGCCATAACATTCTGAATTCATCGTATCCGCATTCGCATCCTTGTCGCCTAATTATGAATGATAAATACAAATACCCTCTATGTCTATGTTCAATATTTTAATTGGAATTATCATATATAAATGTGACTACTATTTAGATTAATTCCATTCCCATTACAATCTAAATTATTTTCATTTTTACTAAAATTCACCTTTCTCTTTCCGCTTTCAATTCCTCCCTTTTTGATCGATCACAGTCCTTTTAGTAATTCTGTTTCCAACAGCACGCGTATAAACACACCACAGACACTTAAATCGCAAAGTCGAATTTATCAAGGAAATAATTTTTATTTTAAATTTATTCTCTATTAATCTGAAAATATAGATGAATGAGACGGATCTGTGCAAAACAATAATTAACAAGAATAATTCTACATCTTTCGGCGTTTCAGCTCTAAAAGAAACTGCAGGTCCAATAAATTTTCTATAAAAATTTATTTTAATTCAAAAGATATCGACAAGCAATTGCCCGCCGAATTTGCCATTTTAATACTCATTTTGTTGCTCTTTTGCGTTTTGGTCCTCATTTTTGGATTTTGTGGGAATATTCTGACGCTCATCACAATATTATCCACTCAACTTTATCAAGTATGCTGTTAATATATTATTCTTTTTTTCAATTAATTAATCTATTTTTTTTTTCATTAAAAGTTTATTTTAGCATCAAAAAAGTCTTTTTGAATCAAAAGTAGTTTTTGATTTCTAATAAATCTGGAACCGGTTTTAAGTCCTATAAATCTTATTCCATTTTGTAGATCTCATCGAGATGTGTCGATTGGTATATAATTTGTTATGGTTTTGTCAAAATTAAAAGGTATTAAACCGGTTAAACCATATTTCCAGTTTTTGGTTTTAAACGCTTTAATTTTTAAACAAACCTTGAAAAATTATATACCAATCGACGCGTCTCGATGAGATCTACAAAATGGTATAAGGTTTAAGAAACCGGTTTCCGATTTATTAGAAGTCAAAAAATACTTTTGATACAAAAAATATTTACTCTTTTCAATTAATTCATTTATTTCAAATTTTTAATTTTAATTTATTATATTTATATCATATTTTTTAACCAAATTTTCTCCACATTTTAGAACTATATAAACAAATACATTTTGGTATTGCTCACATCCGATTCCCTCTTCATTTTTTGGCTCTTTAGCACTATGACACCGCTGATCCGGCTCAACTTTTGGACATGTCTAATCGCAGAATATATCGCCACTGGGGCGGTCTGTGCCTCCAGTAATGTGATTGTTCTTCTCACTTTGGAACGTTACTTCGCGATCTTTTACCCACTAAAGCATTTGCAGGTGATAATTGTTTTGTAATTTTTATGTTATTAATTTTATTTAATTAATCAATTTCTAAAGCTTTGATCTTTTTGTTTTTTATTAATTTTTAGAGAGCTATTTTTGAGAACATTCTCTCTCGAAAATATCTTAAACCGTTTGTATTTCCCTTGAAAACTATTTAATTGTTTAAATTATTATTTTTCCTATTAGTAACCCTCCCCCCCCCCCCCCACTCTATTAGTAACCCTCTTCAACTTTGAGTTTGAGGCACTGTACCTCTTGTCAAGATGAACTTTTTGACAAAATTTTTAATTTAAGTGTCATTGGCTCTATAAAAAACGCTATAGTTTGTTCAAAAAAGTCTACAGATAATAAAGTTAGACCCTAAATTTTGCCCATTTTTGGGGCCCTAAAATTAGTAGTAACCCTGGGGTCACTAATATGAAAAATACTTAAATTCGTATCTGAAAAATCATTCGATAATTAGGTTGATAGTTTTTTTTCCTATTTTTTTTATTATATATTAATACTATTATTTTAGTATCAGCATGTGAATCGCTGGTGGGTAATATTTCTCTCACTCCTACCAATGCAGTTTTGGGCCTTTACTTACCAATTATTGCCATATTCGAACCATGGGCTTTACAATAAGTTTTTCGGTACAATGTACAATAGCAACCAAACAGAAATGATTTGCTACCAAAAAAATAATTTCGTAATGGATTATGTGAGTATCCTATCTATTAATATTGTTATCCTCAATGTTGTCAGATGAATATACCATTCTATATCGCTGCATTTTTTCTTCCACTGACAATCGTGACCGCTGTGAACATAGCAATTGCGTTTAAATTGCGCCAAGAAGCCGTCGTTATTTATACGGAAGGGGGTGGCATTTTGAAAATAAAAATGAGATAACATTTTTTGCCGAGAAATTTGAATTCTTTTGCCAAGAGATCATTTTTTTTTGATTAAAACTTTTTTGTGCTATATCCTAAACCCACAAATCTTAGTACTACCCATTTTATAGAGATCATCGAGACGCGTCGATTGAGGTATAATTTATCGGGGTTTGGCCACAATTAAAGGTATTAAGCCATCTAAACCATATTCTGGTTTTTGGTTTATAACTTTTCGGTTTGATTTAAACCCCGACAAACTCTACATCATTCAACGCGTCTCGATGAGCTCTATAAAATAGAAAATACATATAAATTTAGGGGTTCTAGGATGAAGCACAAAAAAGTTATAATCAAAAAACCAATCTCTTGGCAAAAGAATGCAATTTCTCGGCAAAATAATTCGCACCCTATAAAATTATCAATAATAAAATACAGAATTAGAATATAAATTAATTCAATAGTGATTCAAAAATAATATTCACCCGCCAGCACAGGTGGCGATTCTGCGCGTCACAGTGCGAGGCCAACGAATGCCAATGATAAAATCCTCTTCGTTATTCCGGCAGTTTATGCCGTCCTCGCTGTGCCATTGTTCTCATTTGCTCCCCTGATTGAATTCTTCCATTTGGATAAGCTCCCCTCACACCTTAGGATGGCATTGGCCATTGTCTCAGTGTTACCGTATTACTTTTTCAATTTCACCTACAATTGGTTCGTCTATGCGATCGCCAGGTACTAGGAAATATCTGATAGAAAGAAATTAAATAGAATTTACCAAAAATTATAAAATAAAAAATAATGAATAAAATAATGGAAAGAAAAATTCAGCAAAACATTCCGAAGGGAATTTATCACCTTCTGGTCGGAAAAGTGGAAGAGGCGATCAAAGACAGGTGGTACTGTTGTCAATAAATCCAACTCATCGAATGGTACAACTAATGCGACGAAAATAACCGAATTATGATATTTCTTATTATTATATATTTCTATTTTATATAATATTAAAAAATTTAAAATAAAAATTCACTATTCATTAATAAAACTTTTTACTTGAAGGCATATTCAATGTATTTTGCAAAATATTCAATGGATTATGCCACTTAAAAATGATCATTTTTGAATAAATTGTTTATTCAAATTATTCTTTTCTCCATCTTTTTCTTCATTCCTTTTCTTCATTGCTATTCTCCATGACATCCAATGCTTTCTCGATGCGCTCAAAATCCTTCGCAACACGTTCGTTGGCCATATAAGATGCTGCTAGGGAAATCAAATTTTGAGACTAGTGCGCAAAGGACATCGAATTGAGAAGGAAAGTTGGCAGAATTTATAATAAAATTTATTAAAAATTCCCAGAGAATGAAAAGAATATGTAAAATGCACAACAAAAATGGTTGAATAAATAAAATAATTCCAAATTTAATTTCAAAAAATATGGACTGATCCAATCTTCGTTTGTTTTCAAAAATGTCCATCATTCTATTCATCAATATTTTCTTCCTTTCCATCATTTTCCTCTGACCAATTTGTCGTTTTCAAAAAATATGGAGTTTCTGGTGGCATCGCATTTGATGTTGATGGAATTAAATTTGACTAATAAAAAATAAATATAATTGTTTAAAATTGTTCAAAGAACACCTGCTGCTGGAAATTATTATTTTGGGCTATATATTGTTGTTGATCATTGGACAATCCGCCGCCGATTGCCAAATTCGATGTTGATGCCACCTTAATTATATTTTAATTATTTAATGCCACCTTAATTATATTTTAATTATTTAATGCCACCTTAATTATATTTTAATTATTTAATGCCACCTTAATTATATTTTAATTATTTAATGCCACCTTAATTATATTTTAATTATTTAATGCCACCTTAATTATATTTTAATTATTTAATGCCACCTTAATTATATTTTAATTATTTAATGCCACCTTAATTATATTTTAATTATTTAATGCCACCTTAATTATATTTTAATTATTTAATGCCACCTTAATTATATTTTAATTATTTAATGCCACCTTAATTATATTTTAATTATTTAATGCCACCTTAATTATATTTTAATTATTTAATGCCACCTTAATTATATTTTAATTATTTAATGCCACCTTAATTATATTTTAATTATTTATTTTGTAGTTTTTTTAGATCTAATTTTCTTCCCAGGGCGGCTCAATTTTCAAATAATTAATTAAGAACTGAATCAATTTTAATAATTTTGATATCATCTTAAAGAACAAGCTTAAGTCTCTTTAAATGATATAAATTTTATCTAAATTTATTTAATGAAAGAAATGTACTCAAAGAAACATTAAACCATTATAATACTCGAATCGTTACGAGATGATTAGAATATATTAAGGATTGAATTGATTTTGGAGATTATGATTAATGATATCTAATTAGAGAGGAAACTGCTAGCTATTTATGGAAATTTTCAGAAATGATGAAGTTACATTCAAAAATCATTTAAAAATTTCGATCTTAAATGATTTTTTGACAAATTCATTAATTCTGAATTTTTTTAAAATATTATTTAATTGCCAATAGTCTGTTATTTAATTTTATACAAAAAATGTCAAAATTTATTCATCCTAAATTAATTATTTTAAATGGCACCAAGTTGGGGTATCCCTCAATTTTATTACTTGCTGTTGTTCCAACGTTTGCTGCTGTTGTGCCTCCTCCCATTCTTGAATTATCACATCCAATCTTTGTTGTAATTCAGCCAAATTTCCTTTGTTTTTAGCCAAATCCTCTCCTTTCTTTTCCCTTTTCTTTTTATTGGCAGCATGTATTTGTTGAAGGTGGCATTGCAATTCATTTGCATCCTCAAATGTGGCCACACATTTTGGACATTGCCGATATTGTTTATCTGCTCAAATTTGGGCAATAATTAAGTGGAAAAGAGTGAAACATTATATACCGTTGTGATTTTGGAGGTAGTGATTGTTCATTACAGCAATATTGGCACATTCAAAATTGCATTCCCTATAAAATGCATGGAATTAAATCAATTCAATTTTTGATGGATATGGCTCAACTTGTTGCCATTTATAATAACTAATTAAGGGATAAAGTAATTTTTATGTTATCAAATTAAAAAAAATAGATTGTTCGCTATCTAAAGATATTAATTTTATTAAAAAATGGTTCAGAATTGATGGAATTATGCTGAAAAACTTTTCGCTAATCCATAGTAAAAATCTTTATATATTTTTTGAGCACAACTTCAAATAAAATTAATATTATTTAATAGCAAAAAATCAATCTTTAATTTGATAACAAATTTATTCTAATTTGATTAATTCCTTGATGAATGAATTATAAATAATGACAAATTGGGCATTGGGCTGTTGCGATTTGTGATATGGGCTTACCGGCATTTTTTCCATTTTAATTGTCTGAATCTGTTTGAAAATATTTCGTTAAAAATGTATAATTCTGAATCCCTCTTACTTTTGATGGCCATGCTTGCCTTTGGACTGGACCATTCCATCCGATTTTCTCCATCGAATTTTATATTTGCATTTGCCATTTCCCACTGTATGTCCACAGTCAAAATATGAAAAATTTGTTGATGGTCTATTTTTGGAGACTCGAAAAAGGGTTTCAATTTGCTCTGCTTGATCGAGATCATCAACCGGCAAAAATACATCAATATCTCGCCAGTCTGCAAAATTTTATATTTTTTTTTTATTTCTATAAATTTGTATTTTACCATCATTCCTCAGTTCATCAGCTTTAATTGGCAAATTAGCCGCCATAGACAGGTCAATCTCATTCCTATTATTCATTTTTGGAATCTATTCTATATAATTTTATATGAAATTATGTTGTTTTTGTGTTTATTCCACGTTTTTGTTATGCTAAAAAGATTAGAATAGAATATGATGGTGATATTGCTATGCTATTTGCACTTGGGTTTGTTATTGGTTGTTAAACATGCAAATTTTTTTTAATTGACTATAATTATAAGAAATTTGATCAGCGAGTCTGTTCTGGGAGGATAGTTTGGTGGTATTGTCTTTGTTTTGATTATGGAATAGGTTGATTCGATGCCGTTGAGGATTCCATTACCGGTGTTTTTTTCAGTATTATTTTTACCTTTTTCTCTCCAGCAATTCCACAAATTTTCTGAACCGCGAAAGGACGAAAAAGGAACGGAAAGATCGCAGGTAAATTAAAAAAAACAATCAAAAACCCTATCCCATAAGGGTAAAGATGATGAAATGGACACTGACACATATCCATTGGATGTTCAAGTCGAGTTAGGGATTTGAAAAAATGAAAAAAGCAAAAAAAAAGCGCTAAATATATTGATGGAAATAATGGGCCATAGAAATGGGATGGGGACAGAAATATGATAAAAGTAAAAATGAATTGAATCTAATTTTATGCAGATGTGATTGAGGAAGGGGAAATGAAAGGGCGCAATTGGAATCGGAATGCGCAAAAAGTGACCCAGCAAATCAATGGGAATTAAGAAGGGCTGTCAGAAGATGTACGTTTTTAAAAAGACTTTTACTTCTTTTGACTTGGACCAAACTGTGAATATTAAAAAGCAGCCGATTAAGTGTATAAAACATTAAAATGGCCAAAATGTTTGACTATTATCTATGTGTAATAATGGATGTATTTAATTTTAGAATAATAATTTTAGTTAAATTGTGTCAAAAACTGAATAAATAAATAGCCATCATTTTGACCTATATTTATATGGTACTTTCCCATTATCTGGGGGGAAAAGTCATTATATGGGGGGACGGGTCATTATCTGGGGGGACGGGTCAATATCTGGGGGGAATGGTCATTATCTGAGGGGCAAGATCTATAATATATATAGGATTATCTTCATCATCATCTTCATCATCATCATCTTCATCATCATCATCATCTTCTTCATCATCATCTTCTTCATCATTATCTTCATCATCTCATCATCATCTTCATCATCATCATCTTCTTCATCATCATCTTCATCATCTTCATCATCATCTCATCATCATCTTCATCATCATCATCATCATCTTCATCATCATCATCTTCATCATCATCATCTTCATCATCATCATCATCTTCATCATCATCATCTTCTTCATCATCATCTTCTTCTTCATCATCATCTTCATCATCATCATCATCTTCTTCATCATCATCTTCTTCATCATTATCTTCATCATCTCATCATCATCTTCATCATCATCATCTTCTTCATCATCATCTTCATCATCTTCATCATCATCTCATCATCATCTTCATCATCATCATCATCATCTTCATCATCATCATCTTCATCATCATCATCTTCATCATCATCATCATCTTCATCATCATCATCTTCTTCATCATCATCTTCTTCTTCATCATCATCTTCTTCATCATTATCTTCATCATCTTCATCATCTCATCATCATCATCATCTTCATCATCATCATCTTCATCATCATCATCATCTTCATCTTCATCATCATCTCATCATCATCTTCATCATCATCATCATCATCTTCATCATCATCATCTTCATCATCATCATCTTCATCATCTTCTTCATCTTCATCATCATCATCTTCATCATCATCATCATCTTCTTCATCATCATCTTCTTCATCATTATCTTCATCATCTCATCATCATCATCATCATCATCTTCTTCTTCATCATCATCTTCATCATCTTCATCATCATCTCATCATCATCTTCATCATCATCATCATCATCTTCATCATCATCTTCATCATCATCATCTTCTTCATCATCATCTTCTTCATCATCATCTTCTTCTTCATCATCATCTTCTTCATCATTATCTTCATCATCTTCATCATCTCATCATCATCATCATCTTCATCATCATCATCTTCTTCATCATCATCTTCATCATCATCATCATCTTCTTCATCATCATCTTCTTCATCATTATCTTCATCATCTCATCATCATCTTCATCATCATCATCTTCTTCATCATCATCTTCATCATCTTCATCATCATCTTCATCATCTTCATCATCATCTCATCATCATCTTCATCATCATCATCATCATCTTCATCATCATCATCTTCATCATCATCATCTTCATCATCATCATCATCTTCATCATCATCATCTTCTTCATCATCATCTTCTTCTTCATCATCATCTTCTTCATCATTATCTTCATCATCTTCATCATCTCATCATCATCTTCATCATCATCCTATATATATTATAGATCTTGCCCCCCAGATAATGACCATTCCCCCCAGATAATGACCCGTCCCCCCATATAATGACTTTTCCCCCCAGATAATGGGAAAGTACCATTTATATTATAAATACATTCTAGATCATTTTATCATTTTTATTATTCGTTTATTATCAGCGCCTGCTGAACTAGGAGTCATCAATGCTTTTGAATTGCCCTGAGGGGTTTTTCTTTATCTCTTTTCGAGAAATGAGGAAAATTAGGATAATCAAAATTGAAGCAAAAATTCTTTTATCTTTGGGCCAAAAATGCTGCTAGGGGAATCAACTTTTGAGAATATTTGAATGGAGTGAGCGAATGGCATCAAAGGGAGAAGAAAGGGTTATTGTATAAAAATTTATTCAAAATTCCCAGAAAATGAAAAATTATGTAAAATGCACAACAAAAATGGTTGAATAAATAAAATTAATTCCAAATTTAA
The DNA here is from genome assembly GCA_030063045.1 of Pratylenchus scribneri. Lineage (NCBI taxonomy): Eukaryota > Metazoa > Nematoda > Chromadorea > Rhabditida > Pratylenchidae > Pratylenchus > Pratylenchus scribneri. The sequence continues at coordinate 297,373 of JAQSEB010000093.1, read as the reverse complement.
TTTCAAAAAATTATGGGCTGATCCAATCTTCGTTTAAATTTATAAATGTCCATCACTCCTTATCAATATTTTCTTCCATTCCATCATTTTCCTCTGACCAATTTGTCGTTTTCAAAAAATATGGAGTTTCTGCTGGTGGCATCGCATTTGATGTTGATGGAATGGAATTTGACTAAAAAATAAAATATAATTGTTTAAAATTGATCAAAACCACCTGCTGCTGGAAATTATTATTCTGGGCAGCATTTTGATGTTGATTATTGTACAATCCGCCGCCATTTATAGAATTCGATGTTGATGCCACCTTAATTATATTTTATTTTTTCCCTCATTGTCAAATCATCAAAATTTTCCACCTTTTATATAATTACTAATTAATCATAGATCTTAAAAAGCAGACTTATGCCTAACATTTTATATTAATTTTATAATATTGGTTCAGAATTCATTAAATTGCGATCAAAAAATTATTTAATATGACTTTCACAATGGATAAGCGAAATTTTAAGTTGTTTTTGGACGCGAACATTCTGAACCAATTTAAATAAAATAATTATAATTTTATAGCTAATAGTTTGCTCTTTATTTTTGATAATAAAATAATCAAAATTGGTTGAGTCCTAAATTAGTTATTTTAAACATGTTAAGTTGTCATATTTCTCTATAATTTCTTTATACCTGTTCTTGATTCATCCTTTGCTGCTGTTGTGCCTGCTCCCATTCCCGAATTATCACATCCAATCTTTGCTGTAATTCGGCCAAATCCCCTCTTTTATAAGAATGCATTCGCTGAATATGTCCACGCAATTCATTGGGATCATCGAAAGTTACCGCACATTTTGGACAATGCCGATATGGTTTATCTGCAATTTTTGCCAATAAATAATGGAGAAAAGAGAAATTATACCATTGTGATTTTGGAGATAATGATTCCTCATTGTGGCATTGCTGACGCATTCAAATTGGCATTCCCTAAAATGAGGGGGAAAAATTCGGTGAAGTCCAAATTATTATTTTTGCATAGCTAATTTGTTGCCGTTTACAAAATTTACAAGGACTAAACAAATTTTGATATTTATGTATCAAATTAAATAGAAGACTTTTGGCTATTAAATGAAATTAATTTTATTTAGATTCGTTTAGAATTAGACGGAATTATGAAAAAATCCCATCAATTTAAATAAAATTAATTTCATTTTATAGCCAAAAGTCTGTTCTTGTTTTCCATTTAAAATTATTAAAATTTTATCCATTATTTATTTATTAAGTTATTATAAATGGCACAAATTACATTGCCCCAATTTGTGATATGGGCTTACCGGCATTTTTTCCATTTTAATTCAGAAAATCTATGGAAAAATAAATATTTATTTTAATAAAAACATAATTCTGAATCTGAATTCCTCTTACTTTTGATGGCCATGCTTTCCCCTGGATTGCACCATTCCATCCGATTTTCTCCATCGAATTCTATATTTGCATCTGTCTTTTCCCACTGTATGTCGACAATCAAAATGAATAAAATTTCGTGCCGCATTTTTCCTGGACACATGAAAAAGTGTTCGGATTTGTTCAAATTGTGATGGATCATCAACCTGCAAAAATATTTCAATATCCCGCCATTTGGATTCTGAAAATTGTGTTTTTAGTTCCTCAATTTTTTTTATTATTTTGTTGCAATCTCGTTTTTTTTCAGCCGATTTCATTATGGCTTCTTCCAACTCAATCGATAATGTTTTGTTTATAAGATTTCATTTTCAAATCGATTTAGATGATTTGAACCAAAATTATGGCCAATTTTTTGGATTTAAAACTGTTTTAACATTTTTCAAAGGGAACAAATCTGTCCAGAATTAGCATTTATCTAATTAAATCGATCATTATACCGAATCGATTGAGTTTGAGTCATAAATTCATATGCTAGGATGCTTTCGAGCTCAAATTGATAATAAACTACAATTTCTGCCTACCACTATATTATTTCATAGAAATATAAATCGAGATTGCCTAAAAAACGAGATTGAATGCAAAATGGAATATTACCATCATTCATTGTTTCATCCACAATTTTGGCATCAATTGGCAAATTCGCTGCCGGCGGATCCATCCCGCCGTTGTTGTCCATTTTCTGAAAAAAAGAAAAAAACAAATTATTGACGGAATTAACAGGCCAAATATCGTAGAAAATTGATGGGATTTGGGGACAGAAAAAAAAATGAAAATGAATTGAATCACATTTTATGCAGATGAGAATGGGGAAGGGGAGAATGAAAAGGGCGCAATTGGATAAAATAGGAATAGAAATTCAGAGAAAGTGACCTAATAAGAAAGCAATGAAAATAGATGAACCAAAATGTATTTTTTTAAAAAGATTTGTGTACATTTTGGGTGGTCTAATCTAGAGTAGTCCAAATTCGGTTTCTGTTTATAGAAAATCAATGAAAATTAAAACCGAAATTGTGAATTTTTGCTCTCTAAATCTGAAAATAGACGAACCGAAAAATAATTTTTTCTAAAACCAAAAACCGGACTTTAAAACCGATACCGTTGTAAAACCGACTTGGAATCTATTAAAATTAATGGCCAATTATAAGATAAAATTGGTCTATAATACATTATAATGGCCATTATATATGTTGCGGCCAATACTGATTACCGGCCAAAACTGATTTTGGCCGGCCAAAACTGATTTTGGCCGATTTTCGGCCAAAACTGATTATGGCTAGCCAAAACTGATTTTGGCTAGCCAAAACTGATTTTGGCTAGCCAAAAGTGATTGTGGCTAGCCAAAACTGATTATGGCCGGCCAAAACTGATTATGGCCGGCCAAAACTGATTATAGCCGGCCAAAACTGATTGAAGATGGAAATAGAGGGATTAAGGTGGATATGGGGGGATAAGCCGGATTAAGCCCAGAAATTGAAGGGAAATGGTCCAAAGGGCCATTGGAAGGTCGGGTAGTGCCTGAGAGTGCGCGGGATATAACCGGATATTGGGGGATTAAGGTGGATAAGGGTGAATTAAGCCGGATTAAGCCCCGGAATAGATGTAGTATTAGGCTCAAATTCCTCTACCGAGCCGCTGACGGCTCTTGATTGGTCATCCTGGCCCTAACTCTATCCCCTAAATAGGTTTAATCCGGCTTAATCCCCATTATCCACGTTAATCCCCCTATATCCTGCTATATCCCGCGTGCTCCGAACTCCTAAACCCCTAGATCCCATGCCGCCCCTAAACATAACCCTAATCCCTAGCCCCTAGCTAAGCTTAATCCCCCTTAATCCACGTATATCCTCATATATCCGGGGCTTAATCCCGCGCCGTCTACAGGCCTCTGTTACACTTCCCCGACGTTCCAGTGGCCTTCCTTCCGGGCCATTTCCCATAGATTTCAGGGCTTGATCCAGCTTAATCCCCTTATATCCACCTTAATCCCTCTATATCCGGCTTAATCCCGTGCACTATTAAGGCCTTCGACACCTTTCTCCGACCTTCCTGTGGCCTTCCGGACTATTTCCATTCCATTTCGGGGCTTAATCCGGTTTAATCCCCCCATATCCAGCTTAATCCCTCTATTTCCATCTTCAATCACTTTTGGCTAGCCAAAATCAGTTTTGGCTAGCCATAATCAGTTTTGGCCGAAAATCGGCCAAAATCAGTTTTGGCCGGCCAAAATCAGTTTTGGCCGGTAATCAGTATTGGCCGCAACATATATAATGGTATATTGAAATGTTGACATTACAGTTTTAGTTGTGGCCAAAAATGAGAAAATAAAAAGAACACTTGGATCCTCTACTCTGAATGCATCATAGATCATTTTTGTTAATTTATTAGTGGTTGCCGAATTGTAAATGGACAATGGACTTTTAATAAATAAATAAATGTTGCTGAATTTCTTTGAGGGTCTTTATTATTTTTTTTGCTATTGCGAGTAACAAGGGAAATTACGGTAATCGAAAGAAATATTCTCTTATTTTTAGATGCTGCTAGGGGAAATCAAATTTTGAGACTATCAAAGTGCGCAAAGGGCATCGAAAGGGAAGAAGGAAAGATGGCAGAATTTATTAAAATTTATAGAAAAAATTAATAAGTAAAATTCCAAATTTCATTTTAATTAAATAATTTGAATTCAAAAATGATATCGTCCATCACTCTTCATCAATGTTGTTTTCTTCCAATTTTCCATCATTTTCCTCTGACCAATTCGTCGATTTCAAAAAATATGGAGTTTCTGGTGGCATCGCATTTGAAGTCGATGGAATGCAATTTGACTAAAAAAAATAAATATAATTGTTTAAAATTGATCAAAAAGAATACCTGCTGTTGGAAATTATTATTTTGGGCAGCATTTTGATATTGATTATTGGACCATCCGCCTCCGATTGTAAAATTCGATGTTGATGCCGTCTTAATTAAATTTTATTTTTTCCTCAGAGCAGCTCAACTTTTCAATGTTTAATAACTAATTAAGGACTGAATCCAATTAAATGATTTTGAAGTATAAAATTAGAGAGAAAATTGCTGGCTATTTAATGAAATTAACTTTTTAAATTTTCTTCAGAATTGATGAAGTTACTTACACTCATAAAACCATACTAATCGATATATTATATAAAAGTAATTTTAATTTATTTATGACAATACAACTTTAATAATTCTGAACCATTTAAACAGAATTAATATGATTAGATAGCCAAAAGTATGCTCTTTAATTTGAAAGTAAAATTATCGAAATTGGTTGAGTCCTAAATTAGTTATTTTAAACATGTTAAGTTGTCATATTTCTCTATAATTTCTTTATACCTGTTCTTGATTCATCCTTTGCTGCTGTTGTGCCTGCTCCCACTCACGAATTATCACATTCAATCTTTGATGTAATTCGGCCAAATCCCCTTCTTTATATGAATGCATTCGTTGAATATGTCCACGCAATTCATTGGGATCATCGAAAGTTACCGCACATTTTGGACAATGCCGATATGGTTTATCTGCAATTTTTGCCAATAAATAATGGAGAAAAGAGAAATTATACCATTGTGATTTTGGAGATAATGATTCCTCATTGTGGCATTGCTGACGCATTCAAATTGGCATTCCCTAAAATAAGAGGAGATGAATTCATTTTATATTGGATACGCCCTAATTTCCTAATTTGTTGCTAATTTTGATGATTTTGTCATCAAATTAAAGAGTAAATACTTAACTATCAAAATTTTTTTATTTAAATTGGTTTAGTTGGCTGAAATTTTAACCAAAAAAGCTACTGAAAATTTCGCTAATCATAGACATTTTAAATAGTTTTTTGATCACAATTTCATCAATTCTGAATAAATTAGAAATTAGAATTTACACTTTAATTTGATATCAACATTTTAGCAAATTTGATTAATTCCTTGATGAATAATTATAAAGGTAACGAGTTAGGGCTGTTCCGATTTGTGATGTGGGCCAACCTGCATTTTTTCCATTTTAATTCCTTGAATCTGTTTATAAAATATTTTGTCAATAAATGTTAAAATTTTGAATCCTCATACTTTTCATGGCCATGTTTGCCTTTTGATTGCACCATTCCATCCGATTTTCTCCATCGAATTTTATATTTGCATTTGCCAATTCCCGCTTTATGTCCACAGTCAAAATATATATAATTTGTTTCTGTGTTATTTTTGTGGACTCGAAAAAGGATTTGAATTTGCTCAAATTGTGATGGATCATCAACCGGCAAAAATATATCAATATCGCGCCAGCTGGAGTCTGCAAATTTTATATCATTTGTTCCGTAATTTTGTTCTTTACCATCAATCCTTTCATCGGCTTTAATTGGCAAATTCGCCGCCACCGGATCCATCTCATTTTCCATCATTTTCTGCTGAAATCTATTCAATATTATACTTTTAGATGAAGTTATTTGTTTGGATGTTTAGCCCCGCGTTTTGTTATCTTTTAAAAAGATTCGAATATACTGAATAAATGGTGATATTATTTGATATTATTTTTGTATTTGAGTTTGCTATTTGATGAAATTTGGAATATGCAAATTTTGTTTAATTGGCTATAAAATATAGGAAATTTGTTCGGGGATTCTGCTGCGTGCTGGATAGTTATTTTTGGTTATGAATTGATTGGATACAATACAACTGATATGACTCGATCCCAATTCCCAACCGATGGAAAGTAATGAAAGTAATTTTTCAATATAAGTTTTTACTTTTTTTTTTTACTTTTTACTCTCCATGTCTGAACCCCGAAGGGGGAAGAAGGAAAGAAAAAGCAAAATCGCGAGTAAAAAAATCAAAACACTGATGTGCCCCCCGAAGGGCGAAGATGAAATGGGCAATGGACATTGGACACTGACACACATCCCACGGGGGAAGCTAGTGAACTTGTAAATTGAAAAAAGGACAAAAAAGCAAAAAAAGCGCAGAAAATAGTGATAGAATTAATAGGCCATAGAGATTGGATGGTTGGACAGAAATATAAAAGTGAAAATGAGAATTGAATCTAATTTTATGCAGATGAGATTGGGGAAGGGGGAATGAAAAGGGCGCAATTGGAATCGGAATGCGCAGAAAGTGGCCCAGTAAAGCAATGGGAAGAAAGGAAGGGTTGCCACTGCCAGATGTACTTTTTTTTAAAAAGATTTTCTTTACTTTTGGGTGGTCGAATCTTTGAAAATTATTATAAAAGCAGCCGATTATAAACCAATAAAATTAATTTGCTTTTAATACATTAATCATTAAATATGGCCAAAATGTTTGATTATTATCTATTCAATAATGGATATATTGAACTTTTGAATAATAATTTTGGCCAATTTTGTCAAAAAATTGAATAAATATCAATCAATTTGGCCTATTAAAAATTTATTATCATAGATTATTTTTATTATTCGTTTATTATCAGCGGCTGCTGAACTCTGATTCGTCAATGCTATTGAATTGCCCTGAGGGTCTATTTTTATTTCTTTATTTGAGGAATGAGGGAAAATTACTGTAGTCGAAGGGAAAATTCTCTCATATGTTTGGGGAATAAATAAATAACTAATTGTATGAAAGGGAATGAAATTTTATAAAAATTAAAATGGAAATTTTAAAAAATTAAAATGGAAATTTTATGAAAATTAAAATGGAATAATTTTGCAAAATAATAAATTTTCTTATGATCAAAAATTCTTTATCATTTTTTTCAATTCAATTTATCTTCTACTTATTATTGTGATTATGCTCTCCTCGCGTATATAAACATCCATTTTCCTTCAAATAAACTCCAGCAAATTTGCATCCCTTTTCCCCTTTGTGACTATTCTTTTGGCAACGCAAATTCAATGTTTGTTTCTTTTCAACAATTGCAGTGAAACCATAATTTGTTCGAAATATCTGGCGTTGAACATTTTTGCCAATTTCTTCTTGAAATTTCCAAGTTTTTCCCGTTTTGTCCACATAATCATTGCCAACATTTTTTGGAATTTCAACGTGACGCCTCTTTGATAATTTTTTGCTCAATTTTCATGAATCCTCCAAAGAAAATGCTTACCCTTGCCCTTTTCTGAATATTTCCCGCCGCATTTTCTATTCCATGATTGTGTTCATTTCGTGTGTAAACATTTGAAGAGGCCTTCAAAAAAAGATAAATACTTTTTTGGCATTAAAATAGATTTTGATTAACAAATCAGAAACCGATTTAAGCCTACAAATCATATACGAATTTTTAGAACTCATCAAGATGCATCGATTGGTCAAAATTAAAGGGTATTAAACCGTTTAAACATTTCCAGTTTTTGGTTTGAAACTCTTTAATTTTGGAACAAAATCAGACATTTTATATACCATTCGATGATTCTCGATGAGATCTATAAAGTTGTATAAGATTTGTATGGTTTAATATTGGTTTCTGATTTATTAGAAGTCAAAAATTGAGTGGTAAAAATAGTTACCTTCAGTAAAATTGCTATGAATTGGCATTCTTTGTTTTGGCAATCAAATTGTTGAATCAATTTTTCTTCATTGCCTGGGATCAATCCAATTTGTTGGCACCATTCCTCCAAATGTTCCCCATTCCGTATTTTGCATGCAAAATTCCAAAGATTGCCCAAATCATCCATGAATGGTGGCTCCTCCTTTTCCATTTCTTCTTCCAGATCCAAATCTGCTTTTTTGGGAAATAATCAAAATGGCGAAAAACATTGAAAAAAATGGTGAAAATAGTATTGGAAAAAGGAGAAAAGATTATACCGTTTCAGTGGTTTGTCCTAGACCTCCAAACCATATTTATAAAATGATTCCATATCAATTTTAATTTAGTTTTGAACCAAAATCATGGATGGTTTATACGGTTTGAAACCTTTAAATGTTTAAATTTTTGATCAGACCATGACCAGGGAGGCCAGGTCCCCCAGTGAAAAATATGGCAAAAGCCAAAAAAAATATGGCAAAATATGGCAATTTATATAAAAAAATATGGCATTTTTATGGCATCAATTTTTGTGATAAAATATTATAAAAATGCATTATTTTTCTATTCCATGCTTATTAGTATTCGATTTTGCTTTGTTCGAAAGCCCATTTCTGGAAAGGAAATGGATAAATGCATTATCAAATCAAACAATGGTCCCAAGGGAAACATTTTAGCCCAAAATGGCCGCGCAGCGAAAGATTTTAGCCCAAAATGGCCGCGCAGCGAAAGATTTTAGCCCAAAATGGCCGCGCAGCGAAAGATTTTAGCCCAAAATGGCCGCGCAGCGAAAGATTTTAGCCCAAAATGGCCGCGCAGCGAAAGATTTTAGCCCAAAATGGCCGCGCAGCGAAAAATTTGATCCAAAAATGGCCGCGCAGCGAAAGATTTTAGCCCAAAATGGCCGCGCAGCGGAAGATTTTGATTAAAATTATCATTTTTAAGAAATTTTTAAAAATATGGCAAAATATGGCAAATGTCAAAAATATGGCATAAAATATGGCAAATTTTCAAAAATATGGCAAATGCCCTAAAAATAGGGTACTCTGGCATCCCTGACCATGACAAATTAATATCATCGATGCGCCTTTTAATGAGATCTATTGATTGGAATGGATTAGGATATAGTTAGAGGTCCAAGAAAAACCCTTTAAATTTCTAAAGTCTTTTCGCCATTTTCAATAAATTTTTCACCTTAAATACTATCCTATATATATTATTCCCATTTTTCTTACTATTTTCATTGTTGTTTTCCCTTTGATGATTGTGCACATTTAATGTGTACAAAAATGATGGCTTCACAAAAATTGCCTTAAATTGGCATTCCTTATTCATTTGGCATTGGAATCGACGAATCAATTTTGTTTCCTTTCTGATCACCATTCCACCACCCATTATTCGGCAACATTTCTTCAAATGATTTCCATCCCGAATTTTGCAAGCAAAGTCCCAATGGTTGCCAAAATGATCCATGAATTCCGGCACATCATCAAAATAGTCCATTTCTTCATCATCATTCACTGCTTCATCCAGTTCTTTTGTTGTGGCTTCTTCCTCTTCGTTTTCTTTTAAAATTATTCAATTTTATATTTTTACAGATAAATTAAATTTTACCATTAAAATCGTCCATATTTTTGCTGCATCCAGCCTTTTGGCTCATTTTAATTTCCAATTAAATCAATTTAAAATCTGAAATATAGGAAAATTAATTTTCTATATAATTAGAGTTTTTTCTTTTTCTATTTAAATGTTACAATCTCGATATAAAAATTATAGTAAATATCAAAGAATATGGGCTCAAACCTCAAAATAGTTTTAAATAAAATGGTTTATTTTTAAACTTGTAATTTGTATCTTTTATATCATTATTTTGAACTATTTTAGGATGCGGAAAGTAAATTTCATGAATCATTTAATTTTACGGAAAAAATTATATCTATATGAAATAATGGGCCATAGAAATAGAAATTGGTTTGGAGAGTGAAAGGAATAGGACAGAAAATGAATTGAATCGAATTTTAATGCAGAAATGATTGGCAGAGGCCGGGGAAATGGGGACAATTTGAATGCACAGAAAATTGACCCAGCAAAAGTAAAGCAATTGAAATATGGGAATAAAGCAAAAAAAGCCCAATCGATCGCCACATTCGACGATTTGTTGGCCAAATTTGGCCTGACGACGGACATTGCAGATGAGCGAAAATCAAGAGAAAAAAGCAGCAGCAATAGTGTAAAATTTAATTGACAAAACAATTCGATGAATTCTACATATCCGAAAACCCCCAAATTTAAATTTTCATGTCCCCAAAAATTAAAATTAGCATTTTTGCAGGAATTGTGGATTAGCCTTTAGCCCACATTTGCATTGCTCTTTTTCTTTTATGGAATCTTTCTAGGAGGGTATTCGTCGCCAATGCTGCTGAATTTTTCCTCTGAGGGTCTTAATTAACATTTTTTGAGGAATGAGGAAAATTACTGTAATGGAAAATTCCATCATATCTTTGGGATAAAATAAAATGTGAGAGAAATGAAATTTTATAAAAATGTATGATAAAATCAAAATAAAATGGAAATTATTTCAAACCAAAAAATATATATATTTTCCTATGATTTCAATTCCTTCTCTATTTTTTGTGTTCATGTTCTCCTCGGGTATATACTCCACATATTGGCCGATCACTTGAAGACTATTCTCGATAAATGAATACCAAAATGAATAAGAATGTAATTTTTTTTTGAAGTAAAGAAAAAACACCGCTCAAATGGCATAATTCACAATTAAAATTACTCTAATTAAATTAAGAAAATTATTTCATTTATTTTTCTTGTGAATAGACAAAAAGTGAACAAGCAAAAAATGGCTGGATTGTTGAATTCTGAATGATCGATCCATTGAATATCTTTTTAAGCATTCATCTAGCATTTTATTTGGCCAATTTAGTTTTTTTTTTGCTCATTTATGACAATTAAATTCACAAACAATTACACATTTCATTACAATTAATAGTATTTTCCTTTTCAATTAATATTCCAAATTTTATTTGTGGTTTTTCCTTTCATACACAATTTTCCTGCAGAATCAATCATTATTCATTTTATTTGTGGTTGCAAAATTAATTACGGATGTCCTGTGGTTAGAATGCGAATGCCTTGCATAAAAATTGGGCCATAAAATTGTTGGAAAAACCCCAATTTTCCGATGATAACCAATCAAAAACCAAAATTTTGCCCCCAAATTGAGGACAATGATTGGCACCAATTTTTTGCCGAATTATCACTTTTCTCTTCAAAAAACCAATAAATAATAGTAAAATTCCTGTGGAAATTTTCATGCTGGCCAAGAAAATAATGATGATGATAATTTTTTGTTGTCGCCCGCCTCTTTGAACCGGTTGGCACCCGCCAAAATTTAATTGCCGAATTTTGTTTGTTTTTTTTATTGAAGGACATTTCCCCGAGAGGCGAGAATATATAATAATGTACTTTTCTATTGAGGCAATAGGGGGAATTGGGTAGTTTTTACTTCCATCAATCATTTTTTATTTGTCCATGCCTTCTCCCGAATTCCAATTTTCATTTCACCCGCAAAAGAAGGTCATTTAAAGGACCAGAACAGGCAAAAATAATTTAATCCTCCCAAAAAGTGCATTTTTAAAGCAAATTTACCGCTTTTACTTTGCGAAAATGCCACCATTGAATCACCGACAAATATAGAGCAATCTTTAAATTTTACTGATGGATTTTTTATATGGCATTTTGAAATCAGGATGAGCCATCAAAATTAATTAGCCATAAAATTGGTCAAAAATAACCATCTGATTTTGGACTATTTAACTGTTTTTTGCCTGTTCTTTTGCCCAATATTTCACCAAGAAATTAACCAAAGCCTATTCAGGAAAGCGATATGCCATTTAAATTTTGAAAGCTCTAAATGTCCTCTAAAAATGGACTTTCAAATTTATAATGATAAAATACTTTGTAAAATAAATTACTTTTCTTCAACAAATTCTGATTTATTATATAAAGATTAAAGATATGCAACTTTTTATAAACTAGATTTAAAATATTTAAACTAAGTCTCTTTTAGAGGACAATTTAGATTTTTGAATGGCATATTACTTTCCTATATTTTTAAGCCTCATTGAACTATGGACATTGGACTAAAGAATGGCCCAGAGCACACTATCCCATTTTCCCTATTCCTCCAATTATTTTTTAATTCCTCTTCAATTTTTCTTCCAAATATTTTTAGCTTCTTCAAAATTTACCATTCGATCATTTTTGAGTTTTGACCCCCTTTTTAATGCTTTTCAATGAAAAATTGGCTGCCTCGAAAAGATAATGGAGAAAATGTTGCGATAGGAAAAAATGATGATTTTAAAAATGAATTTTTATTTTTGGAGTTTGTTAATAATTCGTTTTCCCACAATTTTAAGGAGCAAAGAATCCTTCATTCCATAAAAACTATGAAAATTCTTTGAAATATCAACAAAATTGAATGAATATTTGGTTCACTTTTAGTGTACGGATTATGCTTTAAGAATGGGAATAAATGATAAAAAAAAAGGCAAGAAGATGGGAAGGCCAAAATAGAATGAAAATGGCAAAAATTTTGGTGCCACGTGGGCCTTGAGAAAAAAGTATAAGCCATGGAAGGCAACATTCATTTTTTGCAATTTATTTTTGGCCAAGCACAAACATTGGGAAACAGTATTTTCTCTGATAAGAAAAGCCAAAAGTTAAATGAAGCAAAAAATTGTTTTCAATTTATAATTATAATTTCTCCATTCTTTGATCATTTTAAAAGTGGGAATTGTTGCAAAAATTGGCCAAACTGGAGAATGCATATAATTTGACAGAAAAAATTCGGTAGAATTTTATATTTTATTAATTCGCTCTCTTAAAATTAATTTTCCTATTTGCACTATAATCAATATTGGGCACAATTAAGATTATTATATATTTTAAAATTTATATTTTCTTATCACATTCTACTATTATTTAATTTATTTTTGGTCAAAATTAATAATTGGGCTATACAATACAATAATCGAGTAGGAAAGGGAATAAATGATACATCTCATCTCCATCTCCATAAACTCTCATCTTACCTTCTTGGTTATGGATTACGATATCTCATATTCATTTCCTATTGGCTCCGAATCCGAGGGAAAATATAAAGAAGACGATTTTCCTTGGGGCAAATTCAATTGAAGTTATCGTAGGGCATACATAGGAGTCTATTAGGTCCACTGCATGAGTTTTTGGCTCATAGCTCAAAGCGAAAGCAACCAGTTTTAGAAGTTGATATAGAATTTGAAAGCTCTAAATGTCTTTATGAAATGCACCTCAATAAAAAAAGTTACAAATCTTTGAATGTAGAAAACCCGTATTTGTTGAAGATCACATAGGTATTCCATAAATTATTAAAAGTTTTTCACAAATTGGATAAGCCATGGACTTTCAGTTTTTTTCAAATATCTTATTACTTTCTAGAATAGGTTGATACTTAATATGCTTGTCATTGCCAGTACATTCCCAAAAAAATTACTTCAATAAATAAAATATTCCTTCAAATCCCTAATCATTTCTTCCATTAATTTCTAATATTTATTTCCCCACCAATTTCCTCCTTCCATCACATTTCATTATCAATTTGGAATAATAATATGATGATGATGATGGAGGTCTACCAAAACGTGGCTGCTTCTAATCGTCACTGCCATCCAAAACTAACCCACAAATGTGGCCACAATTGCCACGTTTTGAATTTCGTTGAAATGTGCTTTTAGTCCATTTCCCAAGAAAGGCAAATATTCTTTTTGTCCAAATTTCATCAACAATTTTCTATTCATTCATTCATTCAGTTCACAGTCAGGCCATTCAAAATTTTTGCCTTTCATTCTGTTGTTTACGAGAAAAAATATTAGATGGACGGGCAAGCGACGTGGCCACTTCCGATTCTCGACCTAAATATTTTCCTTCTAATCCGCCCTGGCTTCTCTTAGATCCAATCAGTTTGGTCCCATTTCCCAAATTTTCGCTTATCAAACCACGACTCTCTTTATTAGGGCAAATTCATCGTGTCCCACGTTTTGTGCCATCTTCCCAATCATCATCAGATCAAAGAACAATAAAATTTTTATTTCAGATCCCTTATAGCCTAGTACAATGTAAATTCCCTATATTCTTGAATAAAAAAATGCGTTATCCGGTTTGTTGTTTTTTTTTGTCCAATTTTGTTGTTCACTCCAAATTTTGTGCTTCTTAGCTACCAAATATGCATGTAAAAAACATTTTTTTTGTCAAAAATAAATTGATACGGCTACAAATAAATAATAAATAAAGTTTTATTTTCATTTGAAAGAGAGAGTTGTAAAATGATTATAAATTTGTTTTTAAACAATAATGAAAAATGCATTTATACATCAATGAATTATTTTTTGTCTTTAGCAAATGGATTCGCCGCTTCAAAATATGTTTTCCCATCCTCCTTTGTCACAATAATCTTGCGGCTTTGATAATTTTCACAAAGAATAATGAATTCTTTGGCCAAACTATCGGTCAGAACAAAATTCGCCAAAATGTCAATGAGCTCTTTGCATTGTTTAATGCGGTCCGAAATGTTGTCCTTGCTCAGCCAGCATTCGTAAAAATTTTCGTGCAATTCTTTCGCCGCTCCCCATAATCCAGTTATTTCCTTCTTTTTTTCCCATTTGTTGGTCCTAGTGGTTTCTCCCGCGGCGATTTTGTCGGCAATAAAATTGAGTAAAACCGTTTTGATATCGTGTGATTTCAAAATGAAGTTCGCTTCGGCTGCTATTTGCTTTAATTGGATATCAACTGCCAGCCAGCCTTTCTCACTTCCCTGCTGCCACTGTCCTTAAATTTTATTTCCATTAATTAACAAAAATTCCCTGAATAATATAACCTTCTTCCACCTCCTTCCGTGCCAATTCCAATGTTTTATATGGATCTTTGAGCCTATAATTCCATTAAAATTATTTTGTTTAAAACATTTTAACTAACATCTTTTCTTTGATGGTGAATTTTGGAAGTGGATTTGGTGCTGCTGGTGTTGATCCGATTCTATTCCTATTCAAAAGTCGACTTTTCATATCGCATTCGGATTTTGCATCAATTTTGGAAAATGTGGTTTGTTTTGGTTCATCTTGGTTCTCCTTGTTGGTGTTTAAAGTTTGAGCAGCAAAATTCTGCCTGTAAAAAATGGTTACAATCATCCAACTGGAAAAAGAGATTACCATAAACCGAGGCGGTTTTGTTTCGCATAACTAAAATTAAAAATTCCAATGATTTGAACAATGTAAATGTACCTTTCTGCTGCACGAAGTTTTCCTTCATCGCTCGGTTTCTTTCCCATTGACCAATTCCAATTGAAACGTGCAAGACCATTTTTCAATAAAAATTCGGCGATATTTCCTCTTGTTGGATGGAATACGCTGGCCCAAATATTTTGATTCGATTCACCCAAAAGGCAAACTTTTACATCTAATATTTTTTTAATAATTTATGCATGCATAAACATATAAAATTACCGCGTTGAAGTAGACGAGTTTCCACAAAAAATTTGGCTTCTTCTCCATAATCTTCCGATTTTCCTTCCGTTCCAGCTTTAACACTTGGAGCCTAAATTTCGGAATATTTAAAATATTTTATGAATTATTATGCAAACTTTGACACCACTAAGCACAATTGTAATGTATTCAAATGAAGGGAGAAGAAAAACACAAATGGTACTACCATCCCGGACCTATTCAAAAAATAAATTGGGCTATTTTAATTAAAAACAAAATTACTTGTTCAACAACTGCATCGATTTGTTTCCCAGAATATTTATCCACTAAAGCCCTGGGAACATCAATTTTCCATTTTATATCACGAATATGCTTGCTGGCTTCATCCTCCGACCATCGACCTTTCTTTGCCAATTTTGCTAGTTCCTGCAAATCCAATAGTTTCTTGACAGAACCACTAAAATTTAATTTCGATTAATTAATTTAAATTTGATTTGCAACTCTGAATGTTTTCCTGGTTTGACTTCCAAAAGACCGGCAGAAACGCCACTTTCCGTGATATTTTCAGCATTTTCAATGCCTTAATCATAAAATTATTAGTAAAATTGTATCAATTTAAACCAGTTCCTCCGAGATAAACAAATCCGTGTTCTTGTCCAGAAGTTGCAATGAATTCTCGAACAAATGTTATTGTTTGGCCAACTACTTTCCTTCGCAAAAATTCTCTGGCCTCCCATGCATAAGGCTGAATTTCGCATAAAATTAATACGAAAAGCATTATTTTAAACCTCATCAATTGTGGCATTTGCATTTTCTGTTGGCCTTTTACCCATTCTCGGAGAATTAACATATGCCAAATAAACTGTCAATTCATTTGGTGGATTGCCAGGTGGAGTGGGTATTTGTAGGGTCAATGAGTCGCCACTTAAAACCTGAAATGAATAATTGTTGAATTAATCGGCATTATTGTAAAATAATACTTGTTTTATAAATCCTCGTTTCGTCGGATTTTCCTGCGTCAAAGATTTTGTCAAGCCTTCACCCATTTTTTTATTTTAAAAAATATTAAAATTTCTAAAAATAATCATCAATTTGCATAACACTCATATAAACATCATTATTCCGCGATTCATTTTTAATTTTCATTTAATACATTTTACTTTTTACACTTTATAAATTTAGTTTACACTCTATTTGAGTCATTAGAATGTTAGATCCGGGTATCCGATATTTTCTAGCGAAAGGACTCATTCGGCTTAATCGAATTGGAATTGGAATGCAGAAAGGCGCCTTTTTGGATCAAATTCCCATGGAATATCATTTTAAGCATTCTTCTGCCATTTTGTTTGGCCAGATTTCTTTTTTTCATTCAATTATGGCAATTAAATAAAACAAACAATTACACATTTTTCCTTTCCAAATTTTATTTTCGGGTTTCCCTTTAATACACAATTTTCCTACAGAATCACAATCATTATTCATTTTATTTTGGCTGCAAAATTTATGGATCCATTTTGTGGTTTAAAGGCGAATGCCAAGCATAAAAATTGGGCCATAAAATTGTTGGAAAAACCCCAATTTTCCAAATGATAACCTTCCAAAAACCAAATTTTGCCCCCAAATTGAGGATAATGATTGGCCAATTTTTTGCCGAATCAACAAATTTCCCTCAAATAAAACCAATAAATAATAGTAAAATTCCTGTACAAATTTTTTGCTGTCCAAGAAAATAATGATGATGATAATTTTTTGTTGTCGCCCGCCTTTTTGAACCGGTTGGCACCCGCCAAAATTTAATTGCCGAATTTTTGTTTTTTATTGAAGGACGTTTCCTCGAGAGGCGAGAATATAATAATAATAATGTAGTTTTCCATTGGGGCAATATGAAAATTGATGGGAGAATTTGGTGGTTTTTTACTCCGTCATTCTTTCCAATTTCCATCAATCATTTTTTATTTGGTCATGCCTTCTCCCGTTTCCATTTCACCCGCAAAAGAAGATCATTTTAAATGGCCCAAAACACATAAAATAATTTAATCCTCTCAAAAAGTGCATTTTTAAAGCAAATTTACCGCATTTTCCCCTTCGAAAATGCTACATTTTCATTGACAAATATCACAGCAATCTTTCATTTTATTAAAAAATCCTTTATACCAATGGATTTAATCTCTTTCTGAACTGCATTTTGATATTAGGATGAGCCAATCAAAATTAATTAACCAAAAATTATGTTTAACCATTGTTCTTTTCGCCTTATTTTTTGGCCAATATTTCAATAAGAAATCAACCAATTCAGGAAGGCGATATGCCATTTGTATTTTGAGAACTCTAAATGTCCTCTAAAAATAGCCTTTCAAATTTTTTAAAATTTGAAAGCGACTTTTCTTCTAAAAATTCTGATTTATTATAAATAAAGTTTAAAGACATGCAATTTTTAAAAACTAAATTTAAAAAATTTAAAAAAAACTAAGTTACTTTTAGAGGACAATTTACATTTTTGAATGTCGAATCACTTTCCTATATTTTTTAAGCCTCGTTGAACTATGGACATTGGACTAAAAAATGGCCCAGAGCATACTATCCCATTTTCCCATTCCTCCAATTTTTTTTAATCTACCCTTCAATTATTCTCCACAAATATTTTTTGGCCTCTTCAAAATTTACCATATTCCATATATCAATTGACCCCTTTCAATACTTTTCAATGAAAAATTAACTGCTTAAATAAGATAAAAATTTTGGGAAAAATGTTGCGATAGGAAAAAATGATGATTTTAAAAATGAATTTTTATTTTTGGAGTTTGTTAATAATTCGTTTTCCCAAAATTTTAAGGAGCAAAGAATCCTTCATTCCATAAAAAGTATAAAAATTCTTTGAAATATCAACAAAATTTGAAGAATTTTTGGTTCAATTTTAGTGTACGGATTAAACATTAATATGGGAATAAATGATAAAAAAAGGCAAGAAGATGGGAAGGCCAAAATAGAATGAAAATGGCAAAATTTGGGTGCCACGTGGGCCTTGAGAAAAAAGTATAAGCCATGGAAGGCAACATTCATTTTTTGCAATTTATTTTTGGCCAAGCACAAACATTGGGAAACAGTATTTTTCTCTGATAAGGAAAGCCAAAAGTTAAATGAAACAAAAAATTGTTTCCATCTTTAATTATAATTCCCTCCATTCTTTGGTCAATTTAAGAGAGAAAATTGTTGCAAAAAGTAGGTGAAGCTGGAGAATGCATTTAATCTTAAGAGGGAAAAAATTCCAGAAAAATTAATATTTTTTCTTATTTTCATTAAATCATTCTCTTATAAAATTTATAAATTATTTTCATATTTGCTATAATCAATTTTGACACACTTAAGGATTATTAGACACTTTAAAATATGAATGGTAATAATATTTTAAATTTTTTTTTATTTTTTTTTATCATATTATCTTAAAAAAATACTTTTATTTAATTTATTTTGGTCATATAGTATTTAAATTAATAATTGACAATTAATTGACAACACAATAATTGTGAGTAGGAAAGGGGAAGAAATGAAAACATTTCCTCACAGGGCATTTCCTCATCCAATCCCCATAAAGTTCCCTCTTTCTTTCTGAGTTACGGTATTTTTGATTCATTTCCTATTGGCTCCGAATCCGAGGGAAATATGAATGTGAGGAAGGCGATTTTCCCTGAGGGCATATTCACTAGAAGATGGGAGCCGATTACGGTTCCTCTGCATTAATTTCTGCCTCATCATAACTCAAAGAGAAAGCAACCAAATTTGGTAGGCTATATAGCATTTGAAAGCTCTAAATATCCTCTAAAAAGTTGCATATCTCCTTCCAAAATTATTTGGTTCCCTGTTAAGATATTTTCAATAAATTGACATTGCATATAATCTCACTGCTGTCATTCAAATTATTCCTTCAAATCCCTAATCATTTCTTCCATTAATTTCTAATATTTATTTCCCCACCAATTTCATCTTCCATCACATTTCATTATCAATTTGGAATAATAATATGATGATGATGGAGGTGTAACAAAACGTGGCTGCTTCTAATCGTCACTGCCATCCAAAACTAGCCCACAAATGTGGCCACAATCGCCACGTTATGAATTTCGTTGAAATATGTTTTTGGTCCATTTTCCAGGAAAGACAAATATTCTTTTTGTCCACATTTCATCAACAATTTTCTATTCATTCATTCATTTCACAGTCAGGCAATTCAAAATCTATGCCTTTCATTCTGTTGTTTACCACAAAAAGGTGAATGGACTGGCAGGCGACGTGGCCACTTCCGATTCTCGACCTAAATATTTTCCTTCTAATCCGCCCTGGCTTCTCTTAGATCCAATCAGTTTGGTCCCATTTCCCAAATTTTCGCTTATCAAACCACGACTCTCTTTATTAGGGCAAATTCATCGTGTCCCACGTTTTGTGCCATCTTCCCAATCATCATCAGATCAAAGAACAATAAAATTTTTATTTTAGATCCCTTATAGCCTAGTACAATGTAAATTCCCTATATTCTTGAATAAAAAAATGCGTTATCCGGTTTGTTGTTTTTTTTTGTCAAATATTGTTGTTCACTCCAAATTTTGTGTTTCTTAGATATCAAATATGCATGTAAAAAACATTTTTTTGTCAAAAATAAATTGATACGGCCACAAATAAATAATAAATAAAATTTTTTTTCATTTGAAAGAGAAAGTTGTGAAATGATTATAAATTTGTTTTTAAACAATAATGAAAAATGCATTCATACATAAATGAATTATTTTTTGTCTTTAGCAAATGGATTAGCCGCTTCAAAATATGTTTTTCCATCCTCCTTTGTCACGATAATCTTGCGGCTTTGATAATTTTCACAAAGAATAATGAATTCTTTGGCCAAACTATCGGTCAGAACAAAATTCGCCAAAATGTCAATGAGCTCCTTGCATTGTTTAATGTTGTTATAAATGTCCTTCTTGCTCAGCCAGCATTCGTAAAAATTTTCGTGCAATTCTTTCGCCGCTCCCCATAATCCTTTTATTTCTTTCATCTTATTCCATTTGTTGGCCTTGGATTCTCGTTCGGCGATTTTGTCGGCAATAAAATTGAGTAAAACCGTTTTGATATCATGTGAAAGCAAAATGAAGTTCGCTTCGGCTGCTATTTGCTTTAATTGGATATCAACTGCCAGCCAGCCTTTCTCACTTCCCTGTTGCCATTGGCCTTTAATTTTTTTCATAATTAACAAAAATTCCTTGAATAATATAACCTTCTTCCACCTCCTTCCGTGCCAATTCCAATGTTTTATATGGATCTTTGAGCCTATAATTCCATTAAAATTATTTTGTTTAAAACATTTTAACTAACATCTTTTCTTTGATGGTGAATTTTGGAAGTGGATTTGGTGCTGCTGGTGTTGATCCGATTCTGTTTCTATTCAAAATTCGACTTTTCATATCGCATATGGCTTTTGTTTCAATTTTGGAAAATGTGGTTTGTTTTGGTTCATCTTGGTTCTCCTTGTTGGTGTTTAAAGTTTGAGCAGCAAAATTCTGCCTGTAAAAAATGGTTACAATCATCCAACTGGAAAAAGAGATTACCATAAACCGAGGCGTTTTTGTTTCGCATAACTAAAATAACAAAAAATTTCAATGATTTGAACAATGTAAATGTACCTTTCTGCTGCACGAAGTTTTCCTTCATCGCTCGGTTTCTTTCCCATTGACCAATTCCAATTGAAACGTGCAAGACCATTTTTCAATAAAAATTCGGCGATATTTCCTCTTGTTGGATGGAATACGCTGGCCCAAATATTTTGATTCGATTCACCCAAAAGGCAAACTTTTACATCTAATATTTTTTTAATAATTTATGCATGCATAAACATATAAAATTACCGCGTTGAAGTAGACGAGTTTCCACAAAAAATTTGGCTTCTTCTCCATAATCTTCCGATTTTCCTTCCGTTCCAGCTTTAACACTTGGAGCCTAAATTTCGGAATATTTAAAATATTTTATGAATTATTATGCAAACTTTGACACCACTAAGCACAATTGTAATGTATTCAAATGAAGGGAGAAGAAAAACACAAATGGTACTACCATCCCGGACCTATTCAAAAAATAAATTGGGCTATTTTAATTAAAAACAAAATTACTTGTTCAACAACTGCATCGATTTGTTTCCCAGAATATTTATCCACTAAAGCCCTGGGAACATCAATTTTCCATTTTATATCACGAATATGCTTGCTGGCTTCATCCTCCGACCATCGACCTTTCTTTGCCAATTTTGCTAGTTCCTGCAAATCCAATAGTTTCTTGACAGAACCACTAAAATTTAATTTCGATTAATTAATTTAAATTTGATTTGCAACTCTGAATGTTTTCCTGGTTTGACTTCCAAAAGACCGGCAGAAACGCCACTTTCCGTGATATTTTCAGCATTTTCAATGCCTTAATCATAAAATTATTAGTAAAATTGTATCAATTTAAACCAGTTCCTCCGAGATAAACAAATCCGTGTTCTTGTCCAGAAGTTGCAATGAATTCTCGAACAAATGTTATTGTTTGGCCAACTACTTTCCTTCGCAAAAATTCTCTGGCCTCCCATGCATAAGGCTGAATTTCGCATAAAATTAATACGAAAAGCATTATTTTAAACCTCATCAATTGTGGCATTTGCATTTTCTGTTGGCCTTTTACCCATTCTCGGAGAATTAACATATGCCAAATAAACTGTCAATTCATTTGGTGGATTGCCAGGTGGAGTGGGTATTTGTAGGGTCAATGAGTCGCCACTTAAAACCTGAAATGAATAATTGTTGAATTAATCGGCATTATTGTAAAATAATACTTGTTTTATAAATCCTCGTTTCGTCGGATTTTCCTGCGTCAAAGATTTTGTCAAGCCTTCACCCATTTTTTTATTTTAAAAAATATTAAAATTTCTAAAAATAATCATCAATTTGCATAACACTCATATAAACATCATTATTCCGCGATTCATTTTTAATTTTCATTTAATACATTTTACTTTTTACACTTTATAAATTTAGTTTACACTCTATTTGAGTCATTAGAATGTTAGATCCGGGTATCCGATATTTTCTAGCGAAAGGGCTCATTTGGCTTAATCGAATTGGAATTTAAATATAGAAAGGCGCCTTTTTGGATCAAATTCCCATGGAATATCATTTTAAGCATTCTTCTGCCATTTTGTTTGGCCAGATTTCTTTTTTTCATTCAATTATGGCAATTAAATAAAACAAACAATTACACATTTTTCCTTTCCAAATTTTATTTTCGGGTTTCCCTTTAATACACAATTTTCCTACAGAATCACAATCATTATTCATTTTATTTTGGCTGCAAAATTTATGGATCCATTTTGTGGTTTAAAGGCGAATGCCAAGCATAAAAATTGGGCCATAAAATTGTTGGAAAAACCCCAATTTTCCAAATGATAACCTTCCAAAAACCAAATTTTGCCCCCAAATTGAGGATAATGATTGGCCAATTTTTTGCCGAATCAACAAATTTCCCTCAAATAAAACCAATAAATAATAGTAAAATTCCTGTACAAATTTTTTGCTGTCCAAGAAAATAATGATGATGATAATTTTTTGTTGTCGCCCGCCTTTTTGAACCGGTTGGCACCCGCCAAAATTTAATTGCCGAATTTTTGTTTTTTATTGAAGGACGTTTCCTCGAGAGGCGAGAATATAATAATAATAATGTAGTTTTCCATTGGGGCAATATGAAAATTGATGGGAGAATTTGGTGGTTTTTTACTCCGTCATTCTTTCCAATTTCCATCAATCATTTTTTATTTGGTCATGCCTTCTCCCGTTTCCATTTCACCCGCAAAAGAAGATCATTTTAAATGGCCCAAAACACATAAAATAATTTAATCCTCTCAAAAAGTGCATTTTTAAAGCAAATTTACCGCATTTTCCCCTTCGAAAATGCTACATTTTCATTGACAAATATCACAGCAATCTTTCATTTTATTAAAAAATCCTTTATACCAATGGATTTAATCTCTTTCTGAACTGCATTTTGATATTAGGATGAGCCAATCAAAATTAATTAACCAAAAATTATGTTTAACCATTGTTCTTTTCGCCTTATTTTTTGGCCAATATTTCAATAAGAAATCAACCAATTCAGGAAGGCGATATGCCATTTGTATTTTGAGAACTCTAAATGTCCTCTAAAAATAGCCTTTCAAATTTTTTAAAATTTGAAAGCGACTTTTCTTCTAAAAATTCTGATTTATTATAAATAAAGTTTAAAGACATGCAATTTTTAAAAACTAAATTTAAAAAATTTAAAACTAAGTTACTTTTAGAGGACAATTTACATTTTTGAATGTCGAATCACTTTCCTATATTTTTTAAGCCTCGTTGAACTATGGACATTGGACTAAAAAATGGCCCAGAGCATACTATCCCATTTTCCCATTCCTCCAATTTTTTTTAATCTACCCTTCAATTATTCTCCACAAATATTTTTTGGCCTCTTCAAAATTTACCATATTCCATATATCAATTGACCCCTTTCAATACTTTTCAATGAAAAATTAACTGCTTAAATAAGATAAAAATTTTGGGAAAAATGTTGCGATAGGAAAAAATGATGATTTTAAAAATGAATTTTTATTTTTGGAGTTTGTTAATAATTCGTTTTCCCAAAATTTTAAGGAGCAAAGAATCCTTCATTCCATAAAAAGTATAAAAATTCTTTGAAATATCAACAAAATTTGAAGAATTTTTGGTTCAATTTTAGTGTACGGATTAAACATTAATATGGGAATAAATGATAAAAAAAGGCAAGAAGATGGGAAGGCCAAAATAGAATGAAATGGCAAAATTTGGGTGCCACGTGGGCCTTGAGAAAAAAGTATAAGCCATGGAAGGCAACATTCATTTTTTGCAATTTATTTTTGGCCAAGCACAAACATTGGGAAACAGTATTTTTCTCTGATAAGGAAAGCCAAAAGTTAAATGAAACAAAAAATTGTTTCCATCTTTAATTATAATTCCCTCCATTCTTTGGTCAATTTAAGAGAGAAAATTGTTGCAAAAAGTAGGTGAAGCTGGAGAATGCATTTAATCTTAAGAGGGAAAAAATTCCAGAAAAATTAATATTTTTTCTTATTTTCATTAAATCATTCTCTTATAAAATTTATAAATTATTTTCATATTTGCTATAATCAATTTTGACACACTTAAGGATTATTAGACACTTTAAAATATGAATGGTAATAATATTTTAAATTTTTTTTTATTTTTTTTTATCATATTATCTTAAAAAAATACTTTTATTTAATTTATTTTGGTCATATAGTATTTAAATTAATAATTGACAA
The DNA here is from genome assembly GCA_030063045.1 of Pratylenchus scribneri. NCBI lineage: Eukaryota > Metazoa > Nematoda > Chromadorea > Rhabditida > Pratylenchidae > Pratylenchus > Pratylenchus scribneri. Next base: position 272,521 of record JAQSEB010000093.1, on the reverse strand, counting down.
TTAATTGACAACACAATAATTGTGAGTAGGAAAGGGGAAGAAATGAAAACATTTCCTCACAGGGCATTTCCTCATCCAATCCCCATAAAGTTCCCTCTTTCTTTCTGAGTTACGGTATTTTTGATTCATTTCCTATTGGCTCCGAATCCGAGGGAAATATGAATGTGAGGAAGGCGATTTTCCCTGAGGGCATATTCACTAGAAGATGGGAGCCGATTACGGTTCCTCTGCATTAATTTCTGCCTCATCATAACTCAAAGAGAAAGCAACCAAATTTGGTAGGCTATATAGCATTTGAAAGCTCTAAATATCCTCTAAAAAGTTGCATATCTCCTTCCAAAATTATTTGGTTCCCTGTTAAGATATTTTCAATAAATTGACATTGCATATAATCTCACTGCTGTCATTCAAATTATTCCTTCAAATCCCTAATCATTTCTTCCATTAATTTCTAATATTTATTTCCCCACCAATTTCATCTTCCATCACATTTCATTATCAATTTGGAATAATAATATGATGATGATGGAGGTGTAACAAAACGTGGCTGCTTCTAATCGTCACTGCCATCCAAAACTAGCCCACAAATGTGGCCACAATCGCCACGTTATGAATTTCGTTGAAATATGTTTTTGGTCCATTTTCCAGGAAAGACAAATATTCTTTTTGTCCACATTTCATCAACAATTTTCTATTCATTCATTCATTTCACAGTCAGGCAATTCAAAATCTATGCCTTTCATTCTGTTGTTTACCACAAAAAGGTGAATGGACTGGCAGGCGACGTGGCCACTTCCGATTCTCGACCTAAATATTTTCCTTCTAATCCGCCCTGGCTTCTCTTAGATCCAATCAGTTTGGTCCCATTTCCCAAATTTTCGCTTATCAAACCACGACTCTCTTTATTAGGGCAAATTCATCGTGTCCCACGTTTTGTGCCATCTTCCCAATCATCATCAGATCAAAGAACAATAAAATTTTTATTTCAGATCCCTTATAGCCTAGTACAATGTAAATTCCCTATATTCTTGAATAAAAAAATGCGTTATCCGGTTTGTTGTTTTTTTTTGTCCAATTTTGTTGTTCACTCCAAATTTTGTGTTTCTTAGATATCAAATATGCATGTAAAAAACATTTTTTTGTCAAAAATAAATTGATACGGCCACAAATAAATAATAAATAAAATTTTTTTTCATTTGAAAGAGAAAGTTGTGAAATGATTATAAATTTGTTTTTAAACAATAATGAAAAATGCATTCATACATAAATGAATTATTTTTTGTCTTTAGCAAATGGATTAGCCGCTTCAAAATATGTTTTTCCATCCTCCTTTGTCACGATAATCTTGCGGCTTTGATAATTTTCACAATGAATAATGAATTCTTTGGCCAAACTATCGGTCAGAACAAAATTCGCCAAAATGTCAATGAGCTCCTTGCATTGTTTAATGTTGTTATAAATGTCCTTCTTGCTCAGCCAGCATTCGTAAAAATTTTCGTGCAATTCTTTCGCCGCTCCCCATAATCCTTTTATTTCTTTCATCTTATTCCATTTGTTGGCCTTGGATTCTCGTTCGGCGATTTTGTCGGCAATAAAATTGAGTAAAACCGTTTTGATATCATGTGAAAGCAAAATGAAGTTTACTTCGGCTGCTATTTGCTTTAATTGGATATCAACTGCCAGCCAGCCTTTCTCACTTCCCTGTTGCCACTGTCCTTAAATTTTATTTCCATTAATTAACAAAAATTCCCTGAATAATATAACCTTCTTCCACCTCCTTCCGTGCCAATTCCAATGTTTTATTTGGATCTGTGAGCCTATAATTCCATATAAATTATTTTGTTTAAAACATTTTAACAAACATTTTTTCTTTAATGCTGCAATTTGGAAGTGGATTTGGTGCTGCTGGTGTTGATCCGATTCTATTCCTATTCAAAAGTCGACTTTTCATATCGCATTCGGATTTTGCATCAATTTTGGAAAATGTGATTTGTTTTGGTTCATCTTGGTTCTCCTTGTTGGTGTTTAAAGTTTGAGCAGCAAAATTCTGCCTGTAAAAATGGTTACAATAATCCAACTGGAAAAAGAGATTACCATAAACCGAGGCGGTTTTGTTTCGCATAACTAAAATTATTACAAATTCCAATGATTTGAACAATGCAAATGTACCTTTCTGCTGCACGAAGTTTTCCTTCATCGCTCGGTTTCTTTCCCATTGACCAATTCCAATTGAAACGTGCAAGACCATTTTTCAATAAAAATTCGGCGATATTTCCTCTTGTTGGATGGAATACGCTGGCCCAAATATTTTGATTCGATTCACCCAAAAGGCAAACTTTTACATCTAATATTTTTTTAATAATTTATGCATGCATAAACATATAAAATAACCGCGTTGAAGTAGACGAGTTTCCACAAAAAATTTGGCTTCTTCTCCATAATCTTCCGATTTTCCTTCCGTTCCAGCTTTAACACTTGGAGCCTAAATTTCGGAATATTTAAAATATTTTATGAATTATTATGCAAACTTTGACACCACTAAGCACAATTGTAATATATTCAAATGAAGGGAGAAGAAGAACACAAATGGTACTACCATCCCGGACCTATTAAAAAAATAAATTGGGCTATTTTAATTAAAAACAAAATTACTTGTTCAACAACTGCATCGATTTGTTCCCCAGAATATTTATCCACTAAAGCCCTGGGAACATCAATTTTCCATTTTATATCACGAATATGCTTGCTGGCTTCATCCTCCGACCATCGACCTTTCTTTGCCAATTTTGCTAGTTCCTGCAAATCCAATAGTTTCTTGACAGAACCACTAAAATTTAATTTCGATTAATTAATTTAAATTTGATTTGCAACTCTGAATGTTTTCCTGGTTTGACTTCCAAAAGACCGGCAGAAACGCCACTTTCCGTGATATTTTCAGCATTTTCAATGCCTTAATCATAAAATTATTAGTAAAATTGTATCAATTTAAACCAGTTCCTCCGAGATAAACAAATCCGTGTTCTTGTCCAGAAGTTGCAATGAATTCTCGAACAAATGTTATTGTTTGGCCAACTACTTTCCTTCGCAAAAATTCTCTGGCCTCCCATGCATAAGGCTGAATTTCGCATAAAATTAATACGAAAAGCATTATTTTAAACCTCATCAATTGTGGCATTGCATTTGCATTTTCTGTTGGCCTTTTACCCATTCTCGGAGAATTAACATATGCCAAATAAACTGTCAATTCATTTGGTGGATTGCCAGGTGGAGTGGGTATTTGTAGGGTCAATGAGTCGCCACTTAAAACCTGAAATGAATAATTGTTGAATTAATCGGCATTATTGTAAAATAATACTTGTTTTATAAATCCTCGTTTCGTCGGATTTTCCTGCGTCAAAGATTTTGTCAAGCCTTCACCCATTTTTTTATTTTAAAAAATATTAAAATTTCTAAAAATAATCATCAATTTGCATAACACTCATATAAACATCATTATTCCGCGATTCATTTTTAATTTTCATTTAATACATTTTACTTTTTACACTTTATAAATTTAGTTTACACTCTATTTGAGTCATTAGAATGTTAGATCCGGGTATCCGATATTTTCTAGCGAAAGGGCTCATTTGGCTTAATCGAATTGGAATTTAAATATAGAAAGGCGCCTTTTTGGATCAAATTCCCATGGAATATCATTTTAAGCATTCTTCTGCCATTTTGTTTGGCCAGATTTCTTTTTTTCATTCAATTATGGCAATTAAATAAAACAAACAATTACACATTTTTCCTTTCCAAATTTTATTTTCGGGTTTCCCTTTAATACACAATTTTCCTACAGAATCACAATCATTATTCATTTTATTTTGGCTGCAAAATTTATGGATCCATTTTGTGGTTTAAAGGCGAATGCCAAGCATAAAAATTGGGCCATAAAATTGTTGGAAAAACCCCAATTTTCCAAATGATAACCTTCCAAAAACCAAATTTTGCCCCCAAATTGAGGATAATGATTGGCCAATTTTTTGCCGAATCAACAAATTTCCCTCAAATAAAACCAATAAATAATAGTAAAATTCCTGTACAAATTTTTTGCTGTCCAAGAAAATAATGATGATGATAATTTTTTGTTGTCGCCCGCCTTTTTGAACCGGTTGGCACCCGCCAAAATTTAATTGCCGAATTTTTGTTTTTTATTGAAGGACGTTTCCTCGAGAGGCGAGAATATAATAATAATAATGTAGTTTTCCATTGGGGCAATATGAAAATTGATGGGAGAATTTGGTGGTTTTTTACTCCGTCATTCTTTCCAATTTCCATCAATCATTTTTTATTTGGTCATGCCTTCTCCCGTTTCCATTTCACCCGCAAAAGAAGATCATTTTAAATGGCCCAAAACACATAAAATAATTTAATCCTCTCAAAAAGTGCATTTTTAAAGCAAATTTACCGCATTTTCCCCTTCGAAAATGCTACATTTTCATTGACAAATATCACAGCAATCTTTCATTTTATTAAAAAATCCTTTATACCAATGGATTTAATCTCTTTCTGAACTGCATTTTGATATTAGGATGAGCCAATCAAAATTAATTAACCAAAAATTATGTTTAACCATTGTTCTTTTCGCCTTATTTTTTGGCCAATATTTCAATAAGAAATCAACCAATTCAGGAAGGCGATATGCCATTTGTATTTTGAGAACTCTAAATGTCCTCTAAAAATAGCCTTTCAAATTTTTTAAAATTTGAAAGCGACTTTTCTTCTAAAAATTCTGATTTATTATAAATAAAGTTTAAAGACATGCAATTTTTAAAAACTAAATTTAAAAAATTTAAAACTAAGTTACTTTTAGAGGACAATTTACATTTTTGAATGTCGAATCACTTTCCTATATTTTTTAAGCCTCGTTGAACTATGGACATTGGACTAAAAAATGGCCCAGAGCATACTATCCCATTTTCCCATTCCTCCAATTTTTTTTAATCTACCCTTCAATTATTCTCCACAAATATTTTTTGGCCTCTTCAAAATTTACCATATTCCATATATCAATTGACCCCTTTCAATACTTTTCAATGAAAAATTAACTGCTTAAATAAGATAAAAATTTTGGGAAAAATGTTGCGATAGGAAAAAATGATGATTTTAAAAATGAATTTTTATTTTTGGAGTTTGTTAATAATTCGTTTTCCCAAAATTTTAAGGAGCAAAGAATCCTTCATTCCATAAAAAGTATAAAAATTCTTTGAAATATCAACAAAATTTGAAGAATTTTTGGTTCAATTTTAGTGTACGGATTAAACATTAATATGGGAATAAATGATAAAAAAAGGCAAGAAGATGGGAAGGCCAAAATAGAATGAAATGGCAAAATTTGGGTGCCACGTGGGCCTTGAGAAAAAAGTATAAGCCATGGAAGGCAACATTCATTTTTTGCAATTTATTTTTGGCCAAGCACAAACATTGGGAAACAGTATTTTTCTCTGATAAGGAAAGCCAAAAGTTAAATGAAACAAAAAATTGTTTCCATCTTTAATTATAATTCCCTCCATTCTTTGGTCAATTTAAGAGAGAAAATTGTTGCAAAAAGTAGGTGAAGCTGGAGAATGCATTTAATCTTAAGAGGGAAAAAATTCCAGAAAAATTAATATTTTTTCTTATTTTCATTAAATCATTATCTTATAAAATTTATAAATTATTTTCATATTTGCTATAATCAATTTTGACACACTTAAGGATTATTAGACACTTTAAAATATGAATGGTAATAATATTTTAAATTTTTTTTTATTTTTTTTTATCATATTATCTTAAAAAAATACTTTTATTTAATTTATTTTGGTCATATAGTATTTAAATTAATAATTGACAATTAATTGACAACACAATAATTGTGAGTAGGAAAGGGGAAGAAATGAAAACATTTCCTCACAGGGCATTTCCTCATCCAATCCCCATAAAGTTCCCTCTTTCTTTCTGAGTTACGGTATTTTTGATTCATTTCCTATTGGCTCCGAATCCGAGGGAAATATGAATGTGAGGAAGGCGATTTTCCCTGAGGGCATATTCACTAGAAGATGGGAGCCGATTACGGTTCCTCTGCATTAATTTCTGCCTCATCATAACTCAAAGAGAAAGCAACCAAATTTGGTAGGCTATATAGCATTTGAAAGCTCTAAATATCCTCTAAAAAGTTGCATATCTCCTTCCAAAATTATTTGGTTCCCTGTTAAGATATTTTCAATAAATTGACATTGCATATAATCTCACTGCTGTCATTCAAATTATTCCTTCAAATCCCTAATCATTTCTTCCATTAATTTCTAATATTTATTTCCCCACCAATTTCATCTTCCATCACATTTCATTATCAATTTGGAATAATAATATGATGATGATGGAGGTGTAACAAAACGTGGCTGCTTCTAATCGTCACTGCCATCCAAAACTAGCCCACAAATGTGGCCACAATCGCCACGTTATGAATTTCGTTGAAATATGTTTTTGGTCCATTTTCCAGGAAAGACAAATATTCTTTTTGTCCACATTTCATCAACAATTTTCTATTCATTCATTCATTTCACAGTCAGGCAATTCAAAATCTATGCCTTTCATTCTGTTGTTTACCACAAAAAGGTGAATGGACTGGCAGGCGACGTGGCCACTTCCGATTCTCGACCTAAATATTTTCCTTCTAATCCGCCCTGGCTTCTCTTAGATCCAATCAGTTTGGTCCCATTTCCCAAATTTTCGCTTATCAAACCACGACTCTCTTTATTAGGGCAAATTCATCGTGTCCCACGTTTTGTGCCATCTTCCCAATCATCATCAGATCAAAGAACAATAAAATTTTTATTTCAGATCCCTTATAGCCTAGTACAATGTAAATTCCCTATATTCTTGAATAAAAAAATGCGTTATCCGGTTTGTTGTTTTTTTTTGTCAAATATTGTTGTTCACTCCAAATTTTGTGTTTCTTAGATATCAAATATGCATGTAAAAAACATTTTTTTGTCAAAAATAAATTGATACGGCCACAAATAAATAATAAATAAAATTTTTTTTCATTTGAAAGAGAAAGTTGTGAAATGATTATAAATTTGTTTTTAAACAATAATGAAAAATGCATTCATACATAAATGAATTATTTTTTGTCTTTAGCAAATGGATTAGCCGCTTCAAAATATGTTTTTCCATCCTCCTTTGTCACGATAATCTTGCGGCTTTGATAATTTTCACAATGAATAATGAATTCTTTGGCCAAACTATCGGTCAGAACAAAATTCGCCAAAATGTCAATGAGCTCCTTGCATTGTTTAATGTTGTTATAAATGTCCTTCTTGCTCAGCCAGCATTCGTAAAAATTTTCGTGCAATTCTTTCGCCGCTCCCCATAATCCTTTTATTTCTTTCATCTTATTCCATTTGTTGGCCTTGGATTCTCGTTCGGCGATTTTGTCGGCAATAAAATTGAGTAAAACCGTTTTGATATCATGTGAAAGCAAAATGAAGTTCGCTTCGGCTGCTATTTGCTTTAATTGGATATCAACTGCCAGCCAGCCTTTCTCACTTCCCTGCTGCCACTGTCCTTAAATTTTATTTCCATTAATTAACAAAAATTCCCTGAATAATATAACCTTCTTCCACCTCCTTCCGTGCCAATTCCAATGTTTTATTTGGATCTGTGAGCCTATAATTCCATATAAATTATTTTGTTTAAAACATTTTAACAAACATTTTTTCTTTAATGCTGCAATTTGGAAGTGGATTTGGTGCTGCTGGTGTTGATCCGATTCTATTCCTATTCAAAAGTCGACTTTTCATATCGCATTCGGATTTTGCATCAATTTTGGAAAATGTGATTTGTTTTGGTTCATCTTGGTTCTCCTTGTTGGTGTTTAAAGTTTGAGCAGCAAAATTCTGCCTGTAAAAAATGGTTACAATCATCCAACTGGAAAAAGAGATTACCATAAACCGAGGCGTTTTTGTTTCGCATAACTAAAATAACAAAAAATTTCAATGATTTGAACAATGTAAATGTACCTTTCTGCTGCACGAAGTTTTCCTTCATCGCTCGGTTTCTTTCCCATTGACCAATTCCAATTGAAACGTGCAAGACCATTTTTCAATAAAAATTCGGCGATATTTCCTCTTGTTGGATGGAATACGCTGGCCCAAATATTTTGATTCGATTCACCCAAAAGGCAAACTTTTACATCTAATATTTTTTTAATAATTTATGCATGCATAAACATATAAAATTACCGCGTTGAAGTAGACGAGTTTCCACAAAAAATTTGGCTTCTTCTCCATAATCTTCCGATTTTCCTTCCGTTCCAGCTTTAACACTTGGAGCCTAAATTTCGGAATATTTAAAATATTTTATGAATTATTATGCAAACTTTGACACCACTAAGCACAATTGTAATGTATTCAAATGAAGGGAGAAGAAAAACACAAATGGTACTACCATCCCGGACCTATTAAAAAAATAAATTGGGCTATTTTAATTAAAAACAAAATTACTTGTTCAACAACTGCATCGATTTGTTTCCCAGAATATTTATCCACTAAAGCCCTGGGAACATCAATTTTCCATTTTATATCACGAATATGCTTGCTGGCTTCATCCTCCGACCATCGACCTTTCTTTGCCAATTTTGCTAGTTCCTGCAAATCCAATAGTTTCTTGACAGAACCACTAAAATTTAATTTCGATTAATTAATTTAAATTTGATTTGCAACTCTGAATGTTTTCCTGGTTTGACTTCCAAAAGACCGGCAGAAACGCCACTTTCCGTGATATTTTCAGCATTTTCAATGCCTTAATCATAAAATTATTAGTAAAATTGTATCAATTTAAACCAGTTCCTCCGAGATAAACAAATCCGTGTTCTTGTCCAGAAGTTGCAATGAATTCTCGAACAAATGTTATTGTTTGGCCAACTACTTTCCTTCGCAAAAATTCTCTGGCCTCCCATGCATAAGGCTGAATTTCGCATAAAATTAATACGAAAAGCATTATTTTAAACCTCATCAATTGTGGCATTGCATTTGCATTTTCTGTTGGCCTTTTACCCATTCTCGGAGAATTAACATATGCCAAATAAACTGTCAATTCATTTGGTGGATTGCCAGGTGGAGTGGGTATTTGTAGGGTCAATGAGTCGCCACTTAAAACCTGAAATGAATAATTGTTGAATTAATCGGCATTATTGTAAAATAATACTTGTTTTATAAATCCTCGTTTCGTCGGATTTTCCTGCGTCAAAGATTTTGTCAAGCCTTCACCCATTTTTTTATTTTAAAAAATATTAAAATTTCTAAAAATAATCATCAATTTGCATAACACTCATATAAACATCATTATTCCGCGATTCATTTTTAATTTTCATTTAATACATTTTACTTTTTACACTTTATAAATTTAGTTTACACTCTATTTGAGTCATTAGAATGTTAGATCCGGGTATCCGATATTTTCTAGCGAAAGGGCTCATTTGGCTTAATCGAATTGGAATTTAAATATAGAAAGGCGCCTTTTTGGATCAAATTCCCATGGAATATCATTTTAAGCATTCTTCTGCCATTTTGTTTGGCCAGATTTCTTTTTTTCATTCAATTATGGCAATTAAATAAAACAAACAATTACACATTTTTCCTTTCCAAATTTTATTTTCGGGTTTCCCTTTAATACACAATTTTCCTACAGAATCACAATCATTATTCATTTTATTTTGGCTGCAAAATTTATGGATCCATTTTGTGGTTTAAAGGCGAATGCCAAGCATAAAAATTGGGCCATAAAATTGTTGGAAAAACCCCAATTTTCCAAATGATAACCTTCCAAAAACCAAATTTTGCCCCCAAATTGAGGATAATGATTGGCCAATTTTTTGCCGAATCAACAAATTTCCCTCAAATAAAACCAATAAATAATAGTAAAATTCCTGTACAAATTTTTTGCTGTCCAAGAAAATAATGATGATGATAATTTTTTGTTGTCGCCCGCCTTTTTGAACCGGTTGGCACCCGCCAAAATTTAATTGCCGAATTTTTGTTTTTTATTGAAGGACGTTTCCTCGAGAGGCGAGAATATAATAATAATAATGTAGTTTTCCATTGGGGCAATATGAAAATTGATGGGAGAATTTGGTGGTTTTTTACTCCGTCATTCTTTCCAATTTCCATCAATCATTTTTTATTTGGTCATGCCTTCTCCCGTTTCCATTTCACCCGCAAAAGAAGATCATTTTAAATGGCCCAAAACACATAAAATAATTTAATCCTCTCAAAAAGTGCATTTTTAAAGCAAATTTACCGCATTTTCCCCTTCGAAAATGCTACATTTTCATTGACAAATATCACAGCAATCTTTCATTTTATTAAAAAATCCTTTATACCAATGGATTTAATCTCTTTCTGAACTGCATTTTGATATTAGGATGAGCCAATCAAAATTAATTAACCAAAAATTATGTTTAACCATTGTTCTTTTCGCCTTATTTTTTGGCCAATATTTCAATAAGAAATCAACCAATTCAGGAAGGCGATATGCCATTTGTATTTTGAGAACTCTAAATGTCCTCTAAAAATAGCCTTTCAAATTTTTTAAAATTTGAAAGCGACTTTTCTTCTAAAAATTCTGATTTATTATAAATAAAGTTTAAAGACATGCAATTTTTAAAAACTAAATTTAAAAAATTTAAAACTAAGTTACTTTTAGAGGACAATTTACATTTTTGAATGTCGAATCACTTTCCTATATTTTTTAAGCCTCGTTGAACTATGGACATTGGACTAAAAAATGGCCCAGAGCATACTATCCCATTTTCCCATTCCTCCAATTTTTTTAATCTACCCTTCAATTATTCTCCACAAATATTTTTTGGCCTCTTCAAAATTTACCATATTCCATATATCAATTGACCCCTTTCAATACTTTTCAATGAAAAATTAACTGCTTAAATAAGATAAAAATTTTGGGAAAAATGTTGCGATAGGAAAAAATGATGATTTTAAAAATGAATTTTTATTTTTGGAGTTTGTTAATAATTCGTTTTCCCAAAATTTTAAGGAGCAAAGAATCCTTCATTCCATAAAAAGTATAAAAATTCTTTGAAATATCAACAAAATTTGAAGAATTTTTGGTTCAATTTTAGTGTACGGATTAAACATTAATATGGGAATAAATGATAAAAAAAGGCAAGAAGATGGGAAGGCCAAAATAGAATGAAATGGCAAAATTTGGGTGCCACGTGGGCCTTGAGAAAAAAGTATAAGCCATGGAAGGCAACATTCATTTTTTGCAATTTATTTTTGGCCAAGCACAAACATTGGGAAACAGTATTTTTCTCTGATAAGGAAAGCCAAAAGTTAAATGAAACAAAAAATTGTTTCCATCTTTAATTATAATTCCCTCCATTCTTTGGTCAATTTAAGAGAGAAAATTGTTGCAAAAAGTAGGTGAAGCTGGAGAATGCATTTAATCTTAAGAGGGAAAAAATTCCAGAAAAATTAATATTTTTTCTTATTTTCATTAAATCATTATCTTATAAAATTTATAAATTATTTTCATATTTGCTATAATCAATTTTGACACACTTAAGGATTATTAGACACTTTAAAATATGAATGGTAATAATATTTTAAATTTTTTTTTATTTTTTTTTATCATATTATCTTAAAAAAATACTTTTATTTAATTTATTTTGGTCATATAGTATTTAAATTAATAATTGACAATTAATTGACAACACAATAATTGTGAGTAGGAAAGGGGAAGAAATGAAAACATTTCCTCACAGGGCATTTCCTCATCCAATCCCCATAAAGTTCCCTCTTTCTTTCTGAGTTACGGTATTTTTGATTCATTTCCTATTGGCTCCGAATCCGAGGGAAATATGAATGTGAGGAAGGCGATTTTCCCTGAGGGCATATTCACTAGAAGATGGGAGCCGATTACGGTTCCTCTGCATTAATTTCTGCCTCATCATAACTCAAAGAGAAAGCAACCAAATTTGGTAGGCTATATAGCATTTGAAAGCTCTAAATATCCTCTAAAAAGTTGCATATCTCCTTCCAAAATTATTTGGTTCCCTGTTAAGATATTTTCAATAAATTGACATTGCATATAATCTCACTGCTGTCATTCAAATTATTCCTTCAAATCCCTAATCATTTCTTCCATTAATTTCTAATATTTATTTCCCCACCAATTTCATCTTCCATCACATTTCATTATCAATTTGGAATAATAATATGATGATGATGGAGGTGTAACAAAACGTGGCTGCTTCTAATCGTCACTGCCATCCAAAACTAGCCCACAAATGTGGCCACAATCGCCACGTTATGAATTTCGTTGAAATATGTTTTTGGTCCATTTTCCAGGAAAGACAAATATTCTTTTTGTCCACATTTCATCAACAATTTTCTATTCATTCATTCATTTCACAGTCAGGCAATTCAAAATCTATGCCTTTCATTCTGTTGTTTACCACAAAAAGGTGAATGGACTGGCAGGCGACGTGGCCACTTCCGATTCTCGACCTAAATATTTTCCTTCTAATCCGCCCTGGCTTCTCTTAGATCCAATCAGTTTGGTCCCATTTCCCAAATTTTCGCTTATCAAACCACGACTCTCTTTATTAGGGCAAATTCATCGTGTCCCACGTTTTGTGCCATCTTCCCAATCATCATCAGATCAAAGAACAATAAAATTTTTATTTCAGATCCCTTATAGCCTAGTACAATGTAAATTCCCTATATTCTTGAATAAAAAAATGCGTTATCCGGTTTGTTGTTTTTTTTTGTCAAATATTGTTGTTCACTCCAAATTTTGTGTTTCTTAGATATCAAATATGCATGTAAAAAACATTTTTTTGTCAAAAATAAATTGATACGGCCACAAATAAATAATAAATAAAATTTTTTTTCATTTGAAAGAGAAAGTTGTGAAATGATTATAAATTTGTTTTTAAACAATAATGAAAAATGCATTCATACATAAATGAATTATTTTTTGTCTTTAGCAAATGGATTAGCCGCTTCAAAATATGTTTTTCCATCCTCCTTTGTCACGATAATCTTGCGGCTTTGATAATTTTCACAATGAATAATGAATTCTTTGGCCAAACTATCGGTCAGAACAAAATTCGCCAAAATGTCAATGAGCTCCTTGCATTGTTTAATGTTGTTATAAATGTCCTTCTTGCTCAGCCAGCATTCGTAAAAATTTTCGTGCAATTCTTTCGCCGCTCCCCATAATCCTTTTATTTCTTTCATCTTATTCCATTTGTTGGCCTTGGATTCTCGTTCGGCGATTTTGTCGGCAATAAAATTGAGTAAAACCGTTTTGATATCATGTGAAAGCAAAATGAAGTTCGCTTCGGCTGCTATTTGCTTTAATTGGATATCAACTGCCAGCCAGCCTTTCTCACTTCCCTGCTGCCACTGTCCTTAAATTTTATTTCCATTAATTAACAAAAATTCCCTGAATAATATAACCTTCTTCCACCTCCTTCCGTGCCAATTCCAATGTTTTATTTGGATCTGTGAGCCTATAATTCCATATAAATTATTTTGTTTAAAACATTTTAACAAACATTTTTTCTTTAATGCTGCAATTTGGAAGTGGATTTGGTGCTGCTGGTGTTGATCCGATTCTATTCCTATTCAAAAGTCGACTTTTCATATCGCATTCGGATTTTGCATCAATTTTGGAAAATGTGATTTGTTTTGGTTCATCTTGGTTCTCCTTGTTGGTGTTTAAAGTTTGAGCAGCAAAATTCTGCCTGTAAAAAATGGTTACAATCATCCAACTGGAAAAAGAGATTACCATAAACCGAGGCGTTTTTGTTTCGCATAACTAAAATAACAAAAAATTTCAATGATTTGAACAATGTAAATGTACCTTTCTGCTGCACGAAGTTTTCCTTCATCGCTCGGTTTCTTTCCCATTGACCAATTCCAATTGAAACGTGCAAGACCATTTTTCAATAAAAATTCGGCGATATTTCCTCTTGTTGGATGGAATACGCTGGCCCAAATATTTTGATTCGATTCACCCAAAAGGCAAACTTTTACATCTAATATTTTTTTAATAATTTATGCATGCATAAACATATAAAATTACCGCGTTGAAGTAGACGAGTTTCCACAAAAAATTTGGCTTCTTCTCCATAATCTTCCGATTTTCCTTCCGTTCCAGCTTTAACACTTGGAGCCTAAATTTCGGAATATTTAAAATATTTTATGAATTATTATGCAAACTTTGACACCACTAAGCACAATTGTAATATATTCAAATGAAGGGAGAAGAAGAACACAAATGGTACTACCATCCCGGACCTATTAAAAAAATAAATTGGGCTATTTTAATTAAAAACAAAATTACTTGTTCAACAACTGCATCGATTTGTTCCCCAGAATATTTATCCACTAAAGCCCTGGGAACATCAATTTTCCATTTTATATCACGAATATGCTTGCTGGCTTCATCCTCCGACCATCGACCTTTCTTTGCCAATTTTGCTAGTTCCTGCAAATCCAATAGTTTCTTGACAGAACCACTAAAATTTAATTTCGATTAATTAATTTAAATTTGATTTGCAACTCTGAATGTTTTCCTGGTTTGACTTCCAAAAGACCGGCAGAAACGCCACCTTCCGTGATATTTTCAGCATTTTCAATGCCTTAATCATAAAATTATTAGTAAAATTGTATCAATTTAAACCGGTTCCTCCGAGATAAACAAATCCGTGTTCTTGTTCAGAAATTGCTATGAATTCTCGAACAAATGTTATTGTTTGGCCAACTGCTTTCCTTCGCAAAAATTCTCTAGCCTCCCATGCATAAGGCTGAATTTTGCAAAAATTATATACGGAAAGCATTATTTTAAACCTCATCAATTGTGGCATTTGCATTTTCTGTTGGCCTTTTACCCATTCTCGGAGAATTAACATATGCCAAATAAACTGTCAATTCATTTGGTGGATTGCCAGGTGGAGTGGGTATTTGTAGGGTCAATGAGTGGCCACTTAAAACCTGAAATGAATAATTGTTGAATTAATCTACAATTACAATATTATTTATTACTTGTTTTACAAATCCTCGTTTCGTCGGCGGATTTTCCTGAGTCAAAGATTTTGTCGAGCCTTCAACCATTTTTATTTTGTAAAATATTAAAATTTCTAAAAATAATCGTCAATTTGCATAAATTTTTTAATAAAATATTGATGTAAACATTATTATGATTTACATTTCATTTAATACATTTTACTTTTTTTACATTTTATAAATTTAGTTTACACTCTATTTGAGTCATTAGAATGTTAGATCCGGGTATCCGATATTTTCTAGCGAAAGGACTCATTCGGCTTAATCGAATTGGAATTGGAATGCAGAAAGGCGCCTTTTTGGATCAAATTCCCATGGAATATCATTTTAAGCATTCTTCTACCATTTTGTTTGGCCAGATTTCTTTTTTTCATTCAATTATGGCAATTAAATAAAACAAACAATTACACATTTTTCCTTTCCAAATTTTATTTTCGGGTTTCCTTTTAATACAAAATTTTTATGCAGAATCAATCATCATTATTCATTTTATTTGGGGCTGCTGCAAAATTTATGGATTCATTTTGTGGTTTGAATGCCGAATGCCAAGCATAAAAATTGGGCCATAAAATTGTTGGAAAAACCCCAATTTTTTAATGATAACCAATCAAAAAACAAAATTTTGCCCTCAAATTGAGGACAAAATGATTGGCACCAATTTTTTGCCAAATCATCACTTTTCCCTTCAAAAAACCAATAAATAATAATAACCGCCTCTTAGAACCGGCTGTCACCCGCTAAAATTTAATTGTCGAATTTTGTTTGTTTTTTTATTGAAGGACAATCCCCAAGAGGCTAGAATATAATATGTCCTTTTACATTACGATACTTATTAATTAGGGCAATATAAAAATAATGGGAAAATTTTTGGTAGTTATTACTCCTTCTTTCTTTCAGTTTCAGCCTATCAATCATTTTTATTCGTCCATGCATTTTCTCAATTTGCAATCCCATTTCATCCTCAAAAAGAAAGTCATTTAAAACCTATAAGCCAAAAAATAATTTTAATTCTCCAAAAAAGTACATTTTTAAAAGCAAATTTGCCGCTTTTACCCTACGAAAATGCTACATTTTTATTTTTTTCATTGGCATATATCACAGCAATCTTTCATTTTATTAATAAATCCTTTATACGAATGGATTAATTCACTTTCTGTAAGGTATTTGATATTGATAATTTTGACCAGATAATTCTAATTCTGATTAAAAAGCGAAAATATTCCAATGTTGGAACTTTTTGACACTTTAGGCTCTTTTTGACTGTGGTTCAACAAGAAGTAACCAATTGAAGAAAGCGATATGCAACTCAAAAAAGTGGCTTTTAAGTTAAGATATTTTTAAAATAATAAGACGAAATAATTCGGGTTTATTATACATAAGTCCTAGTTGAACTATGGACATTGGGAAACAGAATGGTCCATTTTTGGACCGTACCTCAATTTCCTCCCGATTGTCCATTTTCTTTCTTTTTCCAATACTTTTTTTTTAAAAAAAATTTCCCCTTCAATTTTTCTTCTCAAATATTTTTTAACCTCCTCAAAATTTACCATTCCGCTATTTTTGACCCCTTTAAATGCTTTTCAATGAAAAATTGGATGGCTAGAAAAGATAATGGGGAAAATGTTGCGATAGGAAAAATGGGAATTTTAAAATGAATTTTTTGGGAGTTTGTTAATAATTTGTTTTCCCACAATTTTAACAATAAGGAGCAAAGAATCCTTCATTCCATAAAAAGTATAAAAATTCTTTGAAATATTAACAAAATGGATGAATATTTGGTTCACTTTTAGTGTACGGATTATGCATTAAGAATGGGAATAAATGATAAAAAAAAGGTCGAGAAGAAAGGGATGGGTAAAATAGAATGAAAATGGCAAAATTTGGGTGCCACGTGGGTCTTGAGAAAAAGTATAAGCCATGGAAGGCAACATTCATTTTTTGCAATTTATTTTCGGCCAAACATAAATATTGGGAAACAGTATTCTCTCTGATAAGAAAAGCCAAAAGTTAAGCGAAGCAAAAAATTGTTTTCCATCTTTTATTATAATTCTCTCCATTCTTTGGTCATTTTATGAGGGAAAATTGTTGCAAAAAGTATGCCAAACTGGAGAATGCAAATAATCTTAAGAGGGAAAAATTCCAGCAAAATTTAATATTTTTTTCTTATTTTCAATAATTCATTTTCCTTAATTATAATTTTCATATTTGCTATAATCAATTTTGACACAGTTAAGGATTATTAGACACTTTAAAATATGAACGGTAATAATATTTTAAAATTTTTATTTTTTTTTATCATATTATCTTATTAGAAAAATACTTTTATTTAATTTATTTTAGTCATATAGTATTTAAATTAATAATTGACAATTAATTGACAACCGAATAATAGTGAGTAGGAAATGGGAAGAAATGAAAACATTTCCTCATCCAATCTCCATAAAGTTCCCTCTTCCTTTCTGAGTTACGGTATTTTTGATTCATTTCCTATTGGCTCCGAATCCGAGGGAAATATGAATGTGAGGAAGGCGATTTTCATTGAGGGCATATTCACTAGAAGGTGCGAGCCGATTACGGTTCCTCCTTCCTCTTGCATCAGTTTTTGGCCTTTACTATAGCTCAACAAGAGAACAACAATTTTGGAGGCATTTGAGCATTTAAAAGCTCTAAATATCCTCTAAAAGTTGCATATCTCCATCCAAAATTATTTGCCTCCTTGTTAAGATATGGTCATTTTCAATAAACTGACATTGCATAAAATCTCACTGCTGTCATTCAAATAATTATTTCTTCAAATCCCCAATCACTTCTTCCATTAATTTCTAATATTTAGTTCCCCACTAAATTCCCCCACCACATTTCATTATCAATTTGGAATAATAATATGATGATGATGATGGAGGTGTACCAAAACGTGGCTGCTTCTAATCGTCACTGCCATCCAAAACTAACCCACAAATGTGGCCACAATCGCCACGTTTTGAATTTCGTTGAAATGTGCTTTTGGTCCATTTTCCAGGAAAGGCAAATATTCATTTTGTCCACATTTCATCAACAATTTTCTATTCATTCATTTATTTCACAGTCAGGCCATACAAAATCTATGTCTTTCATTCTGTTGTTTACCACAAAAAAGGATGGACTGGCAGGCGACGTGGCCACTTCCGATTCTCGAACTCAATATTTTCCATTTCTAATCCCATCTAGCCCCTCTCAATTCCCTTCCAATCCAATCAGAGTCTTAGTTTTGGTTCTTTCCCAAATTTTCGCTTATCAAACCACGACTCTCCTTCGTTAAAATTCGGGCAAATTCGTCGTGTCCCACGTTTTTGTGCCATCTTTCCCCCAATTATCATAAGATCAAAGAACAGTATAAATAATTTATGGGGATGGACAAATTGTTTTTGTCTTATTTTCCCATTAGCTAATCCCCCTTCATTCAAAAATGTACATTGGATTCTTTTTTGTTATTCCAGTTTCCATTTTACCAATTGTACGATTTTTTATCAACAATGTGGTTTTGGATTATGAAAATGGAGGAAAAGGGGAAAACAATTCAAGGAGGCAAAATTGGGGCAAATGCATCAAACAAAAGAGGCCATATAATGAATAAAATGATAGGAGGCATTTTTATGTTGTGATTGGCCAATGGTTTGCAATAATGTTTGGGGCATAACACATTAAAAAATAATTCCGCAGCATATTTTAATTTATGGTAAACTTAAAATAATTCCGCCTGTTTTAATTCCGCCTGGCGAACTTAGAATAATTACGCCTGTTTTAATTCCGCCTGGCGAACTTAGAATAATTCCGCCTGTTTTAATTCCGCCTGGCGAACTTATAATAATTACGCCTGTTTTATTTCCGCCTGGCGAACTTAGAATAATTCCGCCTGTTTTAATTCGGCCTGGCGAACTTAGAATAATTCCGCCTGTTTTAATTCCGCCTGGCGAACTTATAATAATTACGCCTGTTTTAATTCCGCCTGGCGAACTTAAAATAATTCCGCCTGTTTTAATTCCGCCTGGCAAACTTAGAATAATTCCGCCTGTTTTAATTCGGCCTGGCGAACTTAGAATAATTCCGCCTGTTTTAATTCCGCCTGGCGAACTTATAATAATTACGCCTGTTTTATTTCCGCCTGGCGAACTTAGAATAATTCCGCCTGTTTTAATTCGGCCTGGCGAACTTAGAATAATTCCGCCTGTTTTAATTCCGCCTGGCGAACTTAGAATAATTACGCCTGTTTTAATTCCGCCTGGCGAACTTAGAATAATTCCGCCTGTTTTAATTCCGCCTGGCGAACTTATAATAATTACGCCTGTTTTATTTCCGCCTGGCGAACTTAGAATAATTACGCCTGTTTTAATTCCGCCTGGCGAACTTATAATAATTCCGCCTGTTTTAATTCGGCCTGGCGAACTTAGAATAATTCCGCCTGGCGAACTTAGAATAATTCCGCCTGTTTTAATTCCGCCTGGCGAACTTAGAATAATTCCGCCTGGCGAACTTAGAATAATTACGCCTGTTTTAATTCCGCCTGGCGAACTTAGAATAATTACGCCTGTTTTAATTCCGCCTGGCGAACTTAGAATAATTCCGCCTGGCGAACTTAGAATAATTCCGCCTGTTTTAATTCTGCCTGGCGAACTTAGAATAATTCCGCCTGGCGAACTTAGAATAATTACGCCTGTTTTAATTCCGCCTGGCGAACTTAGAATAATTACGCCTGTTTTAATTCCGCCTGGCGAACTTAGAATAATTACGCCTGTTTTAATTCCGCCTGGTCAACTTAAAATAATTCCGCTTGTCATAAGAATAATTTTTTCTGCTTACCAATCAAAATGGAATAAATAGGGTAAAAAATTATGATAACTATTAAATTTGATAGAATTAATTTTAAAATACAATTTTATAAAGAAAGTTATTATCAAAATTTCTAATGCGAAAAAATAACTTTTCTCATATAAAATATCAAAGCAAAATTTATAAAATAATTTAATAAAATGAATTCTATCAAGTTTGATGGAGAATTTTAAACTCTATCACATCATAATTAAATCGTTCCAATCAATTCAATTAATTTTGAGTCAAATGGTTTAAACATTTTTTTGTCTACATTCGCCCTGCTCGAAATTTACCATGCGATCTACTTACTTCTCATCAATTCCCATTCTCATTTAATTATTATTATATTATGTCCATTTTTTAATATCCTTCAAAACTCAAACAATTTTCTACCACAAAAATGGCTGACTTTTAGGTTCATCCTTGGGGGAAGGTAATAAAAAATTTTTCCGGTGTACCCAAATTTGTGATAAGACTAGGAGGAAGAGGTCAACTCCTAGCAGGGGATGTGACCCATAAAATTATTATTATTATTTGAGATTGTTCTAATTCTAATGGATTTATTGGAAGATTTGCCTTCAATTATGAATGTGTATATGGACTTTGCCACTTTTTTCCGTGGGACAAATTAATGTGGGCAGACAATTTGTTGGTCTAATAAGGAAGTTAAGGGAAACCCTCATAAACGGAGGGGGGGGGAGGGGGTTGCATCATCTAAACGGCATCTTCTTTTCCGGACGGGCGCCCGCCACAATTTTATTTTTTATTGCCCTAGTGATAAACAAAGTCCTTTTCGAAGCCACAAGAATTTGAATCACGGGACTAGTCCTCAAATGATGGGTTTGGGGAAAACCCAAAATTGGTAGGGGAAACCCCGGAGAAGCCCACCAAAGTCCATTTGGATGTTTGGTTTGGACCCGGCAGATGGGCAAGGAAATTATCTTATGTTATGGCCAAGACTAGGAGAAGCGAAGGAAATGATGTGATTTGATTGGGACAAATATTTATTCAATCAACAAATTCGGGATTCAGCGAATTTGTGGTGTAAGTTGGCCATTGGAATAAACAAAATAAATGGCAAAAAATTGTAAATAATTTTGGACAATAATGGAATGAAATTTAGTGAAAAGTGGAAGAAATAGTTCCAACATTTTCGAGTAGAATTGCAAAGCCTATAACTCATTGCATTGCATCTTAAATTAATAAGAATACTTTTATATGATCTAATAGAGTACTAAATTACCCATCAGCTTAAATTAAAATTAATTTTTTAAATTATCCTTAAATTCATTTTAATTCAAAAATATTCAAATTTTCAATATTTTGGCACCATTTAATCCGACCATTATAAATTTCTTCAAATAAAATTTTGCAATATGAATTTTTTATCAATTTATAGAAAATTATTTGCTCTATTAAATCCATAAAAGCATTCGAAATGGCTAAATCTAGGATGAGTTATAAACGCACAAACTTCTTCAACTTATAAGGATAAATGTACATCGAAAAAGGGGCAATCTAAAATCAATAACCGATTGGAAAATAAATAAATAAATAAATTATTTTTAGTAAAAATATTGCAAATTTATCATTTTTTGCCCCTTATTTTCCTCTGCGAAAATAATTACGATATTTCTGAGATAGTGGGGGTATTTGTGCACATTTTTGTTGACCCAGAAAATACCGCAGAATTTGGGTGCAATGTCAGCGAAATTTCTCCACCCAAATGTTTGCCAAATTTATCAACAGCAGAAGACCACCCAAATTGAACCCACAGATGGATAAATTTGACCCAATTCCAAACATAAAAATGGCTTCCTAATTTCGGCATTTGCCAAAGCGATCGTTCAAAATAATAAGAAAAATGTAATGAAAATTATTTTGATATCAAAAAAGATTGCAAAAAATTTAATTGGTCGCAAAAATATTCTAATTAGTCGTTTTATTGTGGCCATTCATAAATCTACAATTCATTTTTTAATCAACTAATAAGATCAAAATCGGAGCTTTAGAATTATTCTAAATTTGTTATGGTAAAGCTAATAATTACTAAAAAAATGGAATTTGATTGGCATGCGGATCAAAAAATGATCGTATTTTTTCGATTCCTGACACTCCCGAAAAGCATCAATGTCCATGCGCTGGACCAAAGTCCACAAATTTTTCATTCATTTCCGCTCCACGGGTATTTCCACCCCATATCATATTTGCCATTGTTCCCCATGTCCATGCCATAATATTTTGGTTTGGGACAAATATTTATCTTCCTTCCAACCACAACAATTTTAATGTTGCGGCTGTCTCGTTTAATCGTCTGATATTTGTCCCACAAAAAATGTTTTTTATTGCCATCATAATCAAATGTCCAGGCAAGAGCAAGGATCAACAATTTTATTTCCTTGGGCTGAATTTTGATCAAATTATCAAAAGAAGTCCCAATAAATTTCGTTGAAAATTGAATTTTTTATGGACATAAATTAGACAAAATTGGACTTCTTTTAAAGCCAATCCTTGACATAACAAGTCTTAAACCTATAATCTCAAGTTCCACATCAAAATCCGCTGGCCAAATTCATATACATATTCTTGGCTGAAAATTGACATTTTCAGAATCTTTTTTAAGCCAATCCCTGAAAAGTATTAAAGATTTTTTTAGTCAGGTTAATTGGCCATAAAAAATCAAGGCCATTTCATATCCACAGGCCAAATTTTCTTTCCATTATTACCATATCCCCTATTCAATAAAATGTCCTCCTTGCCCTCTTCCAGAGATCTTTTCCTTAATTAATTTTGCTCTTTGCCCTAATTTGCACTTTCCCAAAGACAAAAAAAATGTACGGTCCTTTTCAAAATGAATGAATTCATTTCTCGCAGATAAGAAAATGGGATTCAGGCAAATCTGGGTAGGAATTGAATTAGACTACCATTTTGGTTGAGGGACAAATAGAAGTGGGAAAAATTGGAGGAGGCGGGACTTTCTGTGCCATTGGGGGTTAATCAGTTTTTTTGAAGCGAAAATTGGGAGGGGAAAAATGGCCATCAATGCTGGTGCTGGCCATTTCATCGCTAAATATTCCCCTCCCAAAACAATTACCTTGAAATGGTCGAGAGGGGAAAACAAACCGCAAAATGAAGATATCAGCAAGGGGGAGGGGGAATTTGGGGCTTGATAAAAGGCATTGGCCGGGAGCGGACCTAAGCCACATTTGATGAGGAAACAGTCCACATTTCTCCTCCTCAATCAAAACCAAATTCAACCATTTTCCACCAAGTAAATATGCCTCTTCCCCAATTTTTCATGCCCATAAAGGAGGCCAATTTCAAGGCATTCCCATCAAAAATTTTGCCAGAATGGCAACAATCCTATTTGACAAATATTTTTTGCTTGCCTTCCTTAGCATTTTTATATTTCTAAGTAGGAGCCTATTTCCATTAAAGGATAATAAAAAATGGGCCATTCTTTTGACAATAACTCATAGAGGAAGCAACCAATTTAGGAAGGGGATATACCATTAGAAAGCCCTAAATGTCCTCTAAAAAGTGGCTTCTAATTTTTTGAAATGTTAAAATATTTTGTAAAATAAATGGCTTTATCTCAACAAATTCGAATTTATTAAACTCAAAAGACATGCAACTTTTTAAAGCTTTAAAAAATTTAAATACCTAATAAGCCATTTTTTAAGCGACATTGTGGGCTTTTAAATATTTTATTGCCCTCCAAGTTTGGCATTTGCCACGCGGATCTATGGGCAAAAAACAATTACATATTTATACTCGATCTTCACTACCCAATAGTCCCCATACCTAACGCCCTTAATAAAGCATCAAAGTTTAGAAAGAAAAGTACAAAGTAAAAAATTATGGATTCATCAACAATTTCACAACAATGCCTCACTACAATCCCCCAAATCCCTCATTCTTTGCCTTCAATCATCTTGGAGGCCAACAAATTGGCCACAAAATCCGTCGTTGTCTACCAGGATAGGGCTGAAGTGAAACGAGCAATTTTGGCACATAAACCGGAGACTGGCAGAATGTTGGTTCGCGTGAATGTGAGCGATAAAATTTGCTGTAACAATATGAAAATATTTTTTCTTAGAATGTTTCCCCAATGATTGCCCCCGAATCCATTCGAGTGGAAGGCCAACGTGGTGCAACCATTTTGGAGGTGGAATATATGGAAATGCCGCAATTCAGCAGTGGCGATGAAGGCGGAAAGGTTATAAATATTTTGAGTTTTAAATTATAGATTAGGAAACTATGGATTTTGGAAGCCAAATACTGGGTAAAGTTCCATCCTTTGGGACCTCTCAAGAATTTCTATACTTTTTGATTTGAATAATCCTTGTCTTATTTGCCAAATTTCAGCAATTCTTTCCAGTTATTAATTAATTTATGACATTGGATTGATCTATTTCTGTAAAAAAATTTGATATAAAAATGATTATCAAAATTTAATTGGTCAAACTCTCAGATTTTGGACTATTTTTTGGCCAAAAACTTTTCGAAATTTCCATCAAATCCTAATGGCTAGTCATTTAAAAATTGATTTCATTCAAAATAATTGAGAATGATAATTTCGTTCCATTAGCCATAATATAAGGCTTAATCCTGAGTTTAATTTTTTGAATTTAATATTCCCTCGAATATTTAGTTGAGCGGTTTGGAACGAGAAACATCAGACTTAGAATTGGAATGCGCCATAATGAATGATCAAATCGAAGTGCTTCAACGACGATTGGAAGTTCTGGATGGAGTGGCCAAACAAGTGAGTTTTTGGAAATTTTTTCACCCTTTTATTACATTATTTCTCTAAACAGATTAGCAAAAATGCATTGGTCACCACTACCACCGAAAGTGATCAAATGCGACGATCAATGATTGGGCCACCACCGAATTTGCCAAATCCATCACAGAATGGATGCATTAATGGAATGGCACAACAACAGGGAAATGGTGGGTTCTATTCGAAATTAGCGGAAGGGGTCATCTAATTTTGTTCGTTTTTCAGCTAATCCCCAATTTGCACCGGCCAGTCTATTTTTGTTGTGCGAAGATTCCATGAAGAATTTGAATACTTTTCTCGATTATTATGCAAAATCGGCTAATGAAACACTTCGAGAAGTTCGTGAAAAATCAAAGGAATTGGATGAATTGAAGGAGAAATTGGCAAAATCTGAATGGGAATTGAACAAACAAAGGGGAAAAATGGAATATGACAAGAATAAAAGGTGAGGAAAATTGAATTGGATTGAATTTAAAAGGCATTTTAGGGCCATAAATTTGCTGGTGGAAGTGCAAAAAAGCGAAGATGGAGATGAATTGATGGAATTGCATTTGATTTATCAAGTGTTTGGCTGCACATGGCGACCAGCATATTCATTGAGGGCATCTAGTTCAGGTGAAAACAAATAAAGTAATCACATTTATTTAGCTAACAATAAGGAATTATTTTTCCTATTAAATTAGGTAGATTAATTCCTCCCCGTTAACCAGAAAATAATTTCACCTGTTTTACTAATAAGTAAGAATAATTTCGCCTTTTTTAAAAAAAATTCTCTCTGTTTTAAATTATTCTGTTTAATATTTAATTAGATTAGATATTTCGCATGTTTAAATTATAATTTTTGTAGGCATTCTCCACAATAATGGCACCACTATTCACCCATCTATTGACCAAACTGACAACGAGAATTCTGCTGATGCCAATGTTGAACATCAATTAGGCAAGGAGGATTGTTCAGAAGCAGTTCTTCTCTCCTATCATGGAATGGTGGAACAAAACACAGACGAAGTATATTATTAGAATTCAATTTGAGGGTTTTAGGAGAATATAATAAATTGTCTTATGGCCCAAAAATGATTCGGATTACATATATAAATTTTAGGATTGGAATGATGCTGAATTGATTTTGAGCACGGCGCAGCCATGTTCGGCCAGTGCCGTCCCCTGCTTGCCAACATTGAATGCAATGTTACAGAAAACAGTGCTAAGGCAATCAAATCGAAAAAAATTAATTTGATTCAATAATCCATTTTTAGCAATTTCCGTCAAAGGAACCTTTCATCGGCCACCACCGTTCGCCATCATCGCCGAATCCCTTTGAATAGTCATGCTGCATCGCAAGAGGATTTGGATGCCGGCATTGGCTCATTTGACTACAATGAATTGATTGATGCACAGGCAAGCCACAATATGGACATAAAAATCTAAAAGAAATACATTCAAGTTGCAGCATCTTCAACAACAACTTCGAGCAGCCGCAATTGTTGGCACATCCGTGCATGGCAGCGGATCGGACAATGGCTCAATTCAAGTCAGTTTTCAATCAGTTTTTCATTAAAATATTAGTGTTAAATTTAGGAAATAAGAAATCATTTTATAGCTCTAATTGGGTGGAGTTGATTAGAGAAAGATTTAATGAATTTGATTGATTGCCAAAAGTTATTACCAAAAAAGCGGCAAATTAGGATAAAATTGGGCATTTTCCTGGCTATAACTTTTTGGCTAATTAAAACTTTATCAATCATTTTGATATTAAAATACACCATAGAGTTAAATACAATGTTTAAAATATTTTTTTTATTAATATTCTGAAAGATTGTGAGATATTTGACCAGACAAAAAATTTGACCACCGTATTTATCTGTTAATTATTGCAATTTCAGTCATTTGACCAAGTTCCATCCACCTATTTCCCAATTGACCATCCGTGCACCATCGTTGCCAATAATCAGCTCCATAAAGTAGACATTGCCCACATCGAACTAGTGCCAACATTTTGGCATGAATGTGTGCCTTCAAGACTTACCAGTGCATTCATCAAGTAAGCCAAAGTCCCTGGAGACCTTTTCAACTCATGCTCTCAATTTTTAGTGCCAAATTGCTCAATTCCTCTCAATTGCCACTTTTGCCTGGACCACTTTCTGTTTTCTTCAATAACAGCTTCATATCATCCGTACGTTCTTTCTTCGCAAATTTTCCAGAAATTTTTCTAATTTAGAGCCACATTAAATTGGTTCTGCCAGGCGAAGAATTCCGCTGCACTTTGGGCATTGATCCCGCACTCAAAGTGGAATACAAAAAGTCGAATCTTTCAAATGAACAAGTAAATTTATTCAATGATTAATTCCATAATACTGGTGACACTTTCAGTATGGTTTCATGACAAAGAAGAGTTTGTCAACTCATGAGCAGGTCATTTGCCTACGAAATGCCAAAGCTAATCAAAGTGTGCAGGTCACGGTGCGCGAGCCAATTCCAAAGCCAGTGGATGATAATATAAAGGTGGGAGAAATTGAAAATTAATGATTAAATTTTAGCTAGGAAATAATTACAATTATTTAGCTAGTAAATAATTAAACTAATTATAGTTAGAAAATAAACACTTATTTAGCTGGGAAATGATTAGTCCATTCGTTATATTCCGCCTATTTTAAGATTAATCCTGAATGTTTAAATACTGGCTGTTTCTTAAATTTAATCCGCTGTTTTAATTCCGCCTATTTGACTATGTTTTAATTCCGCCTATTTGACTATGTTTTAATTCCGCCTGGCGAACTTAGAATAATTCCGCCTGGTCAACTTAGAATAATTCCGCCTGGTCAACTTAGAATAATTCCGCCTGATCAACTTAGAATAATTCCGCCTGGTTAACTTAGAATAATTCCGCCTGGTCAACTTAGAATAATTCCGCCTGGCGAACTTAGAATAATTCCGCCTGGTCAACTTAGAATAATTCCGCCTGGCGAACTTAGAATAATTCCGCCTGTCGAACTTAGAATAATTCCGCCTGGTCAACTTAGAATAATTCCGCCTGGCGAACTTAGAATAATTCCGCCTGTCGAACTTAGAATAATTCCGCCTGGTCTACTTAGAATAATTCCGCCTGGCGAACTTAGAATAATTCCGCCTGGTCAACTTAGAATAATTCCGCCTGGTCAACTTAGAATAATTCCGCCTGGTCAACTTAGAATAATTCCGCCTGGTCAACTTAGAATAATTCCGCCTGGTCAACTTAGAATAATTCCGCCTGGTCAACTTAGAATAATTCCGCCTGGTCAACTTAGAATAATTCCGCCTGGTCAACTTAGAATAAATCCGCCTGTTTTAATTCCACCTGTTTAGTATAATTCTGATTTATTGAGATTAAGTGGCTTATTTTTCAAACTTAAAAAATAGGTCAGCCATTTTTTATAGAGGAAAATGGCCTATTCCATAATGGCAAGCCCACTCAAATTGGTTGCTATCTTTTTGAACTATAGTAGTAAAAGAACAGTACATTATTGAATCATCATATTTTGTTCACATAAGGGCCTGTATTCGTATTTTCCTTCTCTCGTCCAATTTTTAATTGTTATAAAAAATATGAATTATAAGTGACATTTTCGTGGGCTTGGATAACATTCTTTCATTCAATGTAACAAAAATACTTTCAGTCAGAAAAGAAGGCCAAGCCCAGGATTCTCATGTAGGAAGAACATTGTGTTTTGTTGATTGGTTGATGCCCTCTCCAAAATTATACATAGTGAGTAGAGAATCTTTGGCCCCCATAAAAAACATATTTTTACATTATCATTATCAATTCACATTTTATCCATCCATTTCAGATTTCCCTAATTCAACCGGATTTGAAGACCCAGCGGGCAGAATGCCGCCTTAATAAGGAGCACAATTTGGAGTGGACAATCCAACTGGGACCAGGCGAACAAAAGGAGCTGGCCGTGAAGTGGACAGCCGAATATCCGGCACAGGAGGTGAATGCGTGAATGGAATTATCCCTACCTTATCCAATATATTTATACCCCCCTTTTTTACAGTGCGTCCTCTTCACCACCGGCAATGCCGCTTGTCCAACCATCCATATTGGGCCATCCTATGCAAGCAGAATCCATTAATTCCGATCAAATCAATTGATAAATTAAATTGCCAGTTTTCTCTGATAAATGCCATTGTTTTTTTTTTGATCGCCATAAATTATTTTTATAGGTTCATCCATTAATTCATTCCTTCACATTTATTCTCATTAAATGGAATTCTCAATATATAATTATTTTTATTTTTTAATTAACAATCCCATCCACAACAATTTGATCATTTCATTTCAATTTTGCTTTTGCATCCTTATTTTTTTTAATTTTCATAGTTTTCTGAGCAATCTTTTCAATTCCATTTCCAATTTTTGCCATTCTAAAATATTTCGCAATTTTGCCAAACAAATTATTTGTGCCTTCTTTTTTGAATAAATTTAAAAAAACGTGAAATAATGAAAATTTGCACGGGTTAACCAATCAAAATTGGCTTATTTGATGAATAAAACTAGAAAATGAAATAATAATAATGGATTGAAACAAAAAATAGTCTAAAATACCATTGATGATCAATTTCTACATAATAAGACAATCAAAATACTATAACGGTATTTCCTCTATTAGTGGTCCCCCTCTATTAGTAGCCCCTATTGAGTTTGAGCTTTGAGGTAGTGTATCTCTTGGCAAATCCCACTTTCCGAAAAAATGTCCTCATCAGCATTACTCTAATATTTTTATCATAGATATAAGCGTATTAATTTTTCACAAATCTATCATAAAATCTTCAATGAATCAAAACGGACAATCATCTTCAATCATTGCTGAGGTTTGCTGGCAAATTTATTTTAATTTTATTTATCAAATTTATTCACAATAGATGCCGGTGTCAATTGCAAATGCTGATTATGGTTAATAATGAAATTTAAATTCTAAAATATTCAATTTTTAAGATTGGAATTCTGTTCGGGCCACTGGCGCTGCACCGCTCAAAACATTCTTCATGTTGGGAAACCTTGACCAAAGAGACCATGTTGTCTGCTATTTCGAAAATCGAATTTTGAAAACCCGAAATGATAGGTTTCTCATTTCTTAATTGTAAATCAAATTTATGCATGTTTCTCTCATCCAAAAATATTTATATATAATAAGATAATTGATAGATCTCATCAAGACACATCATTTGACTATATTTTGGTTTAGGTTTAAACAATTCTAACTTAGTTTTGAACCAACCAAAATTGGTTTAAACTTTTTATTAATACCCCACAATTTCGACTAAACAATAAACAAATTATATGCATTCAATGCGTTTTGACCAGTTCTATCCAATTTGGTTTATGAATTTGGACAAACATTTAAACCATTCTGATTATTTCGGCATTTATCACTATTCCTATTCCGGCATTTTTAATATTTTTTTTCGGCAAATTAAATATATTATCCAATAAATATTTTTCAAATTTATATTTTATAGCGGAATCGGAGTTGGCTTCAGCGACCAAAAATTCCCAGTGCAGGGTGGCTTTGTTGGCGATCGAAACAACACAGTTGGAATTTATGGCAAAGGAGGAATTTGGTTGGATGGCCATTTCATCAGTTTTGAAAATGGCTTAAATGGATTTGCCGAAAATGATGTGGTCGGTTGCGGTGTTCTCTACTCCTATTCGGACCAATGCTACAAATGCTTTGCGGCCTGCAATGGAACATTTTTGGGTAATTATTAGGGGGCGGATTTTTATTGATATCAATATTTTTCTTGCGAAGTTAAAATAGCTTTAAACCAACATAAAACATGCTTTTATCAAGGTTTTAATTGATTTGCTTGAACTTTTATGTCAATATTCATCAATATTTTGCCATTTTTTGGCCGTCAATATTGATATCAATATTTCGGCATTTTTTGACAATTTTTGGCAATTTTTGTCAATATTTTGAAGATTTTAGAAAAAAATTGAAATTTTTTGAAAAAAATCGAAAAAAAAATTTTTTAAAAATTTTGAAAATTTTTTGAAAAATTTTGAGAATTTCTTAAAAAAATAAGAAAAAAGTTCATTTTGTGATTTTTTGAAAATAATTAATGAAAAATTGATTTTGGAAAATTTTTTAAAAATTATTGATGTGTGTAAAAATTTTTAGGAAATGGATTGTGAAATTTTTTGAATAAAAACTTTGAAATATGAATAATTTTTGATTGAGGATAATGAAAAATATTTTTTTCGAAATTTTTATAAAATATAGCGATTTTTTAAAAAAATTTTCATCAATATTTCATCAATATTTTGCCTATTTTTGCAAATTATATCAATATTTTGACAATTTTATGTCAATATTTTATGCCTATATTTCGGAATTCTATATCAATATAAATCCGCCCCCTAGTAATTATTAATTAATAAATAATTATTAATTAATTAATTTTATAGGAATGGTCAATTTGCCACCAAAATTCAATGAGCTCCAATTCTATCCAACAATCAGTTTGGCCTATCCTTCCAATGCAATTCGTTCAAATTTCGGCAAAGATCCATTCCATTTTAATGCTGAACAACATTTTGGCATTTAAAGAGAAGTGAAGAAGAAAGAATATGGCCAAATAAATTGTTGCAAAATAAGAAAGCCAAAATATAAATCAACAAAATTTGTCAATCTTTATCCTTTATTTTATCTGACATTCTTTTATTTTTCGGTTATTTCGGTTCAAATTTACACTTTTCAACGCTGAATAAATATTTTAAAATGAAAATTTGATGGAACATTGAACTTTTATTTTTGTATTGACCAATCAAAAATTTGCAAAATTAATTTAATAGAATAATTTGGTAGTTCAATTTCCATGCCAATTTTCTATTTCATTGGCCAAATTTGCCAATGGCCTCAAATTAGTTAATTTAGTAAAGATAATGTGCCAATTTGCAAAAATTTGTCACTGGCAAAAAAAAGGGGGGATTTAGGCTTTGCTTTTCATAATTCGAAAATAGTTTGATCCATTTCTGAATTTTTATTTTTTAGCCTAAGGGTAAATATTATTTAGTTAAAAAATTGTAGAATATTCCTATTTGAATGGAGTTTAAGAAATTTATTTTTGAAATTCTTTTTATTCTACCTTTCAATAAAATTTATTTAATTCAGCCAAAATTTTCCCTTTATTCACTATCAATTTTTTTAATTCGATTCTCCTAAAGTTATGATCATTTCAATTTTTGAGCTTAATTTTTCGTAAAATTTTTCCTTCAATTATGCTAATTTTCTTTTTTATTGTTGTTCCTTCTCTTCCATTTTACAACTTTGGCTTCTTTTCCTTCGCTTCTCATTCTCAATGAATTGGAAAGGCAATAATTTAAATTTCCATCGAAAGAAAGAGAGAGAGTGCTCGGCCAAACATGGCCTTTGACCATTCTGGAAAATATTTCAACAAATTATGGCCTTGCAAATTTATTGTCCACCATCCATTGGAGGCATATGATTGCTTGGAAAATGGGTCGGCTTAAAATGAAAGGGGGCAAAGGGTTTATTTTCCTTCCACCCTTTGGGGGAAATGCCAACTGCTTCTTTCTCTTCATCTAATTTCTAATTCCAATTCCAATCCTCATCCAAATTGTGAAATTAAAACAAATGAAAAATTGCCTCTTTAATAAAAAAAATGTTCCATGACTGAAAATATGTGATTTACCTTTATTCATTCCAATCTAATTAAACATATATTTAATTTATCAAAAAAGCATTGATAAGTTCATAACAACCAAAAAGCTTAGCTTTCTTTTTAAATTTAAATTTCATTTATTAAAAAGGCATTATTAAACTAGGCCGATTTATTCACAGCAAGCGGAATTAAAACAGGCGGAATTATTCTAAGTTCGCCAGGCGGAATTATTCTATGTTCGCCAGGCGGATTATTCTAAGTTCGCCAGGCGGAATTATTCTAAGTTCGCCAGGCGGAATTATTCTAAGTTCGCCAGGCGGAATTATTCTATGTTCGCCAGGCGGAATTATTCTAAGTTCGCCAGGCGGAATTAAAACAGGCGGAATTATTCTAAGTTCGCCAGGCGGAATTATTCTAAGTTCGCCAGGCGGAATTATTCTAAGTTCGCCAGGCGGAATTATTCTAAGTTCGCCAGGCGGAATTATTCTAAGTTCGCCAGGCGGAATTATTCTAAGTTCGCCAGGCGGAATTATTCTAAGTTCGCCAGGCGGAATTATTCTAAGTTCGCCAGGCGGAATTATTCTAAGTTCGCCAGGCGGAATTATTCTATGTTCGCCAGGCGGAATTATTCTAAGTTCGCCAGGCGGAATTAAAACAGGCGGAATTATTCTAAGTTCGCCAGGCGGAATTAAGGCGGAATTATTTTCTAGGTTAATTAAAAGAGTCATTATCATTATGATCAATGTTTTTTTTTCTTTAATTTCTTTTTCATTAAATTAAATATTTTCCCAATCGAATTCACTTAACTTATTTTTTTAAATTTTAAACCAAAAGAATTATCTCAAAAATTTTTGCAAATTTTCCATTTCATCCCCAATTGATGAGCAACATTATCCTCATCTCATGAAAAACCAATCTCCACTTTCCATGATTTCTTATTGAAATTGATCATTCCCAATCCAAACACAGACTCATCGGAATGATAAAAGAGAGTAATTTGAGTCGACATTTAAACTTTTTCAAAAAATTCACCCAATAGCCCTGGCTGAAGGTCACATTTGGCGACAAATGTGCAAAAGAAGGCATATATTTTGCTAAATTTTCTTCAAAAATTGCCAGCATTTTTTGCCAATTACAAATATAAATAAGCTAAAATTATTTCCTTCAGCTTTTTTGAGAGATTAAAGGGTGTCTCTTATCATTTTTTTATCAGCAAAAAAGCATAGATAGCTTCAATGCGTGCGGGAACGGAAGAATTTGGAGGAGGGAAAGAAAGGAAAAATTATTTTATTTTTTTAGATATTATTTCTCCACTTTCCTTGGCCCATTGACCGACTGTCAATAATCAAAAAAGAAGATTCCCCCATTTTTTACGATTTTTCCAATTAAATGCAAATAAAATTTCAGAGCCAAAGAAAGAGAAAATCCTTTCAAATGTATTCCTTTTCAATAATTCCTTTCGGTAATTCATTTATCCTCGTTCAAAATATTATTCAGTTTTTCTAATTTAGTTTTCCTTCTTTATTCCCTGCTTCCTCATC
Source organism: Pratylenchus scribneri (assembly GCA_030063045.1). Classification (NCBI taxonomy): domain Eukaryota; kingdom Metazoa; phylum Nematoda; class Chromadorea; order Rhabditida; family Pratylenchidae; genus Pratylenchus; species Pratylenchus scribneri. Next base: position 238,562 of record JAQSEB010000093.1, on the reverse strand, counting down.
AGTTCCTTTTGGCCAATGAACTTTCCCGTTGTTGTGCCGGCGGTTCACGTCATTTTCGGGAGAATGGCCATTGCCAATCTGTCAGGGCAGGTGACCATCATTTTCCTTTTTTCTTCGAAAATAGGACTTTAATAACGTCATAAGTCATATCCATACTTGGCCATTTTTTGCCTATAGCTTCACAAGGAAGCAACCAATTTGGGAAGGCGATATGCCATTTGAAAACCCTAAATATCCTCTAAAAAGTGGCTTTTATAATTGTTCTGAAATCTATAAATAATTTTCAAAATAAACGGCTCTTTCTCAAAAATTCGAATTCATTTCATTCAACGCCATGTAATTCTTTTTAATGATGGGATTTTAGAAAATTTAAAATGACCAAATGTAGAGGACACTTTGGGCTTTCAAATAGTAGATTGATTTCTCAGATTGGCTATTGCCCTGTTGAATTATAGCCAAAAGAATAAGCAAGTTACTAAAAAAATGTAATGAAATTTCCAAATTCTCTTTGTTTCCTACTGTATTTACCATATTCTCACAGTTGGTTCATCGCCATCATGCACTCGGGCCGCATCAATTTGCTGCCTTCGTGCTGTCATTGAATCCTCGTGCCAAGCTGGACTGATTTATGCTCAAAGACACAAAATTTGCTCTACCGTAATAATCAATGAATTGGCCGGTGGCATAAAAAGGGTAAAATTGACGAAATGGAATTGTCAAATAAAAATTCATAGGAATGCTGCGATTGCTGCCTTTTGGCCAAGGAATTATCAGAAAATGGAGAGGAATGTACCGCGCCAACTGGGTAAATTTATGGAATAAAAGAAATAAAAAATGTAAATGCCGAAAAAATATTTTGATTTTGAATTTTTGAGAATTCTTTTTGTTTTATAGAAGAATTGGTATTTGTAATTAAATTTGAAATTATGTGGATTCTTACGAAATTAATCCAATTTTGCCACATTTCATGGCCTCAAAATGTCCTCAAAAATGCCGATTTTTTTTTAATATGAAGTATACCTACATTTTTAAACATTCTGTCCTTTATCACCATTTCAATAAAATGCTCAAATTTCCAAATTCCAGATTCAGCCCTGACTGTTTGAATTCCTTCAATAAATGCTGCAATCGAACAGCAGCTGGTCTTGGCCACCAACAAAATCCAAAACATTCATTCAGTTTAATAACTACCAACTTATATTTGTTTTAATTTTATTTTATATTTCCAAGGAGATTCCGCCGTCCAAAGTGTTTCCATCCCAATTGGGGTCGAAAACAATATTGGAGGTGGGAAATTAATTGGAAATAGGTAAATTGAAATGAAGAAGGTGGCGCCTCATCCGGATGCGATGCAGCAAATTGTGAACATTTGTGCACAATTCGAGAGGATGTATGTCAAAGAATGCCATAATATTTCAATTCCCTTTGCCCATTTTATAATTTAGGGTACCGCACAATGTAGTTGTCGTTCCGGATTTGATTTGGGCTCGGATGGGCGTTCATGCGTTGGTTGGTTCATTTTTCTTTTAATTTGCCAAATTCGTTGCCAACATTCCCTCCTCCCAAATTTCTCATTTATGTATGCTTTTCCCAATGTTTTTATGTGATTCGTTTCGTCTATCCGAATTTTGCGCATTTTCAATATCTCAACATTTTTCAAGACCACTTTTAGTCAAATTTGAAATTTCTATCAAATTCACTAATTTTTTATTATTTAATTCATCCAAAATAAGTATAGTTTTATAATAGTTTCAAATTTGCTAAAAGTATTAGTAAAAATTCATTTTTAAAAGTTGAATTTTTTACAGAAAAATTCTTTTGTAAAAATATCGTTCCAATATTTCGTTTTTATGTGCCACCTGTGTACCCATCCTCCCACAAATTCTCCACCTAGATATTGATGAATGTCAAATGATGCGCCAACATTGGTCCTTGGGAAGCGGCAATGCCCAAGCAATACTTCGTCTTTTGCCAGCAATTTTCCGTGGCATGCCACTTTGTGATTTACGCAAGGAAATTTGCGTGAATACGGAGGGCGGATTTGGATGTCGTCCAGCGGGAAATTCTCCTTCTATTCCTTTGTCCAGTAGTAATCGAAGGAAATCGCCAACCAAAAATGTGGTGAATGTGAATGTGAAAGCAAATTTGGTGGAAAAGAAATCAAATGACAAAAATGGAGGAGGAAATAATGAAGATGGGAACCGATTTGCCTATCAAACAGTTGGAGGAGGACAATGGGAAAGGCTGGAATTGGTGGAAGATGACGGGGAAGGAGAGTTGAAGCCTCAAAAAATGGCAGATATGGCCAATGCAGCGCCAGCCGCAATTGTTGGTTAGTGCCATTTTGTGAATGCACTGAAATGGTCCATAAGTGACATGGATGTTGTTGATTATATTCCATAGAGCTAGTTTTTTGGTTATAGCTCAAAACTCAACATGAATTAAAAAATAATTCCGTCAGTTTAGATTGTTTTCCTTGTTTTTAATTCCGCCTGGCGAACTTAGAACAATTCCGCCTGGCGAACTTAGAACAATTCCGCCTGGCGAACTTAGAATAATTCCGCCTGGCGAACTTAGAATAATTCCTCCTGGCGAACTTAGAATAATTCCGCCTGGCGAACTTAGTAGAACAATTCCGCCTGGCGAACTTAGAACAATTCCGCCTGGCGAACTTAGAACAATTCCGCCTGGCGAACTTAGAACAATTCCTCCTGGCGAACTTAGAATAATTCCGCCTGGCGAACTTAGAATAATTCCTCCTGGCGAACTTAGAATAATTCCGCCTGGCGAACTTAGTAGAACAATTCCGCCTGGCGAACTTAGAACAATTCCGCCTGGCGAACTTAGAACAATTCCGCCTGGCGAACTTAGAATAATTCCGCCTGACGAACTTAGAATAATTCCGCCTGGCGAACTTAGAATAATTCCGCCTGACGAACTTAGAATAATTCCGCCTGGCGAACTTAGAATAATTCCGCCTGGCGAACTTAAAATAATTCCGCCTGGCGAACTTAGAATAATTCCGCCTGACGAACTTAGAATAATTCCGCCTGGCGAACTTAGAATAATTCCGCCTGGCGAACTTAGAATAATTCCGCCTGGCGAACTTAGAATAATTCCGCCTGACGAACTTAGAATAATTCCGCCTGGCGAACTTAGAATAATTCCGCCTGGTTAGAATAATTCAGCCTGGCGAACTTACTGTTTTATAGTTATAAGAAATGTTGCTTTTGAGTTATGATCAAAAAATTAACAATGGTATAAATCAGCCCAAGACACCTAGGCCTGCTGTTCATTAATTATGTTAGATTTGATTTAACAATTGTTTGTGTGCTTTTTCCTCCTATTCTGATGTGCCAGTTTTCGCGTAAGGGAATGTACAATTTGACGATAAAAATGACTAAAATAATTTGACACATAAAGACATTGACGAATGTGCCGATTATGGATCCGCCCTTTGCTCCGAATTCAACACGCAATGTTTGAATTTGGATGGCGCCTTTTCCTGCGTTTGTGCCACCGGATTCTATTACAGCGATGGGGGCAATATTTGCGTTGGTGAGTGAAATTCTCTCCTAATATTTTTTCCTTTGTTTGCTTAACCCTTGCCGTCATTTTAATAAATTTTTGAGTGAATTTGTGCAGATATCGATGAATGCCTTTTGCTGGTGGATGATTGTTTGGAATCGCAACGTTGTCTAAATACGGTGAGAATATTTTTTACATGTTCATTTTATTTCTTTTTGCCTCATTTAGCCTGGTGGCTACAAATGTATTCGAACTCAATCATGTGAGTAGTTAAATAAGTATCTGAAAATTAATTAAAGTAAATAAGGGTCATTTCACCTATAATTTTGGATAGAAATAGAATAAAATAAAAATTAAATTATCAAATGTCCCATTCAATTAACCAAATATAAAACTTCAAAAATGATATCGAATTAGTCAAAAACGGTTTAGCGTTTAAAGAGCTATGTTGGAATAAATTTAACCGCTTTATAAATTGGGTTTTTATTAATAAAAATGCCTATAAAAATTTAAAGGTGGAACCGGTTATGCAATGGACAGCGAAACTGAACAATGCGTTGGTTGGTTTTGTTTTTTTTAATGCCGTGATTTTTTACTTAATTTGCCGTGATTTATTTTGGGCTAAATTCTCGCAAAATTGGCCTCAAAAATTCATCACTATTCCATTTCTCGCTTCACAGATGTGGATGAATGCACTTTGGGGGCACATGATTGTGGCCCAATGTATCAATGCAAAAATACACAAGGAAGTTTCCGTTGCGTCCCAAAACGATGTGCCGATGAAGAAATATTGGACCCGGCCACAGGCGAATGCAAAGTATTGGATAAAGAATTTATTAGGCAAAAATTTATTTATTTTTAAAGAGCATTTTCATATCGCTTAAAAATTTTGTAATACTAAATCAATAATTTTCACTATGATTGGCATTAATTTAATTATATTTTTATAATTTTGTAGTCAATGAATTGTCCAATTGGCTATCGGGCCAAAGAGGGCCGATGCGAGGACATTGATGAATGCAAAGCGCAGCCAAAACCATGTCCAGCTTATGAAGAATGTTCGAAGCATAAAAAAGGCATAAAATAAATGTGTGCGCGAATTTAGGTGTGAACATTCCGGGCGGATTCAGATGCCAAGAACAGGGAAATGTTTGCTCAAATGGATATTATATGGACAAGGAGAGTGGATTCTGCCTTGGTAATTTTAATTTTCCTATGATTAGGTACTGTTCTTTTGATAATAGCTTTACAAGGAAAGAACAAAGAACCGAATAGTAAGAAGATATGCCATTTGAAAACACTAAATGTCCTCTAAAAAGTATACTAATTTTTTGAAATATTCAAATAATTTGTAAAATAAGAAACTTTTCTTCCAAAAATACAGGTTCATACAATCAAAGACATGTAATTTTTTAAAGTCTGGATTTTATAAAATTCAAAAGAACTAATTTGTAGAGGACTCTTTTGGTCCTTATAGTGGCATATCCCTTTACAAAATAGTTAATTGCCCATTGAGTTATTGGGTAAAAAAACCAATGAAGTATAAAATCCACTCTATCGATAATCTAAAGTGAATAATTCAATCAAAATTGAATCATTTCCCCTTCAGACATTGATGAATGCCAAAAGGGAACGCATAGTTGCGGCACAAATGGGGCCTGCATAAATTTGCCAGGCACATTTCGATGCAATTGCGCCGATGGATTTGAATTCAACGAATATACAATGTAGAGATAGAGAGGGGAAATGTGGCATTTCCAAAATATTTATCATTAAAAGGCGATGTGAAGATGTTGATGAATGCGTTAAATTTGCTGGCCATGCTTGTTCCCTCCAGGCGGATTGCATCAATTCCATTGGCTCTTTCCATTGTATTTGTAAGCCGGGATTCACCCTGGCTGCTGATAATCGAAGTTGTGATGGTAAGGAATTCAGAATTGGATCATTGGGAATGAATTCGGGATTTTTAATTCTATTATTTTGCCGAAAAGAACACCGAATTTAAAAAATAAAGGAAAACATTTTCAAAGGTTCCTAAACCCATAAATCTTATATTCATCGATAGATCTCGTTAAAATGTATCATTTTTTAATGTTTTGGTTTGGATTTAACCAATTTTAAGTTAACCATCCAAATGGGTTTAAACCCTTTAATACCTTTAGTGACCAACCCATAGATGGTATGTGAGTGAAAAATGGGAAATAATTAATTTGCCAAAAAGAAAATGAAATAAATGTTGATCCTAGACCCATAAACCTTAAATAGATATATCTCATCAAAACGCATCATTTGAGTATGTTTTGGGTAAAGTTTAAAAATTATAATTTAATTTTGAATTTAAAAACCAAGATAGGTTTAAACCGTTTAATACCATTTATTCTTGACCAGACCATAACCAAATTATATACCATTCAATGCTTATTGACCAGCTCTCGTATTGGGAATATATGGTTTGTGAATGTAAGATAAACCTAAACCCTTAAAATACTGTAATTATTTTGGCCTTAAACTATATATTCTTTTTCGACTATTTTAATGTTTTTTTTTAACATTTTCAATATTTTTTGCTAAATTAAATCCTCTCAATCTCAATACATAGTAACTTTCCCCCTAATTTTCAAGATATTGATGAATGTGCACTTGGCATTGCTCGATGTCAACAAAAGTGCATAAATTCACCCGGCTCATATCAATGCATATGTGATCGAGGCAATATTAGAAAGAAAGGGTTTTATTGGAATAATATTCAAAATTAGGCTATCAATTGGGCCTTGACGAGAGCCAATGTGAGGACATTGATGAGTGCGCAATTTGGGCAAAATCAGGTAAATAAGTTTTGTTTTAAATTATAGCTATTGAAATTGAAGGGAATGAATTGTGCATGGGAAAATGCGTGAATACACCCGGCTCTTTCACATGCACTTGCCCGGTTGGCTATGAAATAATGGCCGATGGAATAACATGCAAAGGTACGGTACAAAAGAATAATATGAATGGTTTATTATTATTGAATGCCATCGATGATTGTTTTTTGGACCTAACTTAGTAAGAAAACATTAAAACAAAGGAAGCTATATGTCAACTATATTGAAAAGCCAATATAATTTGACTATTTAAATTTATTCAAATTTCAATCTTGAAATATTAAAGTCCATGAAATTAATCAATTCGAATTTTATAGAGAAAAGTTATTTTTTCTTTTTTTCCAGAAAATAATTAGAATTCAAAGTATATTAAATAGCTAATTTGTAGAGGGAATTCAGGGATTTTAAATGATATATTAATTTTATGGGTAAATTGTTCCGTGACGATTTATGACCATAAAACCGAAACATTCGATGATATTCATCTTTTAACTTTTATCAATTTTTTATTTAAAATTCCACTTTTTAAGACATTGACGAATGTGCCCAACAGCCAAATTTATGCATGCGGGAACATTTATGCATAAATTTGTTGGGCAGCTACAGATGCCATCGCATTGAATGTCCACGCAATTATTTGCCCGATCGACAATATAAAAAGTGGGTTTGAAACCGTTTGAGGGTATTTTTGTGTGAAATTTTTGACTTTTGATGTGCATAAAATTAATCCATTTAATAATAAATTAATTTTTCTTTGTTTTCCTATAACAATATTTACCCAACTAAAATCAAAGTCGATGCATAAAACGGCCCGGATTCTGCGAAAATTTCGTGCTGGAACGTTGCAAAAAATATCCAGTCCACATTTCTTGGCAACATATTGCCATCCCAAAGGTGGTTTTTTACTATCAAAATATTTTAATATCAACATTTTCACAGCAAATCAACATTTCCTTGCATCGAACCTCGGTCACATTGTTTTCAATGAAGGTCAGTTTAAGACAATTCAAATTTTGCCCTATCGAATTTTGCGCATTTGACAATATCTAAGCCATCTTTCAAATAATTTACATACTTTCGAGTTAAAATATTTCTATAGAGCATTTTGATATCAAAAAGATTGATCAAAAATTTAATTAACCCGAAAATTAAGGCCAAAAACCAAAAAATTGCCTATTTTGTTCTTATCTTGCCCCTTTTTGCTCTTTAGAAATTAATTTCAAATACATTAATTCTTTCTGTAATCAATTCATAAAATTAGGGCTATTTACCAAAAAATTATTAAAATTAAAAATAAAATTCAATTGAAAAAAATGGAAAATGTTTCGCAAAATTTGATTTCACCAATTGAAGCCAAAAATACTTTTGCCACAATTTTTAGGGCCCGACAAATCCAAATTCAACGATGCAATTTGAATTGCGTTTAGTAAGCGCAAAACCAGGCAAATTCGCAAAAATAATTCCATTCTAAATCCAAAATATTCTAAAATAGATTTCGATTCGGTCACCCCTGCTGTTCGTGCCAATTTTTTGCTCCAAAAAGGCAAAAAAAATAATCAATTTAATTTAAATAAATTAATTATTTCAGGAGAAGACCACAATTCAGCCACAATTGCATTGCGTGATTCGTTGGATGGACCCCAAGAGGTTCATTTGGAGCTAATTCTTCGGCTGACCACAAATGGCATTTTCAATGGGAAATATTTGGCCAATTTGATGGTCAAAATAGTCAAATTAAAAAATAATTTAATAGCAAATAATTAATAGGTCTACGTTTCCCAATATCGTCCTCAAATTCAGCATGACCATCATCGTCATCGACCACATCGGCATCGACGATTTTATTAACGAAAATGAATGATTTGGAATTTTGATCTCATTTTTGTGTGTGAATTGATTTTATTCATTTTTTGTTGATTGCCTCATTTTTTAGTTCATTCTAACAAATTCCAATATTAATTCCGCTAGTCCCCTTTTATATCCAAATAAAATGAAATTCATTAAAAATTTGATTTGGATTATATTTAATTTGTCGAAAAAACATTGAAAATGTCGAAAAAGAATAAATGACAACAAAAATTATAATGGTTTTATAGATTTGTCGTATATTTTACAAACCATCTGCCCACCAACATTGGATATAGCTGGTAAAGACACATTGAATGGTATATAATTTGGTTATGGTTTGGTCAACAATTAAAGGGTATTAAACGGTATAAACATAAACCATATTTTTTGTTTTTGGTTCAAAACTAAATTAGAATAGATTAAATTAAAACCAAAACATTACTAAAAGATGTATCTTGAAGAGATATTTCGATTGAGTTTAAAATTTAAGGGGCTAAAATAAACTTATTTACCGTTAAAATGTTCGGCACTTTAAATATTCTTTTCGGCAATTTCAATGTTTTTTAAATAAATTAAAAATATTTCCTATTATAAATTTTCCATATAGCCAAGTTGACGATGGCTTTTCCTGTCTGAAGAATTGTCATCCAAATGATGCCATCTGTTTGGGCAATTATACCCGTGAAATTCTGTTCCAATATCGGGCCATTCCCTCCGTGCGCAAACTTAGGGAACCAATCGAGGTTCGTCGAATATTTTGGCAATTTGCCGGGCGTACATGTTTGAAGCCATCTAGATTCACCTTTTTGAATTATATTTTCTTGGATTGGATAAAATAGAAAATTCCCATAGAATTAGATTAAATATAAGTATTTTATTCAATTTTCCAAAAATAAAGAGATTGATTTTTATTAGAAGTATCAAACTTTCTTTAAAAAATGTTTATAAATGAATTCTATCAAATTTGATAGAGAATTTTATCGGCTACAATTATGACTAAATCATTCAAAACATTTCAGTCAATGTTGAGCTTATGGCTTCAAACAGTTTCGTCATCTGGCTATAGCGAGAGCTTTATTCTATCAATTTTATATTAAAATAAGCTTCTCAATTTTTATTAAGGTTTCCCGAATCACAACGGACATAAATAGCACCTATTCAGTAGAATATGCTTTGAACGGCCAAAATGTGCACAATTTTGTGCTTGAACAGAGGGACAATATGGGTCAGTGCAAAAAAATAGGATATTTCAGTACCGTAACTGGGTCATTCTTTTGTATATAGCTCAGCGAAGAATTAACAAATTCAGGAAATGCAATTTGATATTTGAAGCCCTAAATATCCTCTAAAAAGTTGTTTTTCTAATTTTTTTAAATTTAAAAATTTTTTTTAAAATAATCGATTTTTCCTCAACAAACAAATTCGGTTTTATTAAATTCAAAGACATAAAATTTTATTAACCAAGGATTTCATAATATAAAAAAAATGGCAAAAATTTTAGAAGATATTTTTGGTTTTCCAAACGATTAATTACCTTGCTGAACTATTGCCAAAAGAATGGCCAAGCCATTATTATTTTTGACTAATTTCAATTACATATTTCTCCATTATAGGAATTGTCCGTTTGGCCAAACCAATTTTGGGCCCTCGAACGGAAATAATTCGAATAAATATAAATGTGAAGTCACGACGTGGAGGTGTCCCGGTGGCCCAGAATTTGGCATTAATTGAAATTCAAGTTTCAAAGTGGTTTTTCTGATTTCTCCCAAATTTTAGCCATTCAAATGTATTTTACTATTTTCATTTTGAATATTTTCATTTATTTTATTTTTAAAGAATCTGAGAGAAAAATAAAAATCTTACAAATTTGCATTTAATGTTTCAAAACATCGTCATCATGGGGGACATGGATGGCATTTTCAGTAATCGGAAAGAGATTTTTGAAGGATTAGAATTTGGTTAATGTTTTTAGAACCGTGAAATATCACATTGACTGGGGATGCGGATTTTAGGCCATTCCAATGCTAATTGATGGAATTGACATTCTTTGTGAATGAGTGGCCAAAAGAGTGTAATAAATTATGGTTTATGATTTCATTTGTTTTGGCCATAGAAAATCTAGTATAGACTACAGATATTGGGGAAATGGAAGGGATGAAGGGAATGGATAGAATGGGATAAGGGACCAAAGGGATTGGCAAAAAGAAATGGGCAAAAATGGAGGGGAAAATAATGGCCATCCCCTCATGAAGTGGTCATGACTCATGAGATATCAGGCAAATAGCTCTGCTATTTTTATGTTGATCAATCAAAACAACAAATCCATCAAAAATTGTACAGTAACCTAAACGAGTGCGGGGCGGGGAATTTTCGAAAGGAGCCTCCCTGCATTCCCCGTTCCCCGCACACTCATTCTCCGCCCGCGGAGAATTAATTCTACTCTTAAGCCAATCAAATTCCACCCATTCTGTGTATTCCATTTTGCGCCCGTGGCATCTGTGTTCGATTTGTTGTTTTGATTGATCAACAAAAAAATGTCAGAGCGATTTGCCTGATATCTCATGACCACTTCACGAGGGGATGGCCATGGCCATTATTTTACCCTCCATTTTTACCCATTTCTTTTTGCCGATCCCGTCGCACCTCCCACCTCCCCTCATCCCTTCCATTTTCTCCAATAGGTATCTGTAGTTGGTACTAGATCAATATACACATTACCCAACCCAAAGGCCCCCCTCTTTCTCTTCTCGCTTTCTTGTCGTTCATTAATCATTACCCAAGGCCAAGGCCGATAAATACACATCTCAATTCGATGGAAAAGGCCATTTTATCCAAAAATAAGTCCACATCCCCTAAAGCCTAAATCCATCCCCTTTTTCTATCAATTAGATCAGCCAAACTTGTATTAATTAGCGCAATATTGCTAAAAAATAACTAAAAATGTACCATTCTTTTTTGTTCATAATTTTTATTGGAATCGAAATTTCCAATCAGGTTTGTAAAATCTAAAAAGGCGTAATTATTAATAAGGAGAAAAAAATATCCAAAAAAAGTAATTTATTTCTACATAAAAAGTGAACCGAAATTTGTTGCCCCGTTTTTGAATCTTAATAAAAACGAAATTTGATCTCAATACCCATCCTCTGAGATCAAAAGCTTTGACTAAATTCATTAATCCGTGTCCTTAAAACCTTAATCATCCGCATTAAATTTTGGTTCTGTACAGGGGTGCCATCTCCAAAAGTCAAAACCCCGGCATTCAGTTTCAAAATCCCGGCAAAACCCCGGCAAAAATTTTCAAAACCCCGGCAAAAAACCCGGCTTTTTTAAAACGTGTTAAAATACAATATTAAAGCTTTTAAAAATATTTATACTTTATATTTCTCTTGTGATTTGACTTGTTTAAGCAATTGGGGTTGCGAAATAAAGATATCATAAGCTTGAATACAATTAAAATCGGCATTTAATTTGATAGAAATAAGAGAATTGATTAATTTGGGTTCCATACTGTTCCGTTCATCGGTTTTGAGATTTTTTAAGATCGAAAATATTGATTCACAAAATGAATTGGAAGGAAAAAAAGAGAAGAGAATTGCGACCAACTTTTTGATTAGCACGAAATTTTTGTTTTTAAACAATTTTGTCCATCGTTCTTCAATTTCTTTGTCTTCAAAACCGGTTCCAGATAATTTGTCCAATAATTCATTTAATTCAGCCACTTCATTGAATAAATTGTCCAATTCTTCCGGTGTATTGCCGCAAAATTTTTTATAGGCCTCAGAAATTTTTTGAAATGATGGCCGCTTTTCGAAAAGTAATCAGTCCGAAACATAATCCGCTAATTCATTAATGTGTGCGCTCCATTTGTTCAAATATTCGAGTGAATTTTCATAAAAGTTCTAAATAAAATAATTGGAATAATCATAAAATTAAAATGCCAACCAAAAATTCAGCTTTTAAGCGCCCACAAATGTCCAAAGAACCTTCCTCCTCAAGCCGAATCAATCGTTCATTTGCATCATTTCCAAAATAGTGCTCATCATGCGCTTGTTGAATTCTTCTTTTCAATGCGAGAAATGCTTTCATCATTTCGGGAAAAGCCAATTCTTTTTTCTAATAATAATTTCTAATTATATTGTTATTTTCTTTTTTTTTTAAACCTGACTAATCAAATTAAATTTGTTGAATTGGGCCAATGCAAAAGAGCAGAAAGAAAATAAAATCCTATATTCCTCCGCTTTTGGTGTCAAATCATCATTAAAAATTTTTCTCATAAATTTAGGGCATTCCTTGTCGCTGCAGGATCTGAAATATGATTCAATGGCCATCCATTGTCGACAAATTTCCTCGCAAATTGCTCCCAATGAAAGCCATCGCGTTGGGCAATAATCCGGGAAATTGAGAACTTTAATCTAAAATTTAACTAATATAAAATTTATTACATTAAAAATATTTACTTCCAAATTTTTTGCGACTTCCTTGTACTTTTCCCATCGCAATGCACTGTTTAAATGGCCACACAATGTTGTACAAAAATTGGCCAAATCATAATCCAATTGCTCAACTGCGTGCCTGACGGAATTGTTCGCAATATGCGACACACAACCAATCCCATTCAAAGATGGATGGTCTTAACATTTTTTAAAGCAAAAATAGATAATTTTTATTAAAAATACCTTGTTTTAACAAAAAGAACAAATTGTTTTGCCCCCTCCGCTGGATTCCTCCAAAGTTCGCATTTGTATTATCGGCCGTAAGTGCCGCCATTTTTGTCAATTCCAGCCCATTTTCAATCAAAATTTGCTTCAGAAAATTGGCCATATCAACCGCCTTCTCGCTGGGTTCATCCACAATTTTTAGCAAACGTTGTTTTGTTCCTTTTTGAATATCAAAATATCTAAATAAAAACATATATTTTTAAAATTTTGATATCAAACCTAATCACGATTGCATGGAATCGTGTTTTTTGCATTTCTGTCGAATCAATTCCTATGGAGAACCAACCGCCATTTTCATTTATTGCTTGTAAAAAACGTTGTTGCAAAAACGGATAAATCACTCCTTAAAAATAACTATTTTCAATTTTAATATTTGGTAAAAATTATACCATTAATTACTGCGGTTGTTTTGGTCCTCGCGCTTGCAAAAACCTCTGCTTGTTTGAACAATTTTGGAAGCAATTCACTAGTACAGTTTGAACATCGCATAGAAAAATTGTGAGCGCCGGAATGGAAAGCCATCAAAATTTCTGTTAGCAATATGCTTTTTTCTTCATCTTCCTTTAATTATTTTAATTTTTAATTTTTTATGAACAAAATAAACCGTTCTTTTCTTGATGAAATGATTAATTGGCTGATTTTTTCGAAAATCAGAAATGTGATCTTTGTGTTTTTTTGTTACCAAATGTTCTTTGATAAACTTATCACCATTTTTGTTTAAAGCTAAATCAGCGTTACAAGCTTTGCAATAAAAAAATCCGCTTCCTTTTTTGCTTGCTTCAATTGTTTCTTCCGGATTAGCATAACTTGGTAAAAATTTTGAATACCCACTTCCGGGTTTTCGATGCGACTTCTTTCTCTTTTTTGGTGGAGATAATCCTAAAAATTTATTCTGAATCCATTTAAAATTTTTTACTAACTTTTTTGTGATTTATTTCCATCGTCTTCGTCATCTTCACTGTTCATTTCAATTTCGTGCACTTCTTCAGCCTCGGAAATCGCTTCTTCGTCATTTTGCTCAGTTGTTTTTTCAGAATTTGTTGCTGAAATCGAAATATTCCGAACGAAATTAAGTAAATTTGATTTTTTTTGCGCCATTTTACTGAAAAAATCAATAGATGATCTTTATGTTTATTGATAAAGTTAAGAAAATTCACATTAATATTTAAGTAAGTTAAAGTAAATATTTATTTGCTTTCATTTGCGATTTGCCTCTGCCCAAAAAATTTAATTTATATAAGCAAGCAGGAAGAAATTCCCATTTTTATGTGATTGATAGAACAGATAGCTAAAATATAGAAATAGATGATAAAATAAAGAAAAATATGAAGTGAGAGATTAGAAAATGTTGGATAAATATTCAATTTTTGGCAATCATTTAAAAAAATTTAAAAACACGGCAAAACCCGGCAAAATATGAAAAACCCGGCAAAAAACCCGGCACTTTCAAAACCCCGGCAAAACCCCGGCCGGGACATCAAAAACCCGGGAAATGCCGGGTTTCCCCGGTATTATGGCAGCCCTGGTTCTGTATCATCATGTTTTTTTTATCCTTCCTAGAAAGAGCCGCAAAATTCGGAGTGCAAATTTCGCCACAAGTTTCTAATTTATCAAATCCAACAAAATTTCCAAATATGACTAAATTATAAATTTTTAAAAATTTTAATAGATGATTTTGGCCCCATCATCATCATCAATATTGTCGAAAGATATAAATATGATGAAAAATGATGTGAAAGTGAATGTTGATTTCAGCGAAATTGCTTTACAACTTTTGAAAAAGGATGAAGGAACGAATGATTTGGAAAAATGCTGTAAAGTGGGCTTTGGTATTTCTTGGAGTATTCTTTGGGAATTGGAATTATTAAAAATGAAAAATGATTCTACTATTCTGGGAGAAATGAACAAATCTATTTGGGAATCAAAAAATCATAAACAAATTGAAGAAAACATAAAGGAAATATATTTTGGTGAGTATTAGTAGGCTTCAATTATAGATTGAGCTTAAAATTATAAAATAAAATTTAGAACTTCAAAAAGCAAAAGATTTTGAAATGTGCCAAATAAAATTGAATGAAATTTGGGAAATATTGAAGAACAATGATTTTGGCCAATCGTCAAATTCTATTCATCATATAATTGAATCTGTAGGAAAATTGGACACCAACCCCAAAGTGGGGATTTTTGAAATTTTTTAAATCATGGATTTTATATATCATTGAACATGTCTTGAGTAGAAAAGCACAACTTTTCTAAAATTTTTAAATCGCACGTAATTACTAATTACGACTCGATTTTATGAAAACCAAATAATAACACAAAATCTACCTCTATAATCTAACATTTTAACCCGATATGCCCGGTCGGACCGGTCATAGAATTTTACTACCGTTC
Source organism: Pratylenchus scribneri (assembly GCA_030063045.1). Classification (NCBI taxonomy): domain Eukaryota; kingdom Metazoa; phylum Nematoda; class Chromadorea; order Rhabditida; family Pratylenchidae; genus Pratylenchus; species Pratylenchus scribneri. Next base: position 223,210 of record JAQSEB010000093.1, on the reverse strand, counting down.
AAAATGTGATCACAGGGCTAGGGTTGAGGGCTAGGGCTAGGGGCCAAGATGGGATTGAACGGAGTGAATATAGCGGAACGAAGTGATCAAAAAATTTCAAAAATTCCCACTTTGGGGGTATAGCGTCGAAAATTGCATAATGAAAATTGGCAGCCATCAAAAATGGATAAATTTACTTGGCATCCATCAAAAATGGATAAATTTATTGGAGAATTTATGGCCAAGAACAATTTTGAATTAGAATTAGTCAATGTATTCTTTGGATGGCATTGATTTTTAATATATAAATTTTTATAGGAATTTGCCGATTTCGAATTTAATAAAAAGACGGATTTGGCCAACCATGGAGAGGAATATAATATCCAGCTAATGGCATCAAAGGAATTGGCCATAGCAATTTCCGATGTAAAACAATTGATTTTGAAATTGAAAGGACAAAATGATATCAAAAAAATAAAAGAAATTGCAAATGAATTGACCAAAAATGTTAAAATACTAAAAGGCAAATTGGATGAATGGGCAAAATTGGAGGTGCCAGAAAACCTGGAATGGAGCATTTGGAAAAAGAAATTGGAGCGCATATTAAATACTAATAAATTATTTGGAAGTTTAGTGAAAAAATTGGACAAATTGTTGGAGAAAACAAAGGAATGGGAAAAGGAGGAAGCCGAAAGTGACAAAGAATTTTCTACTGGAATAATTAATGGAAATGTGCTAGAATTGACAAATCAAATTAATTTGATTAGATGGGACATACAAAGAATAATGCCGGAGGAAGAAGTAGAAGTTATTAAACATAAGGAGGCACAACAATTAATTCTAAAATTAGCTTTGCTCAGGAGATTCCTTCTTTTCAATGAAATTTCACAAAGAAATGAGCCCAAAAGAAGAAGATTCCCTTTTTTCGGTAAAATTTCACAAAATAATGTGCCAAAAATAATTAATGGTAAAAATAATATATCTAAAAAATATTTTGAAATAAAAATGATTTTTTTTAATGAATATTAATAATTAAGTTTAATAAAATTTTCCCATAAAATAGATATTTTAAAAAAACAGTACATTTGTAAAAATGCTGGAACCATTTTTACAATTAGTAAAATTTCTTTAATATTATTCTTTCTTATGAAGATAAACAAATGCAAATGGATGATGAGAAGCAACAAAAAATATTGCAACATAAATTGGAACAAAAATTCAAATGGATATTGAGAAGGCGACAACGCATTGAAGATCAAATACAAGAAAAGCAACAGAAGGAACATTTCCGAATAAAATTTAAACGAGTTTTGGCGAAAATTGGCCAAAAATTAGAAAAATCACCCACAGCAAAAGTCAACCATTCATTTTTTGAAGTCTTATTAGAAAGACCATTACGTCAATATTATTATGAAAATGAGGATAGAAATACATTGAAAATTCGCCCGCGTGCTTGGGGGGGTCACTACACGGTCACTTTGGGCGATAGTCAGTTTTAATTTTAATAGATTAGAAAAATTAAAAGAGTATTGTTAGATACCTTGAATTTCGCAGCATATTCAGGTCTTTGCAGGATTGGAACAAAGTCATGCTCCATATAATTAACATAGTGGCCATTGACACTGTCCAGAATGTCCGCGCCATGTTGGTTGATCGAATCACGGCAATTGTTCAGGAATTCCAGAGTCTTGTTTTTGCGATTGCGATTTGCGACGATTTTTGGCTCTGCCACGATCAGATGACCACCACAATAAAGAATGAGATCTTTAATTTTTACATTTTGTAAATTATGGAAAATAAAAGCATTACCACAAAGAAGATCAGTTTCATGGCTGTTCAGAAAAGGACGACCAGTTACGATTGCTTCACGGGGCTTCGAATGATCATTATTTGGTCGATACATTGGCACGAAATGCTCGCTGAAGTAGGCACCACCAAACAAAAATTGTGCCATAGCCCATCCAAATTTGCGCACTTGATCAATAAGGCCAAAAAAAGGAGTCAAGCAATTTTTGATTTCATCTTTCAGATCGAGATCCAAAATTTTCTTAGAAATTTTTTGGATTTATAATTTTATTTATTTTATGCTAATTTACCGGACTATTCCACTCATTTTGTCGAGTCAGAATTAGATCTGTGATCTGGCTGCGTGTGAAATCAGTAATGCGTCTTTCCTTTCCTTCGAATTCAATAACCATATCGGGCGCCTTCCAGTTGGTCTAGAAAAAATTAATTGTGATAATTTTTTTTGGCGATAACCTCTTTGAGATTTTTCTTGCGGTTTTAGATTTGTTCGGTTTTTTCCATTTTCTCGACCACGTGTGGCAAGGTTTGGAGAACCGGACGGATCATATCACCTTGGGAGAGCATCGCTTGAGCCATAATCTTTTGTCCTTCAGCTATTTGCCAGAGAACTTTGAACGGGACCGCGCAGTTGACATCTTAAATTTTACTTAATTAGATTTAGATAAACTTTTATTAAACCTTTATTTTGGTAAGCACTGAAGGTTTCCATGAAGTTTTCAGCATTTCCGAGGACATTCTTAGCTGCAAATTTGATATTTGTATTTTTTTCACGTTAAACTAGGTAAAAAAACCTTGTTGCATATTCGACTCGAAACGTTCCATGTTGTTGGCCATGAAAGATATTTGCTTGCTCTTTATGGTTTCGATTTTCCCAAGATCTTCGTCATCATCCGAAGAAACTTCAACTTCATCGCTTGAATATCCTCCATGAAATTGTCGCGTCGTATTGCCAATTCCATTATCAAACTAAAATTGCAATAAATGTTTTCTATTGAAAATTTTGTATAGAACCTGCTTTTGACCATTAGCAAGTTGATTCTCTTTGTTTAGATCGCTGGAATGCCCATCCAAAACCTCATTGTTATGACCCGATTTTGAAAGCGTTGTAATTTTTGGATCGACCATATTGATCCCAAAAAACAAATCTATCAACTTTATTTTTATTAGAATAAGCAACTAATTTATAATAATTAAAAAAAAGGATGGCAAACTTTATGGCTAACATTAGCCGAAAAAATAAATTAATAAAAACAAGCATAAAACTTGTAGTAAACGAAAAATCAATAAATATTTTTGCGTCAAAAAACACTTAATAAAACAGAGAAAAATGTGCAGACATTTTTTTATTTTATTGAGACATTTTATCCGAATTTTTTTGCAACGAAAGAGATTTAGAAGAAAATAATGGAAAATGAAGAATGTTCATTTCTTCAATAATGGCTAGATGAAAAAATAATATTGTTGAGAACATTTCGATTGGGAATTTTTAGGAACAGATCAAGTTTTGGGATCAAACTTTTGATGCAAAGTAAATAAAATTCAGTTAGAAAATACCTGATAAGTATTGATGTGTTAAAATAATAAATTTTGTGAATAAAATGACCTTATATTCCGTTTAGAAATTTCACTTTGACTCTAAAAATTCTTTGCATATTTTCATTTTAAACATGCATAAACCCGTTTAAAATTTTTTTGTATCATTACCAAAATTTTATTGGTTTTATAAACCATGTTTTTTCTTTAAATATTTCTGTTTTAATCCCATATAAAATAAGAGTTTATTTTTTCAGCAAAAATTCAACCAGAATTTTGGATTTTTCGATCAATTAAACGGATCACTAAATTATGAACAACAACAATCACCACCGTTTTTGGCAAGAAGATTTTGCTAAAATTGAGGATGCCTTTGACTATTTGCTGAAATCAGGACTAAATTTGGATGTCGATATTATGGTTGCTAGGAAATGGCGGGAAGCAGGTTATTATGATTTATTATGTAAACAAATTCAAACTCAACAATTTAAGTTAGTCAGAGCGCATAAACTCGTGCTTTCAGTCCGTTCTTCATATTTTGATGGCTTATTCAATTCAATGCAATCAGCCAATCAATGTCAACCGATTGTGCTCGACGACATTCAATTCACTGAATTCAATGCAATTCTGAATTTTTTCTACAAAAATGATCATTCTATGATCAACAAGGACAATATTGCTGGCATTTATTCCGCAGGTTTTTAAAAAATGAATTCCGGCCAAAATTAAATGAAAAAAAATTAAGCCAAGCGATACATGTTCTATCAAATTGCCCAAAAATGCGTGGAATTGGTTAAGGTTTGTGAACGAGACCATCATCTATTCCCTACTGACTCTTTGCTGGATCCTGCAAATGTTTTCTCTTTGTGGAAAACTGCAAATGATCATGAGGATCAGGTTTACACAAAGCTTTTAAGTCTAAACATAAAGCATTATTCTATAGCAAATGATGCACTTCTGCGGAACTTTTATTAATTTGTGCACGACTGACATACTAGATCATTGGATCATGGGCACGGAAAAATTGCTGGGAAATACAGAAGTGCAACTATTGTTGGAGCGAGACACTATTTGCATTGACGAGCAACAACTTTTCGATTATGTAATTTTTTTTAAAACAAATTATAAAATTTTTGCATTAAATTATTAAGTTCGATATTTGGGCTCATCGAAAATGTGAAAATGCTGGCATTTTTGAGCCGACCCCCGATCAGAAACGTGATCAAATGGGGGATCTGCTCTTCAAAATTAGGTTTCCGCTTTTCCCACCTACAGAATTCGTCGAAGATATCGTTAAAATATTAGATATAAATATTAAAAAATGTTTAAGTTTCAGCTAAGCGCGGAATTCTCACTGCTGCCGAAGTGAATTCTGTGCTCATCTACTTTTGTGACAATGATCGTGCCAGATCCGCTGCCATTTTGTGCCCGGGAGCGTGCTTTTCCGGCTCTGAAGAACAATAAATTCATTGCGAAATATGATCATGTTGCCAAGGTCAGCCGATTGGAATGGGAAATCAAGGAACTGAAGAAGAAAATCCAAGATGGAACGCATCAAGAGTAAAGAAATTGGCTGCATAATAATCAAACGATCAAAAAATGGATCAAACTTTTGTTATTTATATTTTTAATCATTCGTTTTATTATGAGACAACGATCAACATTTCTATTTAATTACAAAAATTCTCTTAAATTTATCATTTTTGCACCACTTGCAATTATTTTTTTGATAAAAATTACAATTATTTAATAATTTATAACTTACAATTTGTTTATTTCCAATTAAATATTTTTTTTTTCAATTTTATGTTTTCTTATAATTTAAAACTTTTTAAACAAATTTTTAGTAAAACCATTCAACGCTGATTTTTGTTGATCCTAAAACAATTGATCTTTTTTGGGAATAATATGGAAGAAGAAATGTCAACTGCCAAGAATCAAAGCCTTATGGATTGCACAAATAACCCGGGTGATCATAGCTATGCAAAAAAGAATGATCATGCGAAGCAGGAGAAAAAGGCAAAGTTATCAATAAAGGTTATATATTCTTTATTTAACATAAAATAAATTTATGTTTAATTTCAGTTGGTTGCAAGTGTCATGATGGATGCTACCGACGAACCTGGAAATCTCTCTTCGCCAATTGATGCTGAGGTAATTCTCAATATTTTAATAAAAAAGTTTCAATAACAAATTTTAAATTCTAGGCTACATTCTATATGCTGATGACCTCCACACCAATGCGAAAATCATTGGGTGTTCGTCATGGAATGGATCTGGATTTCGAGGTTTTGATTTTTAGCAATACAAAAATTTATTATTAAATGTTAAACTATTCAGCCTTCGCCAATCACTGCACCATCTGAAGAATTCGAACTAGTTGGTCAACGGGATCTGAGCAAGGTTAACACGTCTACACCATTCCGCAAATTATTTCCCGAGGTTTTAATTTTAAATATAATTTAAATAAACAAATAAATTATTAAAATCCAAAGTTTCCTCCGATCATTGAACCGCTGGAGCAAGAACTACAGGAAGACCAGGAAAATGGAATGCAGAATGTTATGAAGAGCGCTAATGAGGTAAAAAATTTAAAATAATTTATTTAAAATTATCTATTATCACAATGCAGGTTATTCCGGATCATGGAGAAGAATATGGTGATGAAAACAAGGAATATGAATTGCCAAAATCAATCAACAAGAATGATGAGGTTTTTAAAAAACGGGAATAACAATAAAATAAAAACAAAAAAAATCATTATAAAAAATTTAATATTGTGCTATTCAGGTGCGAGTCGATGCTGATCAAATTCTGGGAGAAGGAGTTCAAGAGAATGGATTGCCAGGTGCCAAAGATGGAAATGAGGTTTAAAATGGGAATAAATTATTGAAAATCCCAAAAAATCTAATTTTCAGATCAATCATGATCAACTGAATGGTGCCGAAAGGGAACAAAATAAAAGATTCGTTTGGTATATTCAATTTTTTCACTCCTACCTCTGTCAGTACCTTCCTTCATTTTATGCACCACTTGGGCCACTGTTGCAGCTCCCTTTAGCGTGTCCCCCACATATTGGAGCCAACCGCTGTTGGCCAATCGACCCATAAATGAAGTGGAATTTTCGATGCAAGCTGAAAATTGGAAATAATAATTTATTTATTAAAAAAAAGGATTAAAATTGTGTGATTCAACAGAATAAATAGATTATATTTGGTTAATTTTTAGGATAGTAAAATAAGCTAAAATTTAAAAAATTGATAAAAATAAATAGCACCGAGTGAATTTATCTTCCTGACATGAATATGCCAAATTTCTCAATGAGTGCTAAATAAATTGTCTAAAAATGTTTCTTGTCCCTAATTTTTATTTATTTTCCAAACTCACTATCTATCAATCTGGCCAATGATTCGTGCAATTCCCGAATTCTGGGCACATTTCCGTTATAATATTTCCACTGGGAATAATACATTTGGCTTTCGCATCCCCACCTTTAACAAAAATGGATTAAAAATATTATTCCAATTTTGTTTTACCTTTTCCTCGACTGGTTTGTGCCAACAATTTTGGCCTCGTATCATAAATGAGCCCTTTGGAGAATTTGGAAAGCATCGCATTCAAAATGGTCTCATCCTCCTTGCATCGCCGATTTGTTGGACCAATCAATGGTTGGCCACTTCGATAGATGGTAGACTGTAGAAAATAAATATTAAAAGTAGTGATTTTCCTTTAGGCAATTTTAGAATGCCATAAGTACAAATTTGGCCTCAATTTTGTCCAATAATTTATGTCTTCTTGGTAAGTCCCATTTATCAATGGGAAAGATACAAATTTGTAAATGGTGGCATTGCCTTACAAAAATGTCTCTGCTTAGCATCCAAAATTACCGTAAAAAATATGAAAAATTGCCAGCAGAATTTTAGCAATATTAAATAATTTTCAAAACTTTTGCCCGAAGAGAAATATTTAATAACATAATACTCACCTTTGTCCGATGATGATAGTAGGCGAGGACGGGGAAACGGCCTCCATGCCGGAATGTTGCCGAAATACGCAAATAATCGTCTCCAATGCCCTTCGGTACAATCAACTGCTCCGGATAGCTGGGACAGACCTGTCAGAAGAGTGGGTGATTATTTTTTTTAAACTATATTTAAGTTCAGATTTTAAATTGTCAATCACTAATTATCTATTTATTTAAGGACTTAATCGTAAAGTTTCTGGAGTTAAGATTTATGGTTTTTATTTTTAATGGTTTCCCTCAACAAATATATGAAAAATAGAAAAATAAGTCTAAAATGATTAAATTAAAATTTTTTTTTGCTGAAATTTTAAAAAAAAAAGCTAATAATCTAACTAATTATTTGTTATTTAATTTAAATATAAATGTCGGTTTATGACTTTTTGGTTTTGGTTTAAAACACAACAAACTATACATCAATCGACTCTTGATGAGCTCTATTAAATAGAGAGGATCAAGCACAAAAGAGTTATATTCAAAAAAACTGATCTCCCGACAAAATAATGGATTTTTCGGCAAAACCATTTAAATTTAAATCTATCGGCAAAATAATATTATCTCAAAAATAATTTAAAGGTTGACGACATTGTTGAATTGAAGTGCCAACAGCATGGAATTGAGAAGGGAAAAGAGAGGAATGAAATCGATAATGAAGGCGGACAAGATGACGAAGGGCCCACTTATTGGAGGACAATTCTTGGGAAACAAATTCAACCAATTTACAAAATAAGAAAGCAAAAGAAGAAGGATAGAGCAAAAAACTTCTTGGGCAAAGGCGGGGGCCATGATGTTGAAAAAAAGCAACAGGAGATGAAAATTGAATTGATACAAGATGAAAATGGCAAAAAATTCATTCAAATCGCACAGGTGGTTTTTTATTTACAAAAATTTATTTAATTTATTTAATAATGGAATTGAAGAATTCGAGGAAGAAGATAACAACAAATTTTCGTTTTTCAATGGATACCGCCAGTCGTTTGCTCAATGCAATGCAAGCTTTGGAAGTTGAGTGGCCAGAAAATTATGCAAAGAAGTCCAAAAATCAAGTAGGAAAAAAATAATAATAAAATTATTTCAAAAATAATATGATATTTCAATTTATTTCGTTCGTGTTAGGCCATATTGAGAAGGTCAATCATACATGCGCCTGGGGGTTGGAAGGGGGGTGGTACTTTGGTCGGATTTCGGGTACGAACCATTCAAAAAAGGTCATTTTTTTGATCCGATACCCACCGAAAAGAAGGTACCCCTTTTGGAAAAATTATTTTTGAGTAGTTTCAGCAGCAGATGAAAATTTTGAATTTCTTGGCAAAAAACCTAAATTTTACATTTTTGGACATAAATAGGCAAAAATGCAAGAAAATTTTAATGATGTTTACCAGGCGTGTGCACGGGCCCAAGAAACCCGGGGCCCGGGCTTAGGCCCGGATCGGGCCGGCCCATGCACACCCTTGATGTTTACTCATTAAAAGGGTAGTAATGGGCAAAATACGAATAAAATTTTTCAATTCTTCTGCCGCCAATACTATCCTTCAAAATTTCCAAAACCCCCAGCACATGTATGGGTCAATGCTAAAACATTTATCAAATGTTACCCATCTCCATTTTATAAAAATGTCGGCATTTAGTTTATTCAGATTGGAATTATCCTAATTAAATAATTTCTTAAATAATAAATAAAATTCGTTTTTAGCCATCCATGATTTGCCAACAAATTGTCAAAGTCGATAATTTTGAATACAAATTGGAAATCCATTTATGCTCGAACAAACAATTGGACTTTCGAATGGAGGCAACAAATAAAGAAGCAATGGAACTGCTCGAACCAATCCCAATTGATGTTTTCTATTGGTTGAAGGAACAAATGGCCGAATTGCTAGACGAATAATTGGTTGGTTGCTGGTTGGATGAAAAAGATACATTCCTGTAACAATTGATTTAATGCTATTTATTTTCCATCCTAATCTCACTTACCTATTTATTTTTTTATTGTTTGATAAAATTAAAATTATTACAATTTATATCTGATGCAAAATAATTTTATAGGTAATCGTGGAAAAAATATCGAATACGTGTAACAAAATTTAGAGAATCAAATATGTATAAAACGATAAAATAATCGATAAAATTATCATCTATAACAAAAATAAATCTCAGAAAAATATTTATAGTCGAAAAAAAGTTGGAAATTTTCGAAAAGTGAAGGGTCCCTAATAGTGTTCTAAATTTTTCAAAAATTTTTATCTATCTTACCTTCATCGACTCATCATTCATCATTACGATAAACAAGAGAAAGAATTTGCAATCGATTTCGTATAAAATTCAATAATAAAAAAATTATCGTAGCGCAAAGGAAATAATAGTGTTCATTAAATAATCCGTCAAATTTTCTGATTTTTTTTAAAAAAAAATTATTTTAATACTTTCTAAATAAATGTAATTGTCTCAGGCCAATTGAAAATATCTTGTTCTTTAAATCTGTATTTTTACTAAATTAAGTATGTTTTAACCTACAATTAGACGGATGGCCATAATTCACTTATTTTTTAAGATATTGAATTTTCGTTTTCTGATTCGGAATCTACATTAATAGTTGAAGAGATATGGCCTTCCGTCGAATTGAACAATTAAAATATATTGGGTCATAAATACGATAATAGAAAAATTTTTAAAAAAAAATATTGGAATTTTTAAAAAGTTGATTCTTGTAGTATTTTTAATGTAGATTCCGAATCTATAAACGAAAATTCATTAACTTAAAAAATTAGGGAGTTATGGCCTTCCGTCGATTGACCCTCAAAATATACCTAGTTAGGTAAAAATACGGATTTCTCGAATATGATATTTTCAATTGATCATAGACCAATACTATTATTTTTAGAATATTAAAATAAAATTTTAAACAAAAAATTAGAAGATTTGTTGGAATAGTTGAAGAGATATGGCCTTCCGTCGAATTGAACAATTAAAATATATTGGGTCATAAATACGATAATAGAAAAATTTTTAAAAAAAAAATATTGGAATTTTTAAAAAGTTGATTCTAGTAGTATTTTTAATGTAGATTCCGAATCTGTAAACGAAAATTCATTATCTTAAAAAATTAGTGACTTATGGCCTTCCGTCCATTGATCCTCAAAATATACCTAGTCAGGTAAAAATACGGATTTCTCGAATATGATATTTTCAATTGATCATAGACCAATACTATTATTTTTAGAATATTAAAATAAAATTTTAAACAAAAAATTAGAAGATTTGTTGGAATAGTTGAAGAGATATGGCCTTCCGTCGAATTGAACAATTAAAATATATTGGGTCATAAATACGATAATAGAAAAATTTTTAAAAAAAAATATTGGAATTTTTGAAAAGTTGATTCTAGTAGTATTTTTAATATAGATTCAGAATCTGAAAACGAAAATTCATTATCTTAAAAAATTAGGGACTTATGGCCTTCCGTCGATTGACCCTCAAAATATGACCCTGAAAATATACATTGTTAGGTAAAATACGGATTTCTCGAATATGATATTTTCAATTGATCATAGACCAATACTATTATTTTTAGAATATTAAAATAAAATTTTAAACAAAAAATTAGAAGATTTGTTGGAATAGTTGAAGAGATATGGCCTTCCGTCGAATTGAACAATTAAAATATATTGGGTCATAAATACGATAATAGAAAAATTTTTAAAAAAAAATATTGGAATTTTTAAAAATTTTATTCTTGTAGTATTTTTAATGTAGATTCCGAATCTGTAAACGAAAATACATTATCTTAAAAAATTAGGGACTTATGGCCTTCCGTCGATTGACCCTCAAAATATACCTAGTTAGGTAAAAATACGGATTTCTCGAATATGATATTTTCAATTGATCATAGACTAATACTATTATTTTTAGAATATTAAAATAAATTTTTTACCAAAAAATTAGAAGATTTGTTGGAATAGTTGAAGAGATATGGCCTTCCGTCGAATTGAACAATTAAAATATATTGGGTCATAAATACGATAATAGAATAATTTTTAATAAAAAAATATTGGAATTTTTAAAAAGTTGATTCTAGTAGTATTTTTAATGTAGATTCAGAATCTGAAAACGAAAATTCATTATCTTAAAAAATTAGGGAATTATGGCCTTCCGTCGATTGACCCTCAAAATATGACCCTGAAAATATACATAGTTAGGTAAAAATACGGATTTCTCGAATATTATATTTTCAATTGATCATAGACCAATACTATTATTTTTAGAATATTAAAATAAAATTTTAAACAAAAAATTAGAAGATTTGTTGGAATAGTTGAAGAGATATGGCCTTCCGTCGAATTGAACAATTAAAATATATTGGGTCATAAATACGATAATAGAAAAATTTTTAAAAAAAAATATTGGAATTTTTAAAAATTTTATTCTTGTAGTATTTTTAATGTAGATTCCGAATCTGTAAACGAAAATACATTATCTTAAAAAATTAGGGACTTATGGCCTTCCGTCGATTGACCCTCAAAATATACCTAGTTAGGTAAAAATACGGATTTCTCGAATATGATATTTTCAATTGATCATAGACCAATACTATTATTTTTAGAATATTAAAATAAATTTTTTACCAAAAAATTAGAAGATTTGTTGGAATAGTTGAAGAGATATGGCCTTCCGTCGAATTGAACAATTAAAATATATTGGGTCATAAATACGATAATAGAAAAATTTTTAATAAAAAAATATTGGAATTTTTAAAAAGTTGATTCTAGTAGTATTTTTAATGTAGATTCAGAATCTGAAAACGAAAATTCATTATCTTAAAAAATTAGGGAATTATGGCCTTCCGTCGATTGACCCTCAAAATATGACCCTGAAAATATACATAGTTAGGTAAAAATACGGATTTCTCGAATATTATATTTTCAATTGATCATAGACCAATACTATTATTTTTAGAATATTAAAATAAAATTTTAAACAAAAAATTAGAAGATTTGTTGGAATAGTTGAAGAGATATGGCCTTCCGTCGAATTGAACAATTAAAATATATTGGGTCATAAATACGATAATAGAAAAATTTTTAAAAAAAAATATTGGAATTTTTGAAAAGTTGATTCTAGTAGTATTTTTAATATAGATTCAGAATCTGAAAACGAAAATTCATTATCTTAAAAAATTAGGGACTTATGGCCTTCCGTCGATTGACCCTCAAAATATGACCCTGAAAATATACATAGTTAGGTAAAAATACGGATTTCTCGAATATGATATTTTCAATTGATCATAGACCAATACTATTATTTTTAGAATATTAAAATAAAATTTTAAACAAAAAATTAGAAGATTTGTTGGAATAGTTGAAGAGATATGGCCTTCCGTCGAATTGAACAATTAAAATATATTGGGTCATAAATACGATAATAGAAAAATTTTTAAAAAAAAATATTGGAATTTTTAAAAATTTTATTCTTGTAGTATTTTTAATATAGATTCAGAATCTGAAAACGAAAATTCATTATCTTAAAAAATTAGGGAATTATGGCCTTCCGTCGATTGACCCTCAAAATATGACCCTGAAAATATACATAGTTAGGTAAAAATACGGATTTCTCGAATATTATATTTTCAATTGATCATAGACCAATACTATTATTTTTAGAATATTAAAATAAAATTTTAAACAAAAAATTAGAAGATTTGTTGGAATAGTTGAAGAGATATGGCCTTCCGTCGAATTGAACAATTAAAATATATTGGGTCATAAATACGATAATAGAAAAATTTTTAAAAAAAAATATTGGAATTTTTAAAAATTTTATTCTTGTAGTATTTTTAATGTAGATTCCGAATCTGTAAACGAAAATACATTATCTTAAAAAATTAGGGACTTATGGCCTTCCGTCGATTGACCCTCAAAATATACCTAGTTAGGTAAAAATACGGATTTCTCGAATATGATATTTTCAATTGATCATAGACCAATACTATTATTTTTAGAATATTAAAATAAATTTTTTACCAAAAAATTAGAAGATTTGTTGGAATAGTTGAAGAGATATGGCCTTCCGTCGAATTGAACAATTAAAATATATTGGGTCATAAATACGATAATAGAATAATTTTTAATAAAAAAAATATTGGAATTTTTAAAAAGTTGATTCTAGTAGTATTTTTAATGTAGATTCAGAATCTGAAAACGAAAATTCATTATCTTAAAAAATTAGGGAATTATGGCCTTCCGTCGATTGACCCTCAAAATATGACCCTGAAAATATACATAGTTAGGTAAAAATACGGATTTCTCGAATATGATATTTTCAATTGATCATAGACCAATACTATTATTTTTAGAATATTAAAATAAAATTTTAAACAAAAAATTAGAAGATTTGTTGGAATAGTTGAAGAGATATGGCCTTCCGTCGAATTGAACAATTAAAATATATTGGGTCATAAATACGATAATAGAAAAATTTTTAAAAAAAAATATTGGAATTTTTAAAAATTTTATTCTTGTAGTATTTTTAATGTAGATTCCGAATCTGTAAACGAAAATACATTATCTTAAAAAATTAGGGACTTATGGCCTTCCGTCGATTGACCCTCAAAATATACCTAGTTAGGTAAAAATACGGATTTCTCGAATATGATATTTTCAATTGATCATAGACCAATACTATTATTTTTAGAATATTAAAATAAATTTTTTACCAAAAAATTAGAAGATTTGTTGGAATAGTTGAAGAGATATGGCCTTCCGTCGAATTGAACAATTAAAATATATTGGGTCATAAATACGATAATAGAAAAATTTTAAAAAAAAAATATTGGAATTTTTAAAAATTTTATTCTTGTAGTATTTTTAATGTAGATTCCGAATCTGTAAACGAAAATACATTATCTTAAAAAATTAGGGACTTATGGCCTTCCGTCGATTGACCCTCAAAATATACCTAGTTAGATAAAAATACGGATTTCTCGAATATGATATTTTCAATTGATCATAGACCAATACTATTATTTTTAGAATATTAAAATAAAATTTTAAACAAAAAATTAGAAGATTTGTTGGAATAGTTGAAGAGATATGGCCTTCCGTCGAATTGAACAATTAAAATATATTGGGTCATAAATACGATAATAGAAAAATTCTTAAAAAAAAATATTGGAATTTTTAAAAATTTTATTCTTGTAGTATTTTTAATGTAGATTCCGAATCTGTAAACGAAAATACATTATCTTAAAAAATTAGGGACTTATGGCCTTCCGTCGATTGACCCTCAAAATATACCTAGTTAGGTAAAAATACGGATTTCTCGAATATGATATTTTCAATTGATCATAGACCAATACTATTATTTTTAGAATATTAAAATAAATTTTTTACCAAAAAATTAGAAGATTTGTTGGAATAGTTGAAGAGATATGGCCTTCCGTCGAATTGAACAATTAAAATATATTGGGTCATAAATACGATAATAGAAAAATTTTTAATAAAAAAATATTGGAATTTTTAAAAAGTTGATTCTAGTAGTATTTTTAATGTAGATTCAGAATCTGAAAACGAAAATTCATTATCTTAAAAAATTAGGGAATTATGGCCTTCCGTCGATTGACCCTCAAAATATGACCCTGAAAATATACATAGTTAGGTAAAAATACGGATTTCTCGAATATTATATTTTCAATTGATCATAGACCAATACTATTATTTTTAGAATATTAAAATAAATTTTTTACCAAAAAATTAGAAGATTTGTTGGAATAGTTGAAGAGATATGGCCTTCCGTCGAATTGAACAATTAAAATATATTGGGTCATAAATACGATAATAGAAAAATTTTTAATAAAAAAATATTGGAATTTTTAAAAAGTTGATTCTAGTAGTATTTTTAATGTAGATTCAGAATCTGAAAACGAAAATTCATTATCTTAAAAAATTAGGGAATTATGGCCTTCCGTCGATTGACCCTCAAAATATGACCCTGAAAATATACATAGTTAGGTAAAAATACGGATTTCTCGAATATTATATTTTCAATTGATCATAGACCAATACTATTATTTTTAGAATATTAAAATAAATTTTTTACCAAAAAATTAGAAGATTTGTTGGAATAGTTGAAGAGATATGGCCTTCCGTCGAATTGAACAATTAAAATATATTGGGTCATAAATACGATAATAGAAAAATTTTTAATAAAAAAATATTGGAATTTTTAAAAAGTTGATTCTAGTAGTATTTTTAATGTAGATTCCGAATCTGTAAACGAAAATACATTATCTTAAAAAATTAGGGACTTATGGCCTTCCGTCGATTGACCCTCAAAATATACCTAGTTAGGTAAAAATACGGATTTCTCGAATATGATATTTTCAATTGATCATAGACCAATACTATTATTTTTAGAATATTAAAATAAAATTTTAAACAAAAAATTAGAAGATTTGTTGGAATAGTTGAAGAGATATGGCCTTCCGTCGAATTGAACAATTAAAATATATTGGGTCATAAATACGATAATAGAAAAATTTTTAAAAAAAAATATTGGAATTTTTAAAAATTTTATTCTTGTAGTATTTTTAATGTAGATTCCGAATCTGTAAACGAAAATACATTATCTTAAAAAATTAGGGACTTATGGCCTTCCGTCGATTGACCCTCAAAATATGACCCTGAAAATATACATAGTTAGGTAAAAATACGGATTTCTCGAATATTATATTTTCAATTGATCATAGACCAATACTATTATTTTTAGAATATTAAAATAAATTTTTTACCAAAAAATTAGAAGATTTGTTGGAATAGTTGAAGAGATATGGCCTTCCGTCGAATTGAACAATTAAAATATATTGGGTCATAAATACGATAATAGAAAAATTTTTAATAAAAAAATATTGGAATTTTTAAAAAGTTGATTCTAGTAGTATTTTTAATGTAGATTCAGAATCTGAAAACGAAAATTCATTATCTTAAAAAATTAGGGAATTATGGCCTTCCGTCGATTGACCCTCAAAATATGACCCTGAAAATATACATAGTTAGGTAAAAATACGGATTTCTCGAATATTATATTTTCAATTGATCATAGACCAATACTATTATTTTTAGAATATTAAAATAAAATTTTAAACAAAAAATTAGAAGATTTGTTGGAATAGTTGAAGAGATATGGCCTTCCGTCGAATTGAACAATTAAAATATATTGGGTCATAAATACGATAATAGAAAAATTTTTAATAAAAAAATATTGGAATTTTTAAAAAGTTGATTCTAGTAGTATTTTTAATGTAGATTCAGAATCTGAAAACGAAAATTCATTATCTTAAAAAATTGGGGAATTATGGCCTTCCGTCGATTGACCCTCAAAATATGACCCTGAAAATATACATAGTTAGGTAAAAATACGGATTTCTCGAATATTATATTTTCAATTGATCATAGACCAATACTATTATTTTTAGAATATTAAAATAAATTTTTTACCAAAAAATTAGAAGATTTGTTGGAATAGTTGAAGAGATATGGCCTTCCGTCGAATTGAACAATTAAAATATATTGGGTCATAAATACGATAATAGAAAAATTTTTAAAAAAAAATATTGGAATTTTTAAAAATTTTATTCTTGTAGTATTTTTAATGTAGATTCCGAATCTGTAAACGAAAATACATTATCTTAAAAAATTAGGGACTTATGGCCTTCCGTCGATTGACCCTCAAAATATACCTAGTTAGGTAAAAATACGGATTTCTCGAATATGATATTTTCAATTGATCATAGACCAATACTATTATTTTTAGAATATTAAAATAAAATTTTAAACAAAAAATTAGAAGATTTGTTGGAATAGTTGAAGAGATATGGCCTTCCGTCGAATTGAACAATTAAAATATATTGGGTCATAAATACGATAATAGAAAAATTTTTAAAAAAAAATATTGGAATTTTTAAAAATTTTATTCTTGTAGTATTTTTAATGTAGATTCCGAATCTGTAAACGAAAATACATTATCTTAAAAAATTAGGGACTTATGGCCTTCCGTCGATTGACCCTCAAAATATACCTAGTTAGGTAAAAATACGGATTTCTCGAATATGATATTTTCAATTGATCATAGACCAATACTATTATTTTTAGAATATTAAAATAAATTTTTTACCAAAAAATTAGAAGATTTGTTAGAATAGTTGAAGAGATATGGCCTTCCGTCGAATTGAACAATTAAAATATATTGGGTCATAAATACGATAATAGAAAAATTTTTAATAAAAAAATATTGGAATTTTTAAAAAGTTGATTCTAGTAGTATTTTTAATGTAGATTCAGAATCTGAAAACGAAAATTCATTATCTTAAAAAATTAGGGAATTATGGCCTTCCGTCGATTGACCCTCAAAATATGACCCTGAAAATATACATAGTTCAGAGTTGCCATAATACCGGGGAAACCCGGCATTTCCCGGGTTTTTGATGTCCCGGCCGGGGTTTTGCCGGGGTTTTGAAAGTGCCGGGTTTTTTGCCGGGTTTTTCATATTTTGCCGGGTTTTGCCGTGTTTTTAAATTTTTAGCTAAATTTTTCGCTGCGCGGCCATTTTTGGGTCTAATTTTTCGCTGCGCGGCCATTTTTAGCTAATTTTTCTTCCAATCAGGGCCCATTTTTAGCTATTTTTTCTCCCTATCAGGGCTTTTTTAGCTACTTTTTCTACCTATCAGGGCCATTTTTAGCTAATTTTTTTCCTTCCTTCACGGCTTTTTCTGGCTAAACTTTTTGACGGCAGACCGATTTTTAAAGCTTATGATATCTTTATTTCATAACGCACATGCTCAAAAAGTCAATTAAAAATATGCTCAAAAAGTCAATTAAAAATATAAATCTGAAGTAGAAAATTTTTACAAGCTTTTAAATTGCATTTTAACACGTTTTAAAAGATGCCGGGTTTTTACCGGGGTTTTGAAAATTTTTGCCGGAGTTTTGCCGGGTTTTTAGACCCGAATGCCGGGATTTTGCATTTTGGAGATGGCATCCCTGACATAGTTAGGTAAAAATACGGATTTCTCGAATATTATATTTTCAATTGTTCATAGACCAATACTATTATTTTTAGAATATTAAAATAAATTTTTTACCAAAAAATTAGAAGATTTGTTGGAATAGTTGAAGAGATATGGCCTTCCGTCGAATTGAACAATTAAAATATATTGGGTCATAAATACGATAATAGAAAAATTTTTAATAAAAAAATATTGGAATTTTTAAAAAGTTGATTCTAGTAGTATTTTTAATGTAGATTCAGAATCTGAAAACGAAAATTCATTATCTTAAAAAATTAGGGAATTATGGCCTTCCGTCGATTGACCCTCAAAATATGACCCTGAAAATATACATAGTTAGGTAAAAATACGGATTTCTCGAATATTATATTTTCAATTGATCATAGACCAATACTATTATTTTTAGAATATTAAAATAAATTTTTTACCAAAAAATTAGAAGATTTGTTGGAATAGTTGAAGAGATATGGCCTTCCGTCGAATTGAACAATTAAAATATATTGGGTCATAAATATGATAATAGAAAAATTTTTAAAAAAAAATATTGGAATTTTTAAAAAGTTGATTCTAGTAGTATTTTTAATATAGATTCAGAATCTGAAAACGAAAATTCATTATCTTAAAAAATTAGGGACTTATGTCCTTCCGTCGATTGACCCTCAAAATATGACCCTGAAAATATACATAGTTAGGTAAAAATACGGATTTCTCGAATATGATATTTTCAATTGATCATAGACCAATACTATTATTTTTAGAATATTAAAATAAATTTTTTACCAAAAAATTAGAAGATTTGTTGGAATAGTTGAAGAGATATGGCCTTCCGTCGAATTGAACAATTAAAATATATTGGGTCATAAATATGATAATAGAAAAATTTTTAAAAAAAAATATTGGAATTTTTAAAAAGTTGATTCTAGTAGTATTTTTAATATAGATTCAGAATCTGAAAACGAAAATTCATTATCTTAAAAAATTAGGGAATTATGTCCTTCCGTCGATTGACCCTCAAAATATGACCCTGAAAATATACATAGTTAGGTAAAAATACGGATTTCTCGAATATGATATTTTCAATTGATCATAGACCAATACTATTATTTTTAGAATATTAAAATAAATTTTTTACCAAAAAATTAGAAGATTTTTTGGAATAGTTGAAGAGATATGGCCTTCCGTCGAATTGAACAATTAAAATATATTGGGTCATAAATACGATAATAGAAAAATTTAAAAAAAAAAAATATTGGAATTTTTAAAAATTTTATTCTTGTAGTATTTTTAATGTAGATTCCGAATCTGAAAACGAAAATTCATTATCTTAAAAAATTAGGGACTTATGGCCTTCCGTCGATTGACTCTCAAAATATGACCCTGAAAATATACATAGTTAGGTAAAAATACGGATTTCTCGAATATGATATTTTCAATTGATCATAGACTAATACTATTATTTTTAGAATATTAAAATAAATTTTTTACCAAAAAATTAGAAGATTTGTTGGAATAGTTGAAGAGATATGGCCTTCCGTCGAATTGAACAATTAAAATATATTGGGTCATATATACGATAATAGAAAAATTTTTAAAAAAAATATTGGAATTTTTAAAAAGTTGATTCTAGTAGTATTTTTAATGTAGATTCCGAATCTGAAAACGAAAATTCATTATCTTATAAAATTGGGGACTTATGGCCTTCCGTCGATTGACCCTCAAAATATGACCCTGAAAATATACATAGTTAGGTAAAAATACGGATTTCTCGAATATTATATTTTCAATTGATCATAGACCAATACTATTATTTTTAGAATATTAAAATAAATTTTTTACCAAAAAATTAGAAGATTTGTTGGAATAGTTGAAGAGATATGGCCTTCCGTCGAATTGAACAATTAAAATATATTGGGTCATAAATATGATAATAGAAAAATTTTTAAAAAAAAATATTGGAATTTTTAAAAAGTTGATTCTAGTAGTATTTTTAATATAGATTCAGAATCTGAAAACGAAAATTCATTATCTTAAAAAATTAGGGACTTATGTCCTTCCGTCGATTGACCCTCAAAATATGACCCTGAAAATATACATAGTTAGGTAAAAATACGGATTTCTCGAATATGATATTTTCAATTGATCATAGACCAATACTATTATTTTTAGAATATTAAAATAAATTTTTTACCAAAAAATTAGAAGATTTGTTGGAATAGTTGAAGAGATATGGCCTTCCGTCGAATTGAACAATTAAAATATATTGGGTCATAAATATGATAATAGAAAAATTTTTAAAAAAAAATATTGGAATTTTTAAAAAGTTGATTCTAGTAGTATTTTTAATATAGATTCAGAATCTGAAAACGAAAATTCATTATCTTAAAAAATTAGGGAATTATGTCCTTCCGTCGATTGACCCTCAAAATATGACCCTGAAAATATACATAGTTAGGTAAAAATACGGATTTCTCGAATATGATATTTTCAATTGATCATAGACCAATACTATTATTTTTAGAATATTAAAATAAATTTTTTACCAAAAAATTAGAAGATTTTTTGGAATAGTTGAAGAGATATGGCCTTCCGTCGAATTGAACAATTAAAATATATTGGGTCATAAATACGATAATAGAAAAATTTAAAAAAAAAAAATATTGGAATTTTTAAAAATTTTATTCTTGTAGTATTTTTAATGTAGATTCCGAATCTGAAAACGAAAATTCATTATCTTAAAAAATTAGGGACTTATGGCCTTCCGTCGATTGACTCTCAAAATATGACCCTGAAAATATACATAGTTAGGTAAAAATACGGATTTCTCGAATATGATATTTTCAATTGATCATAGACTAATACTATTATTTTTAGAATATTAAAATAAATTTTTTACCAAAAAATTAGAAGATTTGTTGGAATAGTTGAAGAGATATGGCCTTCCGTCGAATTGAACAATTAAAATATATTGGGTCATATATACGATAATAGAAAAATTTTTAAAAAAAATATTGGAATTTTTAAAAAGTTGATTCTAGTAGTATTTTTAATGTAGATTCCGAATCTGAAAACGAAAATTCATTATCTTAAAAAATTAGGGACTTATGTCCTTCCGTCGATTGACCCTCAAAATATGACCCTGAAAATATACATAGTTAGGTAAAAATACGGATTTCTCGAATATGATATTTTCAATTGATCATAGACCAATACTATTATTTTTAGAATATTAAAATAAATTTTTTACCAAAAAATTAGAAGATTTGTTGTAATAGTTGAAGAGATATGGCCTTCCGTCGAATTGAACAATTAAAATATATTGGGTCATAAATATGATAATAGAAAAATTTTTAAAAAAAAATATTGGAATTTTTAAAAAGTTGATTCTAGTAGTATTTTTAATATAGATTCAGAATCTGAAAACGAAAATTCATTATCTTAAAAAATTAGGGACTTATGTCCTTCCGTCGATTGACCCTCAAAATATGACCCTGAAAATATACATAGTTAGGTAAAAATACGGATTTCTCGAATATGATATTTTCAATTGATCATAGACCAATACTATTATTTTTAGAATATTAAAATAAATTTTTTACCAAAAAATTAGAAGATTTGTTGGAATAGTTGAAGAGATATGGCCTTCCGTCGAATTGAACAATTAAAATATATTGGGTCATAAATACGATAATAGAAAAATTTTTAAAAAAAAATATTGGAATTTTTAAAAATTTTATTCTTGTAGTATTATTAATGTAGATTCCGAATCTGTAAACGAAAATACATTATCTTAAAAAATTAGGGACTTATGGCCTTCCGTCGATTGACCCTCAAAATATGACCCTGAAAATATACATAGTTAGGTAAAAATACGGATTTCTCGAATATGATATTTTCAATTGATCATAGACTAATACTATTATTTTTAGAATATTAAAATAAATTTTTTACCAAAAAATTAGAAGATTTGTTGGAATAGTTGAAGAGATATGGCCTTCCGTCGAATTGAACAATTAAAATATATTGGGTCATATATACGATAATAGAAAAATTTTTAAAAAAAATATTGGAATTTTTAAAAAGTTGATTCTAGTAGTATTTTTAATATAGATTCAGAATCTGAAAACGAAAATTCATTATCTTAAAAAATTAGGGACTTATGTCCTTCCGTCGATTGACCCTCAAAATATGACCCTGAAAATATACATAGTTAGGTAAAAATACGGATTTCTCGAATATGATATTTTCAATTGATCATAGACCAATACTATTATTTTTAGAATATTAAAATAAATTTTTTACCAAAAAATTAGAAGATTTGTTGGAATAGTTGAAGAGATATGGCCTTCCGTCGAATTGAACAATTAAAATATATTGGGTCATAAATACGATAATAGAAAAATTTTTAAAAAAAAATATTGGAATTTTTAAAAATTTTATTCTTGTAGTATTATTAATGTAGATTCCGAATCTGTAAACGAAAATACATTATCTTAAAAAATTAGGGACTTATGGCCTTCCGTCGATTGACCCTCAAAATATGACCCTGAAAATATACATAGTTAGGTAAAAATACGGATTTCTCGAATATGATATTTTCAATTGATCATAGACTAATACTATTATTTTTAGAATATTAAAATAAATTTTTTACCAAAAAATTAGAAGATTTGTTGGAATAGTTGAAGAGATATGGCCTTCCGTCGAATTGAACAATTAAAATATATTGGGTCATATATACGATAATAGAAAAATTTTAAAAAAAAATATTGGAATTTTTAAAAAGTTGATTCTAGTAGTATTTTTAATGTAGATTCCGAATCTGAAAACGAAAATTCATTATCTTAAAAATTAGGGACTTATGTCCTTCCGTCGATTGACCCTCAAAATATGACCCTGAAAATATACATAGTTAGGTAAAAATACGGATTTCTCGAATATGATATTTTCAATTGATCATAGACCAATACTATTATTTTTAGAATATTAAAATAAATTTTTTACCAAAAAATTAGAAGATTTGTTGGAATAGTTGAAGAGATATGGCCTTCCGTCGAAATGAACAATTAAAATATATTGGGTCATAAATACGATAATAGAAAAATTTTAAAAAAAAAATTTTGGAATTTTTAAAAAGTTGATTCTAGTAGTATTTTTAATATAGATTCAGAATCTGAAAACGAAAATTCATTATCTTAAAAAATTAGGGACTTATGGCCTTCTGACCCTCAAAATATGACCCTGAAAATATACATAGTTAGGTAAAAATACGGATTTCTCGAATATGATATTTTCAATTGATCATAGACCAATACTATTATTTTTAGAATATTAAAATAAATTTTTTACCAAAAAATTAGAAGATTTGTTGGAATAGTTGAAGAGATATGGCCTTCCGTCGAATTGAACAATTAAAATATATTGGGTCATAAATATGATAATAGAAAAATTTTTAAAAAAAAATATTGGAATTTTTAAAAAGTTGATTCTAGTAGTATTTTTAATATAGATTCAGAATCTGAAAACGAAAATTCATTATCTTAAAAAATTAGGGACTTATGTCCTTCCGTCGATTGACCCTCAAAATATGACCCTGAAAATATACATAGTTAGGTAAAAATACGGATTTCTCGAATATGATATTTTCAATTGATCATAGACCAATACTATTATTTTTAGAATATTAAAATAAATTTTTTACCAAAAAATTAGAAGATTTGTTGGAATAGTTGAAGAGATATGGCCTTCCGTCGAATTGAACAATTAAAATATATTGGGTCATAAATACGATAATAGAAAAATTTTTAAAAAAAATATTGGAATTTTTAAAAAGTTGATTCTAGTAGTATTATTAATGTAGATTCCGAATCTGTAAACGAAAATACATTATCTTAAAAAATTAGGGACTTATGGCCTTCCGTCGATTGACCCTCAAAATATGACCCTGAAAATATACATAGTTAGGTAAAAATACGGATTTCTCGAATATGATATTTTCAATTGATCATAGACTAATACTATTATTTTTAGAATATTAAAATAAATTTTTTACCAAAAAATTAGAAGATTTGTTGGAATAGTTGAAGAGATATGGCCTTCCGTCGAATTGAACAATTAAAATATATTGGGTCATATATACGATAATAGAAAAATTTTTAAAAAAAATATTGGAATTTTTAAAAAGTTGATTCTAGTAGTATTTTTAATGTAGATTCCGAATCTGAAAACGAAAATTCATTATCTTAAAAAATTAGGGACTTATGTCCTTCCGTCGATTGACCCTCAAAATATGACCCTGAAAATATACATAGTTAGGTAAAAATACGGATTTCTCGAATATGATATTTTCAATTGATCATAGACCAATACTATTATTTTTAGAATATTAAAATAAATTTTTTACCAAAAAATTAGAAGATTTGTTGGAATAGTTGAAGAGATATGGCCTTCCGTCGAAATGAACAATTAAAATATATTGGGTCATAAATACGATAATAGAAAAATTTTTAAAAAAAAATTTTGGAATTTTTAAAAAAATTGATTCTAGTAGTATTTTTAATGTAGATTCAGAATCTATTAACGAAAATTCATTATCTTAAAAAATTAGGGACTTATGGCCTTCTGACCCTCAAAATAAGACCCTGAAAATATACATAGTTAGGTAAAAATACGGATTTCTCGAATATGATATTTTCAATTGATCATAGACCAATACTATTATTTTTAGAATATTAAAATAAATTTTTTACCAAAAAATTAGAAGATTTGTTGGAATAGTTGAAGAGATATGGCCTTCCGTCGAATTGAACAATTAAAATATATGGTCATAAATACGATAATAGAAAAATTTTTAAAAAAAAATATTGGAATTTTTAAAAAGTTGATTCTAGTAGTATTTTTAATGTAGATTCAGAATCTATTAACGAAAATTCATTATCTTAAAAAATTAGGGACTTATGGCCTTCCGTCGATTGACCCTCAAAATATGACCCTGAAAATATACATAGTTAGGTAAAAATACGGATTTCTCGAATATGATATTTTCAATTGATCATAGACCAATACTATTATTTTTAGAATATTAAAATAAATTTTTTACCAAAAAATTAGAAGATTTGTTGGTATAGTTGAAGAGATATGGCCTTCCGTCGAATTGAACAATTAAAATATATGGTCATAAATACGATAATAGAAAAATTTTTAATAAAAAAATATTGGAATTTTTAAAAAGTTGATTCTAGTAGTATTTTTAATGTAGATTCAGAATCTGAAAACGAAAATTCATTATCTTAAAAAATTAGGGACTTATGGCCTTCCGTCGATTGATCCTCAAAATATACCTAGTTAAGTAAAAATACGGATTTCTCGAATATGATATTTTCAATTGATCATAGACCAATACTATTATTTTTAGAATATTAAAATAAATTTTTTACCAAAAAATTAGAAGATTTGTTGGAATAGTTGAAGAGATATGGCCTTCCGTCGAATTGAACAATTAAAATATATTGGGTCATATATACGATAATAGAAAAATTTTTAAAAAAAATATTGGAATTTTTAAAAAGTTGATTCTAGTAGTATTTTTAATGTAGATTCCGAATCTGAAAACGAAAATTCATTATCTTAAAAAATTAGGGACTTATGTCCTTCCGTCGATTGACCCTCAAAATATGACCCTGAAAATATACATAGTTAGGTAAAAATACGGATTTCTCGAATATGATATTTTCAATTGATCATAGACCAATACTATTATTTTTAGAATATTAAAATAAATTTTTTACCAAAAAATTAGAAGATTTGTTGGAATAGTTGAAGAGATATGGCCTTCCGTCGAAATGAACAATTAAAATATATTGGGTCATAAATACGATAATAGAAAAATTTTTAAAAAAAAATTTTGGAATTTTTAAAAAAATTGATTCTAGTAGTATTTTTAATGTAGATTCAGAATCTGAAAACGAAAATTCATTATCTTAAAAAATTAGGGACTTATGGCCTTCTGACCCTCAAAATAAGACCCTGAAAATATACATAGTTAGGTAAAAATACGGATTTCTCGAATATGATATTTTCAATTGATCATAGACCAATACTATTATTTTTAGAATATTAAAATAAATTTTTTACCAAAAAATTAGAAGATTTGTTGGAATAGTTGAAGAGATATGGCCTTCCGTCGAATTGAACAATTAAAATATATGGTCATAAATACGATAATAGAAAAATTTTTAAAAAAAAATATTGGAATTTTTAAAAAGTTGATTCTAGTAGTATTTTTAATGTAGATTCAGAATCTATTAACGAAAATTCATTATCTTAAAAAATTAGGGACTTATGGCCTTCCGTCGATTGACCCTCAAAATATGACCCTGAAAATATACATAGTTAGGTAAAAATACGGATTTCTCGAATATGATATTTTCAATTGATCATAGACCAATACTATTATTTTTAGAATATTAAAATAAATTTTTTACCAAAAAATTAGAAGATTTGTTGGTATAGTTGAAGAGATATGGCCTTCCGTCGAATTGAACAATTAAAATATATGGTCATAAATACGATAATAGAAAAATTTTTAAAAAAAAATTTTGGAATTTTTAGAAAAGTTGATTCTAGTAGTATTTTTAATGTAGATTCAGAATCTGAAAACGAAAATTCATTATCTTAAAAAATTAGGGACTTATGGCCTTCCGTCGATTGACCCTCAAAATATGACCCTGAAAATATACATAGTTAGGTAAAAATACGGATTTCTCCAATATGATATTTTCAATTGATCATAGACCAAAACTATTATTTTTAGAATATTAAAATAAATTTTTTACCAAAAAATTAGAAGATTTGTTGGAATAGTTGAAGAGATATGGCCTTCCGTCGAATTGAACAATTAAAATATATTGGGTCATAAATACGATAATAGAAAAATTTTTAAAAAAAAATTTTGGAATTTTTAAAAAGTTGATTCTATTATAGTATTTTTAATGTAGATTCAGAATCTGAAAACGAAAATTCATTATCTTAAAAAATTAGGGACTTATGGCCTTCCGTCGATTGACCCTCAAAATATGACCCTCAAAATATACCTAGTTAGGTAAAAATACGGATTTCTCGAATATGATATTTTAAATTGATCATAGACCATTACTATTATTTTTAGAATATTAAAATGAATTTTTTACCAAAAAATTAGAAGATTTGTTGGAATAGTTGAAGAGATATGGCCTTCCGTCGAATTGAACAATTAAAATATATTGGGTCATAAATACGATAATAGAAAAATTTTTAAAAAAAAATTTTGGAATTTTTAAAAAGTTGATTCTATTATAGTATTTTTAATGTAGATTCAGAATCTGAAAACGAAAATTCATTATCTTAAAAAATTAGGGACTTATGGCCTTCCGTCGATTGACCCTCAAAATATGACCCTCAAAATATACCTAGTTAGGTAAAAATACGGATTTCTCGAATATGATATTTTCAATTGATCATAGACCATTAATATTATTTTTAGAATATTAAAATGAATTTTTTACCAAAAAATTAGAAGATTTGTTGGAATAGTTGAAGAGATATGGCCTTCCGTCGAATTGAACAATTAAAATATATTGGGTCATAAATACGATAATAGAAAAATTTAAAAAAAAAAATTTTGGAATTTTTAAAAAGTTGATTCTTGTAGTATTTTTAATATAGATTCCGAATCTGTAAACGAAAATTCATTATCTTAAAAAATTAGGGACTTATGGCCTTCCGTCGATTGACCCTCAAAATATGACCCTGAAAATATACCTAGTTAGGTAAAAATACGGATTTCTCGAATATGATATTTTCAATTGATCATAGACAAATACTATTATTTTTTGAATATTAAAATAAATTTTTTATCAAAAAATTAGAAGATTTGTTGGAATAGTTGAAGAGATATGGCCTTCCGTCGAATTGAACAATTAAAATATATTGGGTCATAAATACGATAATAGAAAAATTTTTAAAAAAAAATTTTGGAATTTTTAGAAAAGTTGATTCTAGTAGTATTTTTAATGTAGATTCAGAATCTGAAAACGAAAATTCATTATCTTAAAAAATTAGGGACTTATGGCCTTCCGTCGATTGACCCTCAAAATATGACCCTGAAAATATACATAGTTAGGTAAAAATACGGATTTCTCGAATATGATATTTTCAATTGATCATAGACAAATACTATTATTTTTTGAATATTAAAATAAATTTTTTATCAAAAAATTAGAAGATTTGTTGGAATAGTTGAAGAGATATGGCCTTCCGTCAAATTGAACAATTAAAATATATTGGGTCATAAATACGATAATAGAAAAATTTTTAAAAAAAAATTTTGGAATTTTTAGAAAAGTTGATTCTAGTAGTATTTTTAATGTAGATTCAGAATCTGAAAACGAAAATTCATTATCTTAAAAAATTAGGGACTTATGGCCTTCCGTCGATTGACCCTCAAAATATGACCCTGAAAATATACATAGTTAGGTAAAAATACGGATTTCTCCAATATGATATTTTCAATTGATCATAGACCAAAACTATTATTTTTAGAATATTAAAATAAATTTTTTACCAAAAAATTAGAAGATTTGTTGGAATAGTTGAAGAGATATGGCCTTCCGTCGAATTGAACAATTAAAATATATTGGGTCATAAATACGATAATAGAAAAATTTAAAAAAAAAAATTTTGGAATTTTTAAAAAGTTGATTCTTGTAGTATTTTTAATATAGATTCCGAATCTGTAAACGAAAATTCATTATCTTAAAAAATTAGGGACTTATGGCCTTCCGTCGATTGACCCTCAAAATATGACCCTGAAAATATACCTAGTTAGGTAAAAATACGGATTTCTCGAATATGATATTTTAAATTGATCATAGACCATTACTATTATTTTTAGAATATTAAAATAAATTTTTTATCAAAAAATTAGAAGATTTGTTGGAATAGTTGAAGAGATATGGCCTTCCGTCGAATTGAACAATTAAAATATATTGGGTCATAAATACGATAATAGAAAAATTTTTAAAAAAAAATTTTGGAATTTTTAGAAAAGTTGATTCTAGTAGTATTTTTAATGTAGATTCAGAATCTGAAAACGAAAATTCATTATCTTAAAAAATTAGGGACTTATGGCCTTCCGTCGATTGACCCTCAAAATATGACCCTGAAAATATACATAGTTAGGTAAAAATACGGATTTCTCGAATATGATATTTTCAATTGATCATAGACAAATACTATTATTTTTTGAATATTAAAATAAATTTTTTATCAAAAAATTAGAAGATTTGTTGGAATAGTTGAAGAGATATGGCCTTCCGTCGAATTGAACAATTAAAATATATTGGGTCATAAATACGATAATAGAAAAATTTTTAAAAAAAAATTTTGGAATTTTTAGAAAAGTTGATTCTAGTAGTATTTTTAATGTAGATTCAGAATCTGAAAACGAAAATTCATTATCTTAAAAAATTAGGGACTTATGGCCTTCCGTCGATTGACCCTCAAAATATGACCCTGAAAATATACATAGTTAGGTAAAAATACGGATTTCTCCAATATGATATTTTCAATTGATCATAGACCAAAACTATTATTTTTAGAATATTAAAATAAATTTTTTACCAAAAAATTAGAAGATTTGTTGGAATAGTTGAAGAGATATGGCCTTCCGTCGAATTGAACAATTAAAATATATTGGGTCATAAATACGATAATAGAAAAATTTTTAAAAAAAAATTTTGGAATTTTTAAAAAGTTGATTCTATTATAGTATTTTTAATGTAGATT
This sequence comes from Pratylenchus scribneri, assembly GCA_030063045.1. Classification (NCBI taxonomy): domain Eukaryota; kingdom Metazoa; phylum Nematoda; class Chromadorea; order Rhabditida; family Pratylenchidae; genus Pratylenchus; species Pratylenchus scribneri. The sequence continues at coordinate 192,995 of JAQSEB010000093.1, read as the reverse complement.
CAGAATCTGAAAACGAAAATTCATTATCTTAAAAAATTAGGGACTTATGGCCTTCCGTCGATTGACCCTCAAAATATGACCCTCAAAATATACCTAGTTAGGTAAAAATACGGATTTCTCGAATATGATATTTTAAATTGATCATAGACCATTACTATTATTTTTAGAATATTAAAATGAATTTTTTACCAAAAAATTAGAAGATTTGTTGGAATAGTTGAAGAGATATGGCCTTCCGTCGAATTGAACAATTAAAATATATTGGGTCATAAATACGATAATAGAAAAATTTTTAAAAAAAAATTTTGGAATTTTTATAAAGTTGATTCTATTATAGTATTTTTAATGTAGATTCAGAATCTGAAAACGAAAACTCATTATCTTAAAAAATTAGGGACTTATGGCCTTCCGTCGATTGACCCTCAAAATATGACCCTCAAAATATACCTAGTTAGGTAAAAATACGGATTTCTCGAATATGATATTTTAAATTGATCATAGACCATTACTATTATTTTTAGAATATTAAAATGAATTTTTTACCAAAAAATTAGAAGATTTGTTGGAATAGTTGAAGAGATATGGCCTTCCGTCGAATTGAACAATTAAAATATATTGTATCATAAATACGATAATAGAAAAATTTAAAAAAAAAATTTTGGAATTTTTAAAAAGTTGATTCTTGTAGTATTTTTAATATAGATTCCGAATCTGTAAACGAAAATTCATTATCTTAAAAAATTAGGGACTTATGGCCTTCCGTCGATTGACCCTCAAAATATGACCCTGAAAATATACATAGTTAGGTAAAAATACGGATTTCTCCAATATGTTATTTTCAATTGATCATAGACCAATACTTTTATTTTTAGAATATTAAAATAAATTTTTTACCAAAAAATTAGAAGATTAGTTGGAATAGTTGAAGAGATATGGCCTTCCGTCGAATTGAACAATTAAAATATATTGGGTCATAAATACGATAATAGAAAAATTTTAAAAAAAAAATTTTGGAATTTTTAAAAAGTTGATTCTAGTAGTATTTTTAATGTAGATTCAGAATCTGAAAACGAAAATTCATTATCTTAAAAAATTAGGGACTTATGGCCTCTTGACCCTCAAAATATGACCCTGAAAATATACATAGTAAGGTAAAAATACGGATTTCTCCAATATGATATTTTCAATTGATCATAGACCAATACTATTATTTTTAGAATATTAAAATAAATTTTTTACCAAAAAATTAGAAGATTTGTTGGAATAGTTGAAGAGATATGGCCTTCCGTCGAATTGAACAATTAAAATATATTGGGTCATAAATACGATAATAGAAAAATTTAAAAAAAAAAAATATTGGAATTTTTAAAAAGTTGATTCTAGTAGTATTTTTAATGTAGATTCAGAATCTGAAAACGAAAATTCATTATCTTAAAAAATTAGGGACTTATACCCTTCCGTCGATTGACCCTCAAAATATGACCCTGAAAATATACATAGTTAGGTAAAAATACGGATTTCTCGAATATGATATTTTCAATTGATCATAGACCAATACTATTATTTTTAGAATATTAAAATAAATTTTTTACCAAAAAATTAGAAGATTTGTTGGAATAGTTGAAGAGATATGGCCTTCCGTCGAATTGAACAATTAAAATATATTGGGTCATAAATACGATAATAGAAAAATTTTTAAAAAAAAATATGGGAATTTTTAAAAATTTTATTCTTTTATTATTTTTAATGTAGATTCCGAATCTGTAAACGAAAATACATTATCTTAAAAAATTAGGGACTTATGGCCTTCCGTCGATTGACCCTCAAAATATGACCCTGAAAATATACATAGTTAGGTAAAAATACGGATTTCTCGAATATGATATTTTCAATTGATCATAGACTAATACTATTATTTTTAGAATATTAAAATAAATTTTTTACCAAAAAATTAGAAGATTTGTTGGAATAGTTGAAGAGATATGGCCTTCCGTCGAATTGAACAATTAAAATATATTGGGTCATAAATACGATAATAGAAAAATTTTTAAAAAAAAATTTTGGAATTTTTAAAAAGTTGATTCTATTATAGTATTTTTAATGTAGATTCAGAATCTGAAAACGAAAATTCATTATCTTAAAAAATTAGGGACTTATGGCCTTCCGTCGATTGACCCTCAAAATATGACCCTCAAAATATACCTAGTTAGGTAAAAATACGGATTTCTCGAATATGATATTTTAAATTGATCATAGACCATTACTATTATTTTTAGAATATTAAAATGAATTTTTTACCAAAAAATTAGAAGATTTGTTGGAATAGTTGAAGAGATATGGCCTTCCGTCGAATTGAACAATTAAAATATATTGTATCATAAATACGATAATAGAAAAATTTAAAAAAAAAAATTTTGGAATTTTTAAAAAGTTGATTCTTGTAGTATTTTTAATATAGATTCCGAATCTGTAAACGAAAATTCATTATCTTAAAAAATTGGGGACTTATGGCCTTCCGTCGATTGACCCTCAAAATATGACCCTGAAAATATACATAGTTAGGTAAAAATACGGATTTCTCCAATATGTTATTTTCAATTGATCATAGACCAATACTATTATTTTTAGAATATTAAAATAAATTTTTTACCAAAAAATTAGAAGATTTGTTGGAATAGTTGAAGAGATATGGCCTTCCGTCGAATTGAACAATTAAAATATATTGGGTCATAAATACGATAATAGAAAAATTTTAAAAAAAAAATTTTGGAATTTTTAAAAAGTTGATTCTAGTAGTATTTTTAATGTAGATTCAGAATCTGAAAACGAAAATTCATTATCTTAAAAAATTAGGGACTTATGGCCTCTTGACCCTCAAAATATGACCCTGAAAATATACATAGTAAGGTAAAAATACGGATTTCTCCAATATGATATTTTCAATTGATCATAGACCAATACTATTATTTTTAGAATATTAAAATAAATTTTTTACCAAAAAATTAGAAGATTTGTTGGAATAGTTGAAGAGATATGGCCTTCCGTCGAAATGAACAATTAAAATATATTGGGTCATAAATACGATAATAGAAAAATTTAAAAAAAAAAATTTTGGAATTTTTAAAAAAATTGATTCTAGTAGTATTTTTAATGTAGATTCAGAATCTATTAACGAAAATTCATTATCTTAAAAAATTAGGGACTTATGGCCTTCCGTCGATTGACCCTCAAAATATGACCCTGAAAATATACATAGTTAGGTAAAAATACGGATTTCTCCAATATGTTATTTTCAATTGATCATAGACCAATACTTTTATTTTTAGAATATTAAAATAAATTTTTTACCAAAAAATTAGAAGATTTGTTGGAATAGTTGAAGAGATATGGCCTTCCGTCGAATTGAACAATTAAAATATATTGGGTCATAAATACGATAATAGAAAAATTTTAAAAAAAAAATTTTGGAATTTTTAAAAAGTTGATTCTAGTAGTATTTTTAATGTAGATTCAGAATCTGAAAACGAAAATTCATTATCTTAAAAAATTAGGGACTTATGGCCTCTTGACCCTCAAAATATGACCCTGAAAATATACATAGTAAGGTAAAAATACGGATTTCTCCAATATGATATTTTCAATTGATCATAGACCAATACTATTATTTTTAGAATATTAAAATAAATTTTTTACCAAAAAATTAGAAGATTTGTTGGAATAGTTGAAGAGATATGGCCTTCCGTCGAATTGAACAATTAAAATATATTGGGTCATAAATACGATAATAGAAAAATTTTTAAAAAAAAAATATTGGAATTTTTAAAAAGTTGATTCTAGTAGTATTTTTAATGTAGATTCAGAATCTGAAAACGAAAATTCATTATCTTAAAAAATTAGGGACTTATGGCCTTCCGTCGATTGACCCTCAAAATATGACCCTGAAAATATACATAGTTAGGTAAAAATACGGATTTCTCCAATATGTTATTTTCAATTGATCATAGACCAATACTATTATTTTTAGAATATTAAAATAAATTTTTTACCAAAAAATTAGAAGATTTGTTGGAATAGTTGAAGAGATATGACCTTCCGTCGAATTGAACAATTAAAATATATTGGGTCATAAATACGATAATAGAAAAATTTTTAAAAAAAAATTTTGGAATTTTTAAAAAGTTGATTCTAGTAGTATTTTTAATATAGATTCAGAATCTGAAAACGAAAATTCATTATCTTAAAAAATTAGGGACTTATGGCCTTCCGTCGATTGACCCTCAAAATATGACCCTGAAAATATACATAGTTAGGTAAAAATACGGATTTCTCGAATATGTTATTTTCAATTGATCATAGACCAATACTATTATTTTTAGAATATTAAAATAAATTTTTTACCAAAAAATTAGAAGATTTGTTGGAATAGTTGAAGAGATATGGCCTTCCGTCGAATTGAACAATTAAAATATATTGGGTCATAAATACGATAATAGAAAAATTTTTAAAAAAAAATATGGGAATTTTTAAAAATTTTATTCTTTTATTATTTTTAATGTAGATTCCGAATCTGTAAACGAAAATACATTATCTTAAAAAATTAGGGACTTATGGCCTTCCGTCGATTGACCCTCAAAATATGACCCTGAAAATATACATAGTTAGGTAAAAATACGGATTTCTCGAATATGATATTTTCAATTGATCATAGACTAATACTATTATTTTTAGAATATTAAAATAAATTTTTTACCAAAAAATTAGAAGATTTGTTGGAATAGTTGAAGAGATATGGCCTTCCGTCGAATTGAACAATTAAAATATATTGGGTCATAAATACGATAATAGAAAAATTTTTAAAAAAAAATATTGGAATTTTTAAAAATTTTATTCTTGTAGTATTTTTAATGTAGATTCCGAATCTGTAAACGAAAATACATTATCTTAAAAAATTAGGGACTTATGGCCTTCCGTCGATTGACCCTCAAAATATGACCCTGAAAATATACATAGTTAGGTAAAAATACGGATTTCTCGAATATGATATTTTCAATTGATCATAGACTAATACTATTATTTTTAGAATATTAAAATAAATTTTTTCCAAAAAATTAGAAGATTTGTTGGAATAGTTGAAGAGATATGGCCTTCCGTCGAATTGAACAATTAAAATATATTGGGTCATAAATACGATAATAGAAAAATTTTTAAAAAAAAAATATTGGAATTTTTAAAAAGTTGATTCTAGTAGTATTTTTAATGTAGATTCAGAATCTGAAAACGAAAATTCATTATCTTAAAAAATTAGGGACTTATGGCCTCTTGACCCTCAAAATATGACCCTGAAAATATACATAGTAAGGTAAAAATACGGATTTCTCCAATATGATATTTTCAATTGATCATAGACTAATACTATTATTTTTAGAATATTAAAATAAATTTTTTCCAAAAAATTAGAAGATTTGTTGGAATAGTTGAAGAGATATGGCCTTCCGTCGAATTGAACAATTAAAATATATTGGGTCATAAATACGATAATAGAAAAATTTTTAAAAAAAAAATATTGGAATTTTTAAAAAGTTGATTCTAGTAGTATTTTTAATGTAGATTCAGAATCTGAAAACGAAAATTCATTATCTTAAAAAATTAGGGACTTATGGCCTCTTGACCCTCAAAATATGACCCTGAAAATATACATAGTAAGGTAAAAATACGGATTTCTCCAATATGATATTTTCAATTGATCATAGACCAATACTATTATTTTTAGAATTTTAAAATAAATTTTTTACCAAAAAATTAGAAGATTTGTTGGAATAGTTGAAGAGATATGGCCTTCCGTCGAATTGAACAATTAAAATATATTGGGTCATAAATACGATAATAGAAAAATTTTTAAAAAAAAAATATTGGAATTTTTAAAAAGTTGATTCTAGTAGTATTTTTAATGTAGATTCAGAATCTGAAAACGAAAATTCATTATCTTAAAAAATTAGGGACTTATGGCCTTCCGTCGATTGACCCTCAAAATATGACCCTGAAAATATACATAGTTAGGTAAAAATACGGATTTCTCGAATATGATATTTTCAATTGATCATAGACCAATACTATTATTTTTAGAATATTAAAATAAATTTTTTACCAAAAAATTAGAAGATTTGTTGGAATAGTTGAAGAGATATGGCCTTCCGTCGAATTGAACAATTAAAATATATTGGGTCATAAATACGATAATAGAAAAATTTTTAAAAAAAAATTTTGGAATTTTTAAAAAGTTGATTCTAGTAGTATTTTTAATATAGATTCAGAATCTGAAAACGAAAATTCATTATCTTAAAAAATTAGGGACTTATGGCCTTCCGTCGATTGACCCTCAAAATATGACCCTGAAAATATACATAGTTAGGTAAAAATACGGATTTCTCGAATATGTTATTTTCAATTGATCATAGACCAATACTATTATTTTTAGAATATTAAAATAAATTTTTTACCAAAAAATTAGAAGATTTGTTGGAATAGTTGAAGAGATATGGCCTTCCGTCGAATTGAACAATTAAAATATATTGGGTCATAAATACGATAATAGAAAAATTTTTAAAAAAAAATTTTGGAATTTTTAAAAAGTTGATTCTAGTAGTATTTTTAATATAGATTCAGAATCTGAAAACGAAAATTCATTATCTTAAAAAATTAGGGACTTAAGGCCTTCCGTCGATTAACCCTCAAAATATGACCCTGAAAATATACATAGTTAGGTAAAAATACGGATTTCTCGAATATGTTATTTTCAATTGATCATAGGCCAATACTATTATTTTTAGAATATTAAAATAAATTTTTTACCAAAAAATTAGAAGATTTGTTGGAATAGTTGAAGAGATATGGCCTTCCGTCGAATTGAACAATTAAAATATATTGGGTCATAAATACGATAATAGAAAAATTTTTAAAAAAAAATATGGGAATTTTTAAAAATTTTATTCTTGTATTATTTTTAATGTAGATTCCGAATCTGTAAACGAAAATACATTATCTTAAAAAATTAGGGACTTATGGCCTTCCGTCGATTGACCCTCAAAATATGACCCTGAAAATATACATAGTTAGGTAAAAATACGGATTTCTCGAATATGATATTTTCAATTGATCATAGACTAATACTATTATTTTTAGAATATTAAAATAAATTTTTTACCAAAAAATTAGAAGATTTGTTGGAATAGTTGAAGAGATATGGCCTTCCGTCGAATTGAACAATTAAAATATATTGGGTCATAAATACGATAATAGAAAAATTTTTAAAAAAAAATATGGGAATTTTTAAAAATTTTATTCTTGTATTATTTTTAATGTAGATTCCGAATCTGTAAACGAAAATACATTATCTTAAAAAATTAAGGACTTATGGCCTTCCGTCGATTGACCCTCAAAATATGACCCTGAAAATATACATAGTTAGGTAAAAATACGGATTTCTCGAATATGATATTTTCAATTGATCATAGACTAATACTATTATTTTTAGAATATTAAAATAAATTTTTTCCAAAAAATTAGAAGATTTGTTGGAATAGTTGAAGAGATATGGCCTTCCGTCGAATTGAACAATTAAAATATATTGGGTCATAAATACGATAATAGAAAAATTTTTAAAAAAAAATTTTGGAATTTTTAAAAAGTTGATTATTGTAGTATTTTTAATGTAGATTCAGAATCTGAAAACGAAAATTCATTATCTTAAAAAATTAGGGACTTATGGCCTTCCGTCGATTGACCCTCAAAATATGACCCTGAAAATATACATAGTTAGGTAAAAATACGGATTTCTCGAATATGTTATTTTCAATTGATCATAGGCCAATACTATTATTTTTAGAATATTAAAATAAATTTTTTACCAAAAAATTAGAAGATTTGTTGGAATAGTTGAAGAGATATGGCCTTCCGTCGAATTGAACAATTAAAATATATTGGGTCATAAATACGATAATAGAAAAATTTTTAAAAAAAAATTTTGGAATTTTTAAAAAGTTGATTCTAGTAGTATTTTTAATATAGATTCAGAATCTGAAAACGAAAATTCATTATCTTAAAAAATTAGGGACTTAAGGCCTTCCGTCGATTAACCCTCAAAATATGACCCTGAAAATATACATAGTTAGGTAAAAATACGGATTTCTCGAATATGTTATTTTCAATTGATCATAGGCCAATACTATTATTTTTAGAATATTAAAATAAATTTTTTACCAAAAAATTAGAAGATTTGTTGGAATAGTTGAAGAGATATGGCCTTCCGTCGAATTGAACAATTAAAATATATTGGGTCATAAATACGATAATAGAAAAATTTTTAAAAAAAAATATGGGAATTTTTAAAAATTTTATTCTTGTATTATTTTTAATGTAGATTCCGAATCTGTAAACGAAAATACATTATCTTAAAAAATTAGGGACTTATGGCCTTCCGTCGATTGACCCTCAAAATATGACCCTGAAAATATACATAGTTAGGTAAAAATACGGATTTCTCCAATATGTTATTTTCAATTGATCATAGAATAATACTTTTATTTTTAGACTATTAAAATAAATTTTTTACCAAAAAATTAGAAGATTTGTTGGAATAGTTGAAGAGATATGGCCTTCCGTCGAATTGAACAATTAAAATATATTGGGTCATAAATACGATAATAGAAAAATTTTTAAAAAAAAATTTTGGAATTTTTAAAAAGTTGATTCTAGTAGTATTTTTAATATAGATTCAGAATCTGAAAACGAAAATTCATTATCTTAAAAAATTAGGGACTTATGGCCTCTTGACCCTCAAAATATGACCCTGAAAATATACATAGTAAGGTAAAAATACGGATTTCTCCAATATGATATTTTCAATTGATCATAGACCAATACTATTATTTTTAGAATTTTAAAATAAATTTTTTACCAAAAAATTAGAAGATTTGTTGGAATAGTTGAAGAGATATGGCCTTCCGTCGAATTGAACAATTAAAATATATTGGGTCATAAATACGATAATAGAAAAATTTTTAAAAAAAAAATATTGGAATTTTTAAAAAGTTGATTCTAGTAGTATTTTTAATGTAGATTCAGAATCTGAAAACGAAAATTCATTATCTTAAAAAATTAGGGACTTATGGCCTCTTGACCCTCAAAATATGACCCTGAAAATATACATAGTTAGGTAAAAATACGGATTTCTCGAATATGTTATTTTCAATTGATCATAGGCCAATACTATTATTTTTAGAATATTAAAATAAATTTTTTACCAAAAAATTAGAAGATTTGTTGGAATAGTTGAAGAGATATGGCCTTCCGTCGAATTGAACAATTAAAATATATTGGGTCATAAATACGATAATAGAAAAATTTTTAAAAAAAAATTTTGGAATTTTTAAAAAGTTGATTCTAGTAGTATTTTTAATATAGATTCAGAATCTGAAAACGAAAATTCATTATCTTAAAAAATTAGGGACTTAAGGCCTTCCGTCGATTAACCCTCAAAATATGACCCTGAAAATATACATAGTTAGGTAAAAATACGGATTTCTCGAATATGTTATTTTCAATTGATCATAGGCCTATACTATTATTTTTAGAATATTAAAATAAATTTTTTACCAAAAAATTAGAAGATTTGTTGGAATAGTTGAAGAGATATGGCCTTCCGTCGAATTGAACAATTAAAATATATTGGGTCATAAATACGATAATAGAAAAATTTTTAAAAAAAAATATGGGAATTTTTAAAAATTTTATTCTTGTATTATTTTTAATGTAGATTCCGAATCTGTAAACGAAAATTCATTATCTTAAAAAATTAGGGACTTATTGCCTTCCGTCGATTGACCCTCAAAATATGACCCTGAAAATATACATAGTTAGGTAAAAATACGGATTTCTCGAATATGTTATTTCAATTGATCATAGACCAATACTATTATTTTTAGAATATTAAAATAAATTTTTTACCAAAAAATTAGAAGATTTGTTGGAATAGTTGAAGAGATATGGCCTTCCGTCGAATTGAACAATTAAAATATATTGGGTCATAAATACGATAATAGAAAAATTTTTAAAAAAAAATATTGGAATTTTTAAAAAGTTGATTCTAGTAGTATTTTTAATGTAGATTCAGAATCTGAAAACGAAAATTCATTATCTTAAAAAATTAGGGACTTATGGCCTTCCGTCGATTGACCCTCAAAATATGACCCTGAAAATATACATAGTTAGGTAAAAATACGGATTTCTCGAATATGATATTTTCAATTGATCATAGACCAATACTATTATTTTTAGAATATTAAAATAAATTTTTTACCAAAAAATTAGAAGATTTGTTGGAATAGTTGAAGAGATATGGCCTTCCGTCAAATTTAACAATTAAAATATATTGGGTCATAAATACGATAATAGAAAAATTTTTAAAAAAAAATTTTGGAATTTTTAAAAAGTTGATTCTAGTATAGTATTTTTAATGTAGATTCAGAATCTGAAAACGAAAATTCATTATCTTAAAAAATTAGGGACTTATACCCTTCCGTCGATTGACCCTCAAAATATGACCCTATAGTTAGGTAAAAATACGGATTTCTCGAATATGATATTTTCAATTGATCATAGACCAATACTATTATTTTTAGAATATTAAAATAAATTTTTTACCAAAAAATTAGAAGATTTGTTGGAATAGTTGAAGAGATATGGCCTTCCGTCGAATTGAACAATTAAAATATATTGGGTCATAAATACGATAATAGAAAAATTTTTAAAAAAAAAATTTGGAATTTTTAAAAAGTTGATTCTAGTAGTATTTTTAATATAGATTCAGAATCTGAAAACGAAAATTCATTATCTTAAAAAATTAGGGACTTATGGCCTTCTGACCCTCAAAATATGACCCTGAAAATATACATAGTTAGGTAAAAATACGGATTTCTCGAATATGATATTTTCAATTGATCATAGACAAATACTATTATTTTTAGAATATTAAAATAAATTTTTTACCAAAAAATTAGAAGATTTGTTGGAATAGTTGAAGAGATATGGCCTTCCGTCGAATTGAACAATTAAAATATATTGGGTCATATATACGATAATAGAAAAATTTTTAAAAAAAATATTGGAATTTTTAAAAATTTTATTCTTGTAGTATTTTTAATGTAGATTCAGAATCTGAAAACGAAAATTCATTATCTTAAAAAATTAGGGACTTATGGCCTTCTGACCCTCAAAATATGACCCTGAAAATATACATAGTTAGGTAAAAATACGGATTTCTCGAATATGATATTTTCAATTGATCATAGACAAATACTATTATTTTTAGAATATTAAAATAAATTTTTTACCAAAAAATTAGAAGATTTGTTGGAATAGTTGAAGAGATATGGCCTTCCGTCGAATTGAACAATTAAAATATATTGGGTCATAAATATGATAATAGAAAAATTTTTAAAAAAAAATATTGGAATTTTTAAAAAGTTGATTCTAGTAGTATTTTTAATGTAGATTCCGAATCTGAAAACGAAAATTCATTATCTTAAAAAATTAGGGAATTATGGCCTTCCGTCGATTGACCCTCAAAATATGACCCTGAAAATATACATAGTTAGGTAAAAATACGGATTTCTCGAATATGATATTTTCAATTGATCATAGACAAATACTATTATTTTTAGAATATTAAAATAAATTTTTTACCAAAAAATTAGAAGATTTGTTGGAATAGTTGAAGAGATATGGCCTTCCGTCGAATTGAACAATTAAAATATATTGGGTCATAAATACGATAATAGAAAAATTTTTAAAAAAAAATATTGGAATTTTTAAAAAGTTGAATCTAGTAGTATTTTTAATGTAGATTCAGAATCTGAAAACGAAAATACATTATCTTAAAAAATTAGGGACTTATGGCCTTCCGTCGATTGACCCTCAAAATATGACCCTGAAAATATACATAGTTAGGTAAAAATACGGATTTCTCGAATATGTTATTTTCAATTGATCATAGACCAATACTATTATTTTTAGAATATTAAAATAAATTTTTTACCAAAAAATTAGAAGATTTGTTGGAATAGTTGAAGAGATATGGCCTTCCGTCGAATTGAACAATTAAAATATATTGGGTCATAAATACGATAATAGAAAAATTTTTAAAAAAAAATATGGGAATTTTTAAAAATTTTATTCTTGTAGTATTTTTAATGTAGATTCCGAATCTGTAAACGAAAATTCATTATCTTAAAAAATTAGGGACTTATGGCCTTCCGTCGAATTGAACAATTAAAATATATTGGGTCATAAATACGATAATAGAAAAATTTTTAAAAAAAAAATATTGGAATTTTTAAAAAGTTGATTCTAGTAGTATTTTTAATGTAGATTCAGAATCTGAAAACGAAAATTCATTACTTAAAAAATTAGGGACTTATGGCCTTCCGTCGATTGACCCTCAAAATATGACCCTGAAAATATACATAGTTAGGTAAAAATACGGATTTCTCGAATATGATATTTTCAATTGATCATAGACAAATACTATTATTTTTAGAATATTAAAATAAATTTTTTACCAAAAAATTAGAAGATTTGTTGGAATAGTTGAAGAGATATGGCCTTCCGTCGAATTGAACAATTAAAATATATTGGGTCATAAATATGATAATAGAAAAATTTTTAAAAAAAAATATTGGAATTTTTAAAAAGTTGATTCTAGTAGTATTTTTAATGTAGATTCCGAATCTGTAAACGAAAATTCATTATCTTAAAAAATTAGGGACTTATGGCCTTCCGTCGAATTGAACAATTAAAATATATTGGGTCATAAATACGATAATAGAAAAATTTTAAAAAAAAAAATATTGGAATTTTTAAAAAGTTGATTCTAGTAGTATTTTTAATGTAGATTCAGAATCTGAAAACGAAAATTCATTACTTAAAAAATTAGGGACTTATGGCCTTCCGTCGATTGACCCTCAAAATATGACCCTGAAAATATACATAGTTAGGTAAAAATACGGATTTCTCGAATATGATATTTTCAATTGATCATAGACCAATACTATTATTTTTAGAATATTAAAATAAATTTTTTACCATAAAATTAGAGAATTTGTTGGAATAGTTGAAGAGATATGGCCTTCCGTCCAATTGAACAATTAAAATATATTGGGTCATAAATACGATAATAGAAAAATTTTTTAAAAAAAAATTTGGAATTTTTAAAAATTTTATTCTTGTAGTATTTTTAATGTAGATTCCGAATCTGTAAACGAAAATTTATTATCTTTAAAAATTAGGGACTTATGGCCTTCCGTCGATCGACCCTCAAAATATGACCCTGAAAATATACATAGTTAGGTAAAAATACGGATTTCTCGAATATGATATTTTCAATTGATCATAGACCAATACTATTATTTTTAGAATATTAAAATAAATTTTTTACCAAAAAATTAGAAGATTTGTTGGAATAGTTGAAGAGATATGGCCTTCCGTCGAATTGAACAATTAAAATATATTGGGTCATAAATACGATAATAGAAAAATTTTTAAAAAAAAATATTGGAATTTTTAAAAAGTTGAATCTAGTAGTATTTTTAATGTAGATTCAGAATCTGAAAACGAAAATACATTATCTTAAAAAATTAGGGACTTATGGCCTTCCGTCGATTGACCCTCAAAATATGACCCTGAAAATATACATAGTTAGGTAAAAATACGGATTTCTCGAATATGTTATTTTCAATTGATCATAGACCAATACTATTATTTTTAGAATATTAAAATAAATTTTTTACCAAAAAATTAGAAGATTTGTTGGAATAGTTGAAGAGATATGGCCTTCCGTCGAATTGAACAATTAAAATATATTGGGTCATAAATACGATAATAGAAAAATTTTTAAAAAAAAATATGGGAATTTTTAAAAATTTTATTCTTGTAGTATTTTTAATGTAGATTCCGAATCTGTAAACGAAAATTCATTATCTTAAAAAATTAGGGACTTATGGCCTTCCGTCGATTGACCCTCAAAATATGACCCTGAAAATATACATAGTTAGGTAAAAATACGGATTTCTCGAATATGATATTTTCAATTGATCAGAGACCAATACTATTATTTTTAGAATATTAAAATAAATTTTTTACCAAAAAATTAGAAGATTTGTTGGAATAGTTGAAGAGATATGGCCTTCCGTCCAATTGAACAATTAAAATATATTGGGTCATAAATACGATAATAGAAAAATTTTTAATAAAAAAATATTGGAATTTTTAAAAAGTTGATTCTAGTAATATTTTTAATGTAGATTCAGAATCTGAAAACGAAAATTCATTACTTAAAAAATTAGGGACTTATGGCCTTCCGTCGATTGACCCTCAAAATATGACCCTGAAAATATACATAGTTAGGTAAAAATACGGATTTCTCGAATATGTTATTTTCAATTGATCATAGAATAATACTTTTATTTTTAGACTATTAAAATAAATTTTTTACCAAAAAATTAGAAGATTTGTTGGAATAGTTGAAGAGATATGGCCTTCCGTCGAATTGAACAATTAAAATATATTGGGTCATAAATACGATAATAGAAAAATTTTTAAAAAAAATTTTGGAATTTTTAAAAAGTTGATTCTAGTAGTATTTTTAATGTAGATTCAGAATCTGAAAACGAAAATTCATTATCTTAAAAAATTAGGGACTTATGGCCTCTTGACCCTCAAAATATGACCCTGAAAATATACATAGTTAGGTAAAAATACGGATTTCTCGAATATGTTATTTTCAATTGATCATAGGCCAATACTATTATTTTTAGAATATTAAAATAAATTTTTTACCAAAAAATCAGAAGATTTGTTGGAATAGTTGAAGAGATATGGCCTTCCGTCGAATTGAACAATTAAAATATATTGGGTCATAAATACGATAATAGAAAAATTTTTAAAAAAAAATTTTGGAATTTTTAAAAAGTTGATTCTAGTAGTATTTTTAATATAGATTCAGAATCTGAAAACGAAAATTCATTATCTTAAAAAATTAGGGACTTAAGGCCTTCCGTCGATTAACCCTCAAAATATGACCCTGAAAATATACATAGTTAGGTAAAAATACGGATTTCTCGAATATGTTATTTTCAATTGATCATAGGCCAATACTATTATTTTTAGAATATTAAAATAAATTTTTTACCAAAAAATTAGAAGATTTGTTGGAATAGTTGAAGAGATATGGCCTTCCGTCGAATTGAACAATTAAAATATATTGGGTCATAAATACGATAATAGAAAAATTTTTAAAAAAAAATATGGGAATTTTTAAAAAGTTGATTCTAGTAGTATTTTTAATGTAGATTCAGAATCTGAAAACGAAAATTCATTATCTTAAAAAATTAGGGACTTATGGCCTTCCGTCGATTGACCCTCAAAATATGACCCTGAAAATATACATAGTTAGGTAAAAATACGGATTTCTCGAATATGATATTTTCAATTGATCATAGACCAAAACTATTATTTTTAGAATATTAAAATAAATTTTTTACCAAAAAATTAGAAGATTTGTTGGAATAGTTGAAGAGATATGGCCTTCCGTCAAATTTAACAATTAAAATATATTGGGTCATAAATACGATAATAGAAAAATTTTTAAAAAAAAATTTTGGAATTTTTAAAAAGTTGATTCTAGTATAGTATTTTTAATGTAGATTCAGAATCTGAAAACGAAAATTCATTATCTTAAAAAATTAGGGACTTATACCCTTCCGTCGATTGACCCTCAAAATATGACCCTATAGTTAGGTAAAAATACGGATTTCTCGAATATGATATTTTCAATTGATCATAGACCAATACTATTATTTTTAGAATATTAAAATAAATTTTTTACCAAAAAATTAGAAGATTTGTTGGAATAGTTGAAGAGATATGGCCTTCCGTCGAATTGAACAATTAAAATATATTGGGTCATAAATACGATAATAGAAAAATTTTTAAAAAAAAATATTGGAACTTTTTAAAAAGTTGATTCTAGTAGTATTTTTAATGTAGATTCAGAATCTGAAAACGAAAATTCATTATCTTAAAAAATTAGGGACTTATGGCCTTCCGTCGATTGACCCTCAAAATATGACCCTGAAAATATACATAGTTAGGTAAAAATACGGATTTCTCGAATATGATATTTTCAATTGATCATAGACCAAAACTATTATTTTTAGAATATTAAAATAAATTTTTTACCAAAAAATTAGAAGATTTGTTGGAATAGTTGAAGAGATATGGCCTTCCGTCAAATTTAACAATTAAAATATATTGGGTCATAAATACGATAATAGAAAAATTTTTAAAAAAAAATATGGGAATTTTTAAAAAGTTGATTCTAGTAGTATTTTTAATGTAGATTCAGAATCTGAAAACGAAAATTCATTATCTTAAAAAATTAGGGACTTATGGCCTTCCGTCGATTGACCCTCAAAATATGACCCTGAAAATATACATAGTTAGGTAAAAATACGGATTTCTCGAATATGATATTTTCAATTGATCATAGACCAATACTATTATTTTTAGAATATTAAAATAAATTTTTTACCAAAAAATTAGAAGATTTGTTGGAATAGTTGAAGAGATATGGCCTTCCGTCGAATTGAACAATTAAAATATATTGGGTCATAAATACGATAATAGAAAAATTTTTAAAAAAAAATTTTGGAATTTTTAAAAAGTTGATTCTAGTAGTATTTTTAATATAGATTCCGAATCTGTAAACGAAAATTCATTATCTTAAAAAATTAGGGACTTATTGCCTTCCGTCGATTGACCCTCAAAATATGACCCTGAAAATATACATAGTTAGGTAAAAATACGGATTTCTCGAATATGTTATTTCAATTGATCATAGACCAATACTATTATTTTTAGAATATTAAAATAAATTTTTTACCAAAAAATTAGAAGATTTGTTGGAATAGTTGAAGAGATATGGCCTTCCGTCGAATTGAACAATTAAAATATATTGGGTCATAAATACGATAATAGAAAAATTTTTAAAAAAAAATATTGGAACTTTTTAAAAAGTTGATTCTAGTAGTATTTTTAATGTAGATTCAGAATCTGAAAACGAAAATTCATTATCTTAAAAAATTAGGGACTTATGGCCTTCCGTCGATTGACCCTCAAAATATGACCCTGAAAATATACATAGTTAGGTAAAAATACGGATTTCTCGAATATGATATTTTCAATTGATCATAGACCAAAACTATTATTTTTAGAATATTAAAATAAATTTTTTACCAAAAAATTAGAAGATTTGTTGGAATAGTTGAAGAGATATGGCCTTCCGTCAAATTTAACAATTAAAATATATTGGGTCATAAATACGATAATAGAAAAATTTTTAAAAAAAAATTTTGGAATTTTTAAAAAGTTGATTCTAGTATAGTATTTTTAATGTAGATTCAGAATCTGAAAACGAAAATTCATTATCTTAAAAAATTAGGGACTTATACCCTTCCGTCGATTGACCCTCAAAATATGACCCTATAGTTAGGTAAAAATACGGATTTCTCGAATATGATATTTTCAATTGATCATAGACCAATACTATTATTTTTAGAATATTAAAATAAATTTTTTACCAAAAAATTAGAAGATTTGTTGGAATAGTTGAAGAGATATGGCCTTCCGTCGAATTGAACAATTAAAATATATTGGGTCATATATACGATAATAGAAAAATTTTTAAAAAAAATATTGGAATTTTTAAAAATTTTATTCTTGTAGTATTTTTAATGTAGATTCAGAATCTGAAAACGAAAATTCATTATCTTAAAAAATTAGGGACTTATGGCCTTCTGACCCTCAAAATATGACCCTGAAAATATACATAGTTAGGTAAAAATACGGATTTCTCGAATATGATATTTTCAATTGATCATAGACAATTACTATTATTTTTAGAATATTAAAATAAATTTTTTACCAAAAAATTAGAAGATTTGTTGGAATAGTTGAAGAGATATGGCCTTCCGTCGAATTGAACAATTAAAATATATTGGGTCATAAATATGATAATAGAAAAATTTTTTAAAAAAAATATTGGAATTTTTAAAAAGTTGATTCTAGTAGTATTTTTAATGTAGATTCAGAATCTGAAAACGAAAATTCATTATCTTAAAAAATTAGGGAATTATGGCCTTCCGTCGATTGACCCTCAAAATATGACCCTGAAAATATACATAGTTAGGTAAAAATACGGATTTCTCGAATATGATATTTTCAATTGATCATAGACCAATACTATTATTTTTAGAATATTAAAATAAATTTTTTACCAAAAAATTAGAAGATTTGTTGGAATAGTTGAAGAGATATGGCCTTCCGTCGAATTGAACAATTAAAATATATTGGGTCATAAATACGATAATAGAAAAATTTTTAAAAAAAAAATTTGGAATTTTTAAAAAGTTGATTCTAGTAGTATTTTTAATATAGATTCAGAATCTGAAAACGAAAATTCATTATCTTAAAAAATTAGGGACTTATGGCCTTCTGACCCTCAAAATATGACCCTGAAAATATACATAGTTAGGTAAAAATACGGATTTCTCGAATATGATATTTTCAATTGATCATAGACAATTACTATTATTTTTAGAATATTAAAATAAATTTTTTACCAAAAAATTAGAAGATTTGTTGGAATAGTTGAAGAGATATGGCCTTCCGTCGAATTGAACAATTAAAATATATTGGGTCATAAATATGATAATAGAAAAATTTTTAAAAAAAAAATATTGGAATTTTTAAAAAGTTGATTCTAGTAGTATTTTTAATGTAGATTCAGAATCTGAAAACGAAAATTCATTATCTTAAAAAATTAGGGAATTATGGCCTTCCGTCGATTGACCCTCAAAATATGACCCTGAAAATATACATAGTTAGGTAAAAATACGGATTTCTCGAATATGATATTTTCAATTGATCATAGACCAATACTATTATTTTTAGAATATTAAAATAAATTTTTTACCAAAAAATTAGAAGATTTGTTGGAATAGTTGAAGAGATATGGCCTTCCGTCGAATTGAACAATTAAAATATATTGGGTCATAAATATGATAATAGAAAAATTTTTAAAAAAAAAATATTGGAATTTTTAAAAAGTTGATTCTAGTAGTATTTTTAATGTAGATTCAGAATCTGAAAACGAAAATTCATTATCTTAAAAAATTAGGGAATTATGGCCTTCTGACCCTCAAAATATGACCCTGAAAATATACATAGTTAGGTAAAAATACGGATTTCTCGAATATGATATTTTCAATTGATCATAGACCAATACTATTATTTTTAGAATATTAAAATAAATTTTTTACCAAAAAATTAGAAGATTTGTTGGAATAGTTGAAGAGATATGGCCTTCCGTCGAATTGAACAATTAAAATATATTGGGTCATAAATACGATAATAGAAAAATTTTTAAAAAAAAAATTTGGAATTTTTAAAAAGTTGATTCTAGTAGTATTTTTAATGTAGATTCAGAATCTGAAAACGAAAATTCATTATCTTAAAAAATTAGGGAATTATGGCCTTCTGACCCTCAAAATATGACCCTGAAAATATACATAGTTAGGTAAAAATACGGATTTCTCGAATATGATATTTTCAATTGATCATAGACCAATACTATTATTTTTAGAATATTAAAATAAATTTTTTACCAAAAAATTAGAAGATTTGTTGGAATAGTTGAAGAGATATGGCCTTCCGTCGAATTGAACAATTAAAATATATTGGGTCATAAATACGATAATAGAAAAATTTTTAAAAAAAAAATATTGGAATTTTTAAAAAGTTGATTCTAGTAGTATTTTTAATGTAGATTCAGAATCTGAAAACGAAAATTCATTATCTTAAAAAATTAGGGAATTATGGCCTTCTGACCCTCAAAATATGACCCTGAAAATATACATAGTTAGGTAAAAATACGGATTTCTCGAATATGATATTTTCAATTGATCATAGACCAATACTATTATTTTTAGAATATTAAAATAAATTTTTTACCAAAAAATTAGAAGATTTGTTGGAATAGTTGAAGAGATATGGCCTTCCGTCGAATTGAACAATTAAAATATATTGGGTCATAAATACGATAATAGAAAAATTTTTAAAAAAAAAATATTGGAATTTTTAAAAAGTTGATTCTAGTAGTATTTTTAATGTAGATTCAGAATCTGAAAACGAAAATTCATTATCTTAAAAAATTAGGGAATTATGGCCTTCTGACCCTCAAAATATGACCCTGAAAATATACATAGTTAGGTAAAAATACGGATTTCTCGAATATGATATTTTCAATTGATCATAGACCAATACTATTATTTTTAGAATATTAAAATAAATTTTTTACCAAAAAATTAGAAGATTTGTTGGAATAGTTGAAGAGATATGGCCTTCCGTCGAATTGAACAATTAAAATATATTGGGTCATAAATACGATAATAGAAAAATTTTTAAAAAAAAAATTTGGAATTTTTAAAAAGTTGATTCTAGTAGTATTTTTAATGTAGATTCAGAATCTGAAAACGAAAATTCATTATCTTAAAAAA
This sequence comes from Pratylenchus scribneri, assembly GCA_030063045.1. Lineage (NCBI taxonomy): Eukaryota > Metazoa > Nematoda > Chromadorea > Rhabditida > Pratylenchidae > Pratylenchus > Pratylenchus scribneri. The sequence goes on along the minus strand of JAQSEB010000093.1, from coordinate 172,329 downwards.
TTAGGGAATTATGGCCTTCTGACCCTCAAAATATGACCCTGAAAATATACATAGTTAGGTAAAAATACGGATTTCTCGAATATGATATTTTCAATTGATCATAGACCAATACTATTATTTTTAGAATATTAAAATAAATTTTTTACCAAAAAATTAGAAGATTTGTTGGAATAGTTGAAGAGATATGGCCTTCCGTCGAATTGAACAATTAAAATATATTGGGTCATAAATATGATAATAGAAAAATTTTTAAAAAAAAAATATTGGAATTTTTAAAAAGTTGATTCTAGTAGTATTTTTAATGTAGATTCAGAATCTGAAAACGAAAATTCATTATCTTAAAAAATTAGGGAATTATGGCCTTCTGACCCTCAAAATATGACCCTGAAAATATACATAGTTAGGTAAAAATACGGATTTCTCGAATATGATATTTTCAATTGATCATAGACCAATACTATTATTTTTAGAATATTAAAATAAATTTTTTACCAAAAAATTAGAAGATTTGTTGGAATAGTTGAAGAGATATGGCCTTCCGTCGAATTGAACAATTAAAATATATTGGGTCATAAATACGATAATAGAAAAATTTTTAAAAAAAAAATTTGGAATTTTTAAAAAGTTGATTCTAGTAGTATTTTTAATATAGATTCAGAATCTGAAAACGAAAATTCATTATCTTAAAAAATTAGGGACTTATGGCCTTCTGACCCTCAAAATATGACCCTGAAAATATACATAGTTAGGTAAAAATACGGATTTCTCGAATATGATATTTTCAATTGATCATAGACAATTACTATTATTTTTAGAATATTAAAATAAATTTTTTACCAAAAAATTAGAAGATTTGTTGGAATAGTTGAAGAGATATGGCCTTCCGTCGAATTGAACAATTAAAATATATTGGGTCATAAATATGATAATAGAAAAATTTTTAAAAAAAAAATATTGGAATTTTTAAAAAGTTGATTCTAGTAGTATTTTTAATGTAGATTCAGAATCTGAAAACGAAAATTCATTATCTTAAAAAATTAGGGAATTATGGCCTTCCGTCGATTGACCCTCAAAATATGACCCTGAAAATATACATAGTTAGGTAAAAATACGGATTTCTCGAATATGATATTTTCAATTGATCATAGACCAATACTATTATTTTTAGAATATTAAAATAAATTTTTTACCAAAAAATTAGAAGATTTGTTGGAATAGTTGAAGAGATATGGCCTTCCGTCGAATTGAACAATTAAAATATATTGGGTCATAAATACGATAATAGAAAAATTTTTAAAAAAAAAATTTGGAATTTTTAAAAAGTTGATTCTAGTAGTATTTTTAATATAGATTCAGAATCTGAAAACGAAAATTCATTATCTTAAAAAATTAGGGACTTATGGCCTTCTGACCCTCAAAATATGACCCTGAAAATATACATAGTTAGGTAAAAATACGGATTTCTCGAATATGATATTTTCAATTGATCATAGACAAATACTATTATTTTTAGAATATTAAAATAAATTTTTTACCAAAAAATTAGAAGATTTGTTGGAATAGTTGAAGAGATATGGCCTTCCGTCGAATTGAACAATTAAAATATATTGGGTCATATATACGATAATAGAAAAATTTTTAAAAAAAATATTGGAATTTTTAAAAATTTTATTCTTGTAGTATTTTTAATGTAGATTCAGAATCTGAAAACGAAAATTCATTATCTTAAAAAATTAGGGACTTATGGCCTTCTGACCCTCAAAATATGACCCTGAAAATATACATAGTTAGGTAAAAATACGGATTTCTCGAATATGATATTTTCAATTGATCATAGACAATTACTATTATTTTTAGAATATTAAAATAAATTTTTTACCAAAAAATTAGAAGATTTGTTGGAATAGTTGAAGAGATATGGCCTTCCGTCGAATTGAACAATTAAAATATATTGGGTCATAAATATGATAATAGAAAAATTTTTAAAAAAAAAATATTGGAATTTTTAAAAAGTTGATTCTAGTAGTATTTTTAATGTAGATTCAGAATCTGAAAACGAAAATTCATTATCTTAAAAAATTAGGGAATTATGGCCTTCCGTCGATTGACCCTCAAAATATGACCCTGAAAATATACATAGTTAGGTAAAAATACGGATTTCTCGAATATGATATTTTCAATTGATCATAGACCAATACTATTATTTTTAGAATATTAAAATAAATTTTTTACCAAAAAATTAGAAGATTTGTTGGAATAGTTGAAGAGATATGGCCTTCCGTCGAATTGAACAATTAAAATATATTGGGTCATAAATACGATAATAGAAAAATTTTTAAAAAAAAATTTTGGAATTTTTAAAAATTTTATTCTTGTAGTATTTTTAATGTAGATTCCGAATCTGTAAACGAAAATTCATTATCTTAAAAAATTAGGGACTTATGGCCTTCCGTCGAATTGAACAATTAAAATATATTGGGTCATAAATACGATAATAGAAAAATTTTTAAAAAAAAAATATTGGAATTTTTAAAAAGTTGATTCTAGTAGTATTTTTAATGTAGATTCAGAATCTGAAAACGAAAATTCATTACTTAAAAAATTAGGGACTTATGGCCTTCCGTCGATTGACCCTCAAAATATGACCCTGAAAATATACATAGTTAGGTAAAAATACGGATTTCTCGAATATGATATTTTCAATTGATCATAGACCAATACTATTATTTTTAGAATATTAAAATAAATTTTTTACCATAAAATTAGAGAATTTGTTGGAATAGTTGAAGAGATATGGCCTTCCGTCCAATTGAACAATTAAAATATATTGGGTCATAAATACGATAATAGAAAAATTTTTTAAAAAAAAATTTGGAATTTTTAAAAATTTTATTCTTGTAGTATTTTTAATGTAGATTCCGAATCTGTAAACGAAAATTTATTATCTTTAAAAATTAGGGACTTATGGCCTTCCGTCGATCGACCCTCAAAATATGACCCTGAAAATATACATAGTTAGGTAAAAATACGGATTTCTCGAATATGATATTTTCAATTGATAATAGACCAATACTATTATTTTTAGAATATTAAAATAAATTTTTTACCAAAAAATTAGAAGATTTGTTGGAATAGTTGAAGAGATATGGCCTTCCGTCGAATTGAACAATTAAAATATATTGGGTCATAAATACGATAATAGAAAAATTTTTAAAAAAAAATATTGGAATTTTTAAAAAGTTGATTCTAGTAGTATTTTTAATGTAGATTCAGAATCTGAAAACGAAAATACATTATCTTAAAAAATTAGGGACTTATGGCCTTCCGTCGATTGACCCTCAAAATATGACCCTGAAAATATACATAGTTAGGTAAAAATACGGATTTCTCGAATATGTTATTTTCAATTGATCATAGACCAATACTATTATTTTTAGAATATTAAAATAAATTTTTTACCAAAAAATTAGAAGATTTGTTGGAATAGTTGAAGAGATATGGCCTTCCGTCGAATTGAACAATTAAAATATATTGGGTCATAAATACGATAATAGAAAAATTTTTAAAAAAAAAATTTGGAATTTTTAAAAATTTTATTCTTGTAGTATTTTTAATGTAGATTCCGAATCTGTAAACGAAAATTCATTATCTTAAAAAATTAGGGACTTATGGCCTTCCGTCGATTGACCCTCAAAATATGACCCTGAAAATATACATAGTTAGGTAAAAATACGGATTTCTCGAATATGATATATTCAATTGATCATAGACCAATACTATTATTTTTAGAATATTAAAATAAATTTTTTACCAAAAAATTAGAAGATTTGTTGGAATAGTTGAAGAGATATGGCCTTCCGTCCAATTGAACAATTAAAATATATTGGGTCATAAATACGATAATAGAAAAATTTTTAATAAAAAAATATTGGAATTTTTAAAAAGTTGATTCTAGTAGTATTTTTAATGTAGATTCAGAATCTGAAAACGAAAATTCAATATCTTTAAAAATTAGGGACTTATGGCCTTCCGTCGATTGACCCTCAAAATATGACCCTGAAAATATACATAGTTAGGTAAAAATACGGATTTCTCGAATATGATATTTTCATTTGATCAGAGACCAATACTATTATTTTTAGAATATTAAAATAAATTTTTTACCAAAAAATTAGAAGATTTGTTGGAATAGTTGAAGAGATATGGCCTTCCGTCCAATTGAACAATTAAAATATATTGGGTCATAAATACGATAATAGAAAAATTTTTAAAAAAAAAATTTGGAATTTTTAAAAATTTTATTCTTGTAGTATTTTTAATGTAGATTCAGAATCTGAAAACGAAAATTCATTACTTAAAAAATTAGGGACTTATGGCCTTCCGTCGATTGACCCTCAAAATATGACCCTGAAAATATACATAGTTAGGTAAAAATACGGATTTCTCGAATATGATATTTTCAATTGATCATAGACCAATACTATTATTTTTAGAATATTAAAATAAATTTTTTACCAAAAAATTAGAAGATTTGTTGGAATAGTTGAAGAGATATGGCCTTCCGTCCAATTGAACAATTAAAATATATTGGGTCATAAATACGATAATAGAAAAATTTTTAATAAAAAAATATTGGAATTTTTAAAAAGTTGATTCTAGTAGTATTTTTAATGTAGATTCAGAATCTGAAAACGAAAATTCAATATCTTTAAAAATTAGGGACTTATGGCCTTCCGTCGATTGACCCTCAAAATATGACCCTGAAAATATACATAGTTAGGTAAAAATACGGATTTCTCGAATATGATATTTTCATTTGATCAGAGACCAATACTATTATTTTTAGAATATTAAAATAAATTTTTTACCAAAAAATTAGAAGATTTGTTGGAATAGTTGAAGAGATATGGCCTTCCGTCAAATTTAACAATTAAAATATATTGGGTCATAAATACGATAATAGAAAAATTTTTAAAAAAAAATTTTGGAATTTTTAAAAAGTTGATTCTAGTATAGTATTTTTAATGTAGATTCAGAATCTGAAAACGAAAATTCATTATCTTAAAAAATTAGGGACTTATACCCTTCCGTCGATTGACCCTCAAAATATGACCCTATAGTTAGGTAAAAATACGGATTTCTCGAATATGATATTTTCAATTGATCATAGACCAATACTATTATTTTTAGAATATTAAAATAAATTTTTTACCAAAAAATTAGAAGATTTGTTGGAATAGTTGAAGAGATATGGCCTTCCGTCAAATTTAACAATTAAAATATATTGGGTCATAAATACGATAATAGAAAAATTTTTAAAAAAAAATTTTGGAATTTTTAAAAAGTTGATTCTAGTATAGTATTTTTAATGTAGATTCAGAATCTGAAAACGAAAATTCATTATCTTAAAAAATTAGGGACTTATACCCTTCCGTCGATTGACCCTCAAAATATGACCCTATAGTTAGGTAAAAATACGGATTTCTCGAATATGATATTTTCAATTGATCATAGACCAATACTATTATTTTTAGAATATTAAAATAAATTTTTTACCAAAAAATTAGAAGATTTGTTGGAATAGTTGAAGAGATATGGCCTTCCGTCGAATTGAACAATTAAAATATATTGGGTCATAAATACGATAATAGAAAAATTTTTAAAAAAAAATTTTGGAATTTTTAAAAAGTTGATTCTAGTATAGTATTTTTAATGTAGATTCAGAATCTGAAAACGAAAATTCATTATCTTAAAAAATTAGGGACTTATACCCTTCCGTCGATTGACCCTCAAAATATGACCCTATAGTTAGGTAAAAATACGGATTTCTCGAATATGATATTTTCAATTGATCATAGACCAATACTATTATTTTTAGAATATTAAAATAAATTTTTTACCAAAAAATTAGAAGATTTGTTGGAATAGTTGAAGAGATATGGCCTTCCGTCGAATTGAACAATTAAAATATATTGGGTCATAAATACGATAATAGAAAAATTTTTAAAAAAAAATTTGGAATTTTTAAAAAGTTGATTCTAGTAGTATTTTTAATATAGATTCAGAATCTGAAAACGAAAATTCATTATCTTAAAAAATTAGGGACTTATACCCTTCCGTCGATTGACCCTCAAAATATGACCCTATAGTTAGGTAAAAATACGGATTTCTCGAATATGATATTTTCAATTGATCATAGACCAATACTATTATTTTTAGAATATTAAAATAAATTTTTTACCAAAAAATTAGAAGATTTGTTGGAATAGTTGAAGAGATATGGCCTTCCGTCAAATTTAACAATTAAAATATATTGGGTCATAAATACGATAATAGAAAAATTTTTAAAAAAAAATTTTGGAATTTTTAAAAAGTTGATTCTAGTATAGTATTTTTAATGTAGATTCAGAATCTGAAAACGAAAATTCATTATCTTAAAAAATTAGGGACTTATACCCTTCCGTCGATTGACCCTCAAAATATGACCCTGAAAATATACATAGTTAGGTAAAAATACGGATTTCTCGAATATGATATTTTCAATTGATCATAGACCAATACTATTATTTTTAGAATATTAAAATAAATTTTTTACCAAAAAATTAGAAGATTTGTTGGAATAGTTGAAGAGATATGGCCTTCCGTCCAATTGAACAATTAAAATATATTGGGTCATAAATACGATAATAGAAAAATTTTTAATAAAAAAATATTGGAATTTTTAAAAAGTTGATTCTAGTAGTATTTTTAATGTAGATTCAGAATCTGAAAACGAAAATTCATTACTTAAAAAATTAGGGACTTATGGCCTTCCGTCGATTGACCCTCAAAATATGACCCTGAAAATATACATAGTTAGGTAAAAATACGGATTTCTCGAATATGATATTTTCAATTGATCATAGACCAATACTATTATTTTTAGAATATTAAAATAAATTTTTTACCAAAAAATTAGAAGATTTGTTGGAATAGTTGAAGAGATATGGCCTTCCGTCAAATTTAACAATTAAAATATATTGGGTCATAAATACGATAATAGAAAAATTTTTAAAAAAAAATTTTGGAATTTTTAAAAAGTTGATTCTAGTATAGTATTTTTAATGTAGATTCAGAATCTGAAAACGAAAATTCATTATCTTAAAAAATTAGGGACTTATACACTTCCGTCGATTGACCCTCAAAATATGACCCTATAGTTAGGTAAAAATACGGATTTCTCGAATATGATATTTTCAATTGATCATAGACCAATACTATTATTTTTAGAATATTAAAATAAATTTTTTACCAAAAAATTAGAAGATTTGTTGGAATAGTTGAAGAGATATGGCCTTCCGTCGAATTGAACAATTAAAATATATTGGGTCATAAATACGATAATAGAAAAATTTTTAAAAAAAAAATTTGGAATTTTTAAAAAGTTGATTCTAGTAGTATTTTTAATATAGATTCAGAATCTGAAAACGAAAATTCATTATCTTAAAAAATTAGGGACTTATGGCCTTCTGACCCTCAAAATATGACCCTATAGTTAGGTAAAAATACGGATTTCTCGAATATGATATTTTCAATTGATCATAGACCAATACTATTATTTTTAGAATATTAAAATAAATTTTTTACCAAAAAATTAGAAGATTTGTTGGAATAGTTGAAGAGATATGGCCTTCCGTCAAATTTAACAATTAAAATATATTGGGTCATAAATACGATAATAGAAAAATTTTTAAAAAAAAATTTTGGAATTTTTAAAAAGTTGATTCTAGTATAGTATTTTTAATGTAGATTCAGAATCTGAAAACGAAAATTCATTATCTTAAAAAATTAGGGACTTATACCCTTCCGTCGATTGACCCTCAAAATATGACCCTATAGTTAGGTAAAAATACGGATTTCTCGAATATGATATTTTCAATTGATCATAGACCAATACTATTATTTTTAGAATATTAAAATAAAATTTTAAACAAAAAATTAGAAGATTTGTTGGAATAGTTGAAGAGATATGGCCTTCCGTCGAATTGAACAATTAAAATATATTGGGTCATAAATACGATAATAGAAAAATTTTTAAAAAAAAAATTTGGAATTTTTAAAAAGTTGATTCTAATAGTATTTTTAATATAGATTCAGAATCTGAAAACGAAAATTCATTATCTTAAAAAATTAGGGACTTATACCCTTCCGTCGATTGACCCTCAAAATATGACCCTGAAAATATACATAGTTAGGTAAAAATACGGATTTCTCGAATATGATATTTTCAATTGATCATAGACCAATACTATTATTTTTAGAATATTAAAATAAATTTTTTACCAAAAAATTAGAAGATTTGTTGGAATAGTTGAAGAGATATGGCCTTCCGTCAAATTTAACAATTAAAATATATTGGGTCATAAATACGATAATAGAAAAATTTTTAAAAAAAAATTTTGGAATTTTTAAAAAGTTGATTCTAGTATAGTATTTTTAATGTAGATTCAGAATCTGAAAACGAAAATTCATTATCTTAAAAAATTAGGGACTTATACCCTTCCGTCGATTGACCCTCAAAATATGACCCTATAGTTAGGTAAAAATACGGATTTCTCGAATATGATATTTTCAATTGATCATAGACTAATACTATTATTTTTAGAATATTAAAATAAATTTTTTACCAAAAAAATTAGAAGATTTGTTGGAATAGTTGAAGAGATATGGCCTTCCGTCCAATTGAACAATTAAAATATATTGGGTCATAAATACGATAATAGAAAAATTTTTAATAAAAAAATATTGGAATTTTTAAAAAGTTGATTCTAGTAGTATTTTTAATGTAGATTCAGAATCTGAAAACGAAAATTCAATATCTTTAAAAATTAGGGACTTATGGCCTTCTGACCCTCAAAATATGACCCTATAGTTAGGTAAAAATACGGATTTCTCGAATATGATATTTTCAATTGATCATAGACCAATACTATTATTTTTAGAATATTAAAATAAATTTTTTACCAAAAAATTAGAAGATTTGTTGGAATAGTTGAAGAGATATGGCCTTCCGTCCAATTGAACAATTAAAATATATTGGGTCATAAATACGATAATAGAAAAATTTTTAATAAAAAAATATTGGAATTTTTAAAAAGTTGATTCTAGTAGTATTTTTAATGTAGATTCAGAATCTGAAAACGAAAATTCAATATCTTTAAAAATTAGGGACTTATGGCCTTCCGTCGATTGACCCTCAAAATATGACCCTGAAAATATACATAGTTAGGTAAAAATACGGATTTCTCGAATATGATATTTTCAATTGATCATAGACCAATACTATTATTTTTAGAATATTAAAATAAATTTTTTACCAAAAAATTAGAAGATTTGTTGGAATAGTTGAAGAGATATGGCCTTCCGTCCAATTGAACAATTAAAATATATTGGGTCATAAATACGATAATAGAAAAATTTTTAATAAAAAAATATTGGAATTTTTAAAAAGTTGATTCTAGTAGTATTTTTAATGTAGATTCAGAATCTGAAAACGAAAATTCATTACTTAAAAAATTAGGGACTTATGGCCTTCCGTCGATTGACCCTCAAAATATGACCCTGAAAATATACATAGTTAGGTAAAAATACGGATTTCTCGAATATGATATTTTCAATTGATCATAGACCAATACTATTATTTTTAGAATATTAAAATAAATTTTTTACCAAAAAATTAGAAGATTTGTTGGAATAGTTGAAGAGATATGGCCTTCCGTCAAATTTAACAATTAAAATATATTGGGTCATAAATACGATAATAGAAAAATTTTTAAAAAAAAATTTTGGAATTTTTAAAAAGTTGATTCTAGTATAGTATTTTTAATGTAGATTCAGAATCTGAAAACGAAAATTCATTATCTTAAAAAATTAGGGACTTATACCCTTCCGTCGATTGACCCTCAAAATATGACCCTATAGTTAGGTAAAAATACGGATTTCTCGAATATGATATTTTCAATTGATCATAGACCAATACTATTATTTTTAGAATATTAAAATAAATTTTTTACCAAAAAATTAGAAGATTTGTTGGAATAGTTGAAGAGATATGGCCTTCCGTCGAATTGAACAATTAAAATATATTGGGTCATAAATACGATAATAGAAAAATTTTTAAAAAAAAAATTTGGAATTTTTAAAAAGTTGATTCTAGTAGTATTTTTAATATAGATTCAGAATCTGAAAACGAAAATTCATTATCTTAAAAAATTAGGGACTTATGGCCTTCTGACCCTCAAAATATGACCCTATAATTAGGTAAAAATACGGATTTCTCGAATATGATATTTTCAATTGATCATAGACCAATACTATTATTTTTAGAATATTAAAATAAATTTTTTACCAAAAAATTAGAAGATTTGTTGGAATAGTTGAAGAGATATGGCCTTCCGTCAAATTTAACAATTAAAATATATTGGGTCATAAATACGATAATAGAAAAATTTTTAAAAAAAAATTTTGGAATTTTTAAAAAGTTGATTCTAGTATAGTATTTTTAATGTAGATTCAGAATCTGAAAACGAAAATTCATTATCTTAAAAAATTAGGGACTTATACCCTTCCGTCGATTGACCCTCAAAATATGACCCTATAGTTAGGTAAAAATACGGATTTCTCGAATATGATATTTTCAATTGATCATAGACCAATACTATTATTTTTAGAATATTAAAATAAAATTTTAAACAAAAAATTAGAAGATTTGTTGGAATAGTTGAAGAGATATGGCCTTCCGTCGAATTGAACAATTAAAATATATTGGGTCATAAATACGATAATAGAAAAATTTTTAAAAAAAAATTTTGGAATTTTTAAAAAGTTGATTCTAGTATAGTATTTTTAATGTAGATTCAGAATCTGAAAACGAAAATTCATTATCTTAAAAAATTAGGGACTTATACCCTTCCGTCGATTGACCCTCAAAATATGACCCTATAGTTAGGTAAAAATACGGATTTCTCGAATATGATATTTTCAATTGATCATAGACCAATACTATTATTTTTAGAATATTAAAATAAATTTTTTACCAAAAAATTAGAAGATTTGTTGGAATAGTTGAAGAGATATGGCCTTCCGTCAAATTTAACAATTAAAATATATTGGGTCATAAATACGATAATAGAAAAATTTTTAAAAAAAAATTTTGGAATTTTTAAAAAGTTGATTCTAGTATAGTATTTTTAATGTAGATTCAGAATCTGAAAACGAAAATTCATTATCTTAAAAAATTAGGGACTTATACCCTTCCGTCGATTGACCCTCAAAATATGACCCTATAGTTAGGTAAAAATACGGATTTCTCGAATATGATATTTTCAATTGATCATAGACCAATACTATTATTTTTAGAATATTAAAATAAAATTTTAAACAAAAAATTAGAAGATTTGTTGGAATAGTTGAAGAGATATGGCCTTCCGTCGAATTGAACAATTAAAATATATTGGGTCATAAATACGATAATAGAAAAATTTTTAAAAAAAAATTTTGGAATTTTTAAAAAGTTGATTCTAGTATAGTATTTTTAATGTAGATTCAGAATCTGAAAACGAAAATTCATTATCTTAAAAAATTAGGGACTTATACCCTTCCGTCGATTGACCCTCAAAATATGACCCTATAGTTAGGTAAAAATACGGATTTCTCGAATATGATATTTTCAATTGATCATAGACCAATACTATTATTTTTAGAATATTAAAATAAATTTTTTACCAAAAAATTAGAAGATTTGTTGGAATAGTTGAAGAGATATGGCCTTCCGTCGAATTGAACAATTAAAATATATTGGGTCATAAATACGATAATAGAAAAATTTAATTCTTTTAATAGAATCATATTCTTCATTAAAAAATACAAGCCTATCTTTTTTTAGATTTTTAAAATACCCTCATATTGATTTTTTATGAATTTCTAAAAAAAGGCCCCAAATTCAATTATGCCTAGGGTATATTTGACATTTTCTGGGCTTGGATTTGAATTTTTCGAAATTCTTTTAATTGATTCATATTCTCCATTAAAAAATACAAGCCTATCTTTTTTTAGATTTTTAAAATACCCTCATATTGATTTTTTATGAATTTCTAAAGAATGGCCCCCAAATTCAATTATGCCTAGGGTATATTTGACATGTTTTGGATCAGTTTTGAAATTCTTTTAATAGAATCATATTCCCCATCAAAAAATACAGTCATATATTTTTTATTTTATTAATATACCCTCATATTGATTTTTTATGAATTTCTAAAAATTGGACCCCAAATTCAATTATGCCTAGGGTATATTTGACATGTTTTGGACCAGGATTTGAATTTTTTGAAATTCTTTTAATAGAATCATATTCTTCATTAAAAAATACAAGCCTATCTTTTTTTAGATTTTTAAAATACCCTCATATTGATTTTTTATGAATTTCTATTCAATTATGCCTAGGGTATATTTGACATGTTTTAGTTCTGGATTTGAATTTTTTGTAATTCTTTTAATAGAATCTTATTCTCCATCAAAAAATACAGTCCTATATTTTTTATTTTATTAATATACTCTCATATTGATTTTTTATGAATTTCTAAAAAATGGCCCCCAAATTCAATTATGCCTAGGGTATATTTGACATGTTTTAGTTCTGGATTTGAATTTTTTGTAATTCTTTTAATAGAATCTTATTTTCCATCAAAAAATACAGTCCTATATTTTTTATTTTATTAATATACTCTCATATTGATTTTTTATGAATTTCTAAAAAATGGCCCCCCAATTATGCCTAGGGTATATTTGACATGTTTTAGTTCTGGATTTGAATTTTTTGAAATTATTTTAATAGAATCATATTCTACATTAAAAAATACAGTCCTATATTTTTTATTTTATTAAAATACCCCAATATTGATTTTTTATGAATTTCTAAAAGATAGCCCCAAATACAATTATGCCTAGGGTATATATGACAGGTTTTAGTTCAGGATTTGAATTTTTTGAAATTCTTTTAATAGAATCATATTCTCCATTAAAAAATACAAGCCTATCTTTTTTTAGATTTTTAAAATACCCCAATATTGATTTTTTATGAATTTCTAAAATATAGCCCCAAATACAATTATGCCTAGGGTATATATGACAGGTTTTAATTCAGGATTTGAATTTTTTGAAATTATTTTAATAGAATCATATTCTACATTAAAAAATACAGTCCTATATTTTTTATTTTATTAAAATACCCCAATATTGATTTTTTATGAATTTCTAAAAGATAGCCCCAAATACAATTATGCCTAGGGTATATATGACAGGTTTTAGTTCAGGATTTGAATTTTTTGAAATTCTTTTAATAGAATCATATTCTACATTAAAAAATACAGTCCTATATTTTTTATTTTATTAAAATACCCCAATATTGATTTTTTATGAATTTCTAAAAGATAGCCCCAAATACAATTATGCCTAGGGTATATATGACAGGTTTTAATTCAGGATTTGAATTTTTTGAAATTATTTTAATAGAATCATATTCTACATTAAAAAATACAGTCCTATATTTTTTATTTTATTAAAATACCCCAATATTGATTTTTTATGATTTTCTAAAAGATAGCCCCAAATACAATTATGCCTAGGGTATATATGACAGGTTTTAGTTCAGGATTTGAATTTTTTGAAATTCTTTTAATAGAATCATATTCTACATTAAAAAATACAGTCCCATATTTTTTATTTTATTAAAATACCCCAATATTGATTTTTTATGAATTTCTAAAAGATAGCCCCAAATACAATTATGCCTAGGGTATATATGACAGGTTTTAGTTCAGGATTTGAATTTTTTGAAATTCTTTTAATAGAATCATATTCTCCATTAAAAAATACAGTCCTATATTTTTTATTTTATTAAAATACCCCAATATTGATTTTTTATGAATTTCTAAAAAATGGCCCCAAATACAATTATGCCTAGGGTATATATGACAGGTTTTAGTTCAGGATTTGAATTTTTTGAAATTCTTTTAATAGAATCATATTCTCCATTAAAAAATACAGTCCTATATTTTTTATTTTATTAAAATACCCCAATATTGATTTTTTATGAATTTCTAAAAAATGGCCCCAAATACAATTATGCCTAGGGTATATATGACAGGTTTTAGTTCAGGATTTGAATTTTTTGAAATACTCTTAATAGAATCATATTCCCCATCAAAAAATACAGTCCTATATTTTTTATTTTATTAAAATACCCCAATATTGATTTTTTATGAATTTCTAAAAGATAGCCCCAAATACAATTATGCCTAGGGTATATATGACAGGTTTTAGTTCTGGATTTGAATTTTTTGAAATACTCTTAATAGAATCATATTCCCCATCAAAAAATACAGTACTATATTTTTTATTTTATTAATATACTCTCATATTGATTTTTTTATAAATTTCTAAAAAATGGACCCCAAATTCAATTATGCCTAGGGTATATTTGACATGTCTTAGTTCTGGATTTGAATTTTTTGAAATACTCTTAATAGAATCATATTCCCCATAAAAAAATACAGTACTATATTTTTTATTTTATTAATATACTCTCATATTGATTTTTTATAAATTTCTAAAAAATGGACCCCAAATTCAATTATGCCTAGGGTATATATGACAGGTTTTAGTTCAGGATTTGAATTTTTTGAAATTCTTTTAATAGAATCATATTCTCCATTAAAAAATACAGTCCTATATTTTTTATTTTATTAAAATACCCCAATATTGATTTTTTATGAATTTCTAAAAAATGGCCCCAAATACAATTATGCCTAGGGTATATATGACAGGTTTTAGTTCAGGATTTGAATTTTTTGAAATACTCTTAATAGAATCATATTCCCCATCAAAAAATACAGTCCTATATTTTTTATTTTATTAATATACTCTCATATTGATTTTTTATGAATTTCTAAATAATGGCCCCCAAATTCAATTATGCTTAGGGTATATATGACAGGTTTTAGTTCAGGATTTGAATTTTTTGAAATTCTTTTAATAGAATCATATTCTCCATTAAAAAATACAGTCCTATATTTTTTATTTTATTAAAATACCCCAATATTGATTTTTTATGAATTTCTAAAAAATGGACCCCAAATTCAATTATGCCTAGGGTATATTTGACATGTTTTGGACCAGGATTTGAATTTTTTGAAATTCTTTTAATAGAATCATATTCTTCATTAAAAAATACAAGCCTATCTTTTTTAGATTTTTAAAATACCCTCATATTGATTTTTTATGAATTTCTATTCAATTATGCCTAGGGTATATTTGACATGTTTTAGTTCTGGATTTGAATTTTTTGTAATTCTTTTAATAGGAATCATATTCTTCATTAAAAAATACAAGCCTATCTTTTTTTAGATTTTTAAAATACCCTCATATTGATTTTTTATGAATTTCTAAAAAATGGCCCCCAAATTCAATTATGCCTAGGGTATATTTGACATGTTTTAGTTCTGGATTTGAATTTTTTGTAATTCTTTTAATAGAATCATATTCTTCATTAAAAAATACAAGCCTATCTTTTTTTAGATTTTTAAAATACCCTCATATTGATTTTTTATGAATTTCTAAAGAATGGCCCCCAAATTCAATTATGCCTAGGGTATATTTGACATTTTCTGGGCTTGGATTTGAATTTTTCGAAATTCTTTTAATTGATTCATATTCTCCATTAAAAAATACAAGCCTATCTTTTTTTTAGATTTTTAAAATACCCTCATATTGATTTTTTATGAATTTCTAAAGAATGGCCCCCAAATTCAATTATGCCTAGGGTATATTTGACATGTTTTGGACCAGTTTTGAAATTCTTTTAATAGAATCATATTCCCCATCAAAAAATACAGTCCTATATTTTTTATTTTATTAATATACTCTCATATTGATTTTTTATGAATTTCTAAATAATGGCCCCCAAATTCAATTATGCCTAGGGTATATTTGACATGTCTTAGTTCTGGATTTGAATTTTTTGAAATTCTTTTAATTGATTCATATTCTCCATTAAAAAATACAAGCCTATCTTTTTTTTAGATTTTTAAAATACCCTCATATTGATTTTTTATGAATTTCTAAATAATGGCCCCCAAATTCAATTATGCCTAGGGTATATTTGACATGTCTTAGTTCTGGATTTGAATTTTTCGAAATTCTTTTAATTGATTCATATTCTCCATTAAAAAATACAAGCCTATCTTTTTTTTAGATTTTTAAAATACCCTCATATTGATTTTTTATGAATTTCTAAAGAATGGCCCCCAAATTCAATTATGCCTAGGGTATATTTGACATGTTTTGGACCAGTTTTGAAATTCTTTTAATAGAATCATATTCCCCATCAAAAAATACAGTCCTATATTTTTTATTTTATTAATATACTCTCATATTGATTTTTTATGAATTTCTAAATAATGGCCCCCAAATTCAATTATGCCTAGGGTATATTTGACATGTTTTGGACCAGTTTTGAAATTCTTTTAATAGAATCATTAGGGCTGGCAAAAATAGTTGCCAAAAATCGCAAAATAGTTAACTAGAATAGTTGCCAAAAATCGCAAAATAGTTACATAAATAGTTGCAAAAACCCAAAATAGTGACAAAAATTTCAAAAAAAGTTACAATTTTTATCGAAATAAAAGGTTAAAAATAGAAAAGAGATTTAAAAAATTCATTGATCAGATCGTTCTTGGTTATAATTGTAAATCAGATACATTTCGAGATTATTAATGTTGAAACTCATTCGATTATCAGCCAAAATAGACTTATACATAGAGAAAGAACGCTCAACATCACAAGATGTGAGTGGTGAATATTTGTAAAATGGAATTAGATTTGGCGAAACATCACAATTATTGTTTTGGCCAGAAAGAATATTGCAGATTTGGGACATGATTTCGATTCCGGGATTATTGGAAACAATAAACTTGAATTTCTCTTGAATTTGTTCTGCACTTTCTCCGATTGCCATTTCCATTTCATCTTGTACTTCGCCAAAGATTTGCAATTGTTCATAAATGGATAGGCCTTGTTTTTCCAATTTTGTGATCGATTCGGCCAATTTGGCAAAATTAGATTGGATATAGGCGAGGTCCTGCCAAACAGCATTTGTATAACAGGCCAAACTTTCCTCAATTGCGACGGCATCGTTCGGGTCTAAAGTATTCAAAACCTAAATTGATATTTTACAAAAGATCATTTTTAAATTCTAAAAAAATACGTTTTGAACTGATCGAAAATTATTCCAATAATATTCAGCCGCAATTAACCAAGTTCCCCAGCGCGTGAGAATTGGTTTTGGAGGCAATGGAATTGTTGGATTCATCTCCCGAAAAGTTTTTACTCGGCTGGGGGCCTTGACGAAAACCGCTTTTGTTTTTGCAATCATTTTATCGACCATTGGAAAAATTTGCCTTATTTTTTCTGCCACTCTGTGTAGAGAATGCGCCAAACATGTAATGTGGAAGGCATTTGGGTAGAAAACCTATATATGAACATTTATTAAAATTATACATTCTTTTATACTTTCAAATCGCGGCAAGCTTTTTTCATGTAAGCTGCCGCGTCGGTGCAAAACAAAAGGCATTTGCTTTTTTCCAATGAATATTTTGCTTAAAACACAATTAAAATATTAAACAATTTTAATTCAAATTCACCCAATCCTTCATCCACAAATCTGGCAACGTGGTCCGAATCGACTTTATCTAATTCTTTCACTGCTATTAACTTTGGTTCATTCCATTGTTTTCCATCCAAAATTCCCACTAGAAGGTTGGCCATGCAACGTCCTGCTCGATCACAAGTTTCATCAACACTAACCCAATAATATTTGCCGGCAAATTCCTCAATAATTTCATCCATTTTCTTAAATTTCATCAAAAAATTTTTGTATCAATTATCAAAAACCTGTTTAAAACAATGTTCCAAATAATTTCCCAATGTCCTCCGCGATGGAATATTTTTGCCAGTTTCTCGTTCCAAAAATCCTCGAAAAACGCCATTCTCAATTTTGAAAAAAGGAATGTTAGCCGAAATTAAAGATGAGGCCAAATCGAATGTGAATTGGTCGGGAATATTTGAGGTTGTTGCGTCCAAAAATTGTTGTTTTTGTCGTTTTTCCTTTTCTGAAACTCGAAGAAGGGCACGTCTATGCTTCAATGTTTCAGTGTTGTTTTAAATGACCAAATAGTATTGTAGAACAATTTTGTTGAATAACCTTTTGTTGAACAAATTCCCGTTGTCTATTGGTCGTTGTAAATTTTATATAAACCTGTTGTTGACACGCTTCACAATAAATCCCTTTACCCTCTTTGGTAGTATTGATTGTATAAACTGAATTTCCATTTAATCGATCAATCCACTGGCGAAACAATGCATATTTTGTATTATTTGGTGGCATTTTTAAGAAATTTCCAAAAAAAGTTATATAAAATAGTTGTTTTGGGCTGAAATAGTGATCAAATAGTTAAATAGTTGCAAAGGTAGCAAAATAGTTAAAAATAGTGAAAAAAGTTGAAAAAAAGTTCAATATTTTGGGCTCAAACCAAGTTAGATATGTTTTTTATTGCGTTTTTATGCATAAATAATGCTCCGCATAAAATAGTTAAATAACTATATTTGCCAGCCCTAAGAATCATATTCCCCATCAAAAAATACAGTCATATATTTTTTATTTTATTAATATACCCTCATATTGATTTTTTATGAATTTCTAAAAAATGGACCCCAAATTCAATTATGCCTAGGGTATATTTGACATGTTTTAGTTCTGGATTTGAATTTTTTGTAATTCTTTTAATAGAATCTTATTCTCCATCAAAAAATACAGTCCTATATTTTTTATTTTATTAATATACTCTCATATTGATTTTTTATGAATTTCTATTCAATTATGCCTAGGGTATATTTGACATGTTTTAGTTCTGGATTTGAATTTTTTGTAATTCTTTTAATAGAATCATATTCTTCATTAAAAAATACAAGCCTATCTTTTTTTAGATTTTTAAAATACCCTCATATTGATTTTTTATGAATTTCTATTCAATTATGCCTAGGGTATATTTGACATGTTTTAGTTCTGGATTTGAATTTTTTGTAATTCTTTTAATAGAATCTTATTCTCCATCAAAAAATACAGTCCTATATTTTTTATTTTATTAATATACTCTCATATTGATTTTTTATGAATTTCTAAAAAATGGCCCCCAAATTCAATTATGCCTAGGGTATATTTGACATGTTTTAGTTCTGGATTTGAATTTTTTGTAATTCTTTTAATAGAATCTTATTCTCCATCAAAAAATACAGTCCTATATTTTTTATTTTATTAATATACTCTCATATTGATTTTTTATGAATTTCTAAAAAATGGCCCCCAAATTCAATTATGCCTAGGGTATATTTGACATGTTTTAGTTCTGGATTTGAATTTTTTGTAATTCTTTTAATAGAATCTTATTCTCCATCAAAAAATACAGTCCTATATTTTTTATTTTATTAATATACTCTCATATTGATTTTTTATGAATTTATAAAAAATGGCCCCCCAATTATGCCTAGGGTATATTTGACATGTTTTAGTTCTGGATTTGAATTTTTTGAAATTATTTTAATAGAATCATATTCTACATTAAAAAATACAGTCCTATATTTTTTATTTTATTAAAATACCCCAATATTGATTTTTTATGATTTTCTAAAAGATAGCCCCAAATACAATTATGCCTAGGGTATATATGACAGGTTTTAGTTCAGGATTTGAATTTTTTGAAATTCTTTTAATAGAATCATATTCTACATTAAAAAATACAGTCCTATATTTTTTATTTTATTAAAATACCCCAATATTGATTTTTTATGAATTTCTAAAAGATAGCCCCAAATACAATTATGCCTAGGGTATATATGACAGGTTTTAGTTCAGGATTTGAATTTTTTGAAATACTCTTAATAGAATCATATTCCCCATCAAAAAATACAGTCCTATATTTTTTATTTTATTAATATACTCTCATATTGATTTTTTATGAATTTCTAAATAATGGCCCCCAAATTCAATTATGCCTAGGGTATATTTGACATGTCTTAGTTCTGGATTTGAATTTTTTGAAATACTCTTAATAGAATCATATTCCCCATCAAAAAATACAGTCATATATTTTTTATTTTATTAATATACCCTCATATTGATTTTTTATGAATTTCTAAAAGATAGCCCCAAATACAATTATGCCTAGGGTATATATGACAGGTTTTAGTTCAGGATTTGAATTTTTTGAAATTCTTTTAATAGAATCATATTCTACATTAAAAAATACAGTCCTATATTTTTTATTTTATTAAAATACCCCAATATTGATTTTTTATGAATTTCTAAAAGATAGCCCCAAATACAATTATGCCTAGGGTATATATGACAGGTTTTAGTTCAGGATTTGAATTTTTTGAAATACTCTTAATAGAATCATATTCCCCATCAAAAAATACAGTCATATATTTTTTATTTTATTAATATACCCTCATATTGATTTTTTATGATTTTCTAAAAGATAGCCCCAAATACAATTATGCCTAGGGTATATATGACAGGTTTTAGTTCAGGATTTGAATTTTTTGAAATTCTTTTAATAGAATCATATTCTACATTAAAAAATACAGTCCTATATTTTTTATTTTATTAAAATACCCCAATATTGATTTTTTATGAATTTCTAAAAGATAGCCCCAAATACAATTATGCCTAGGGTATATATGACAGGTTTTAGTTCAGGATTTGAATTTTTTGAAATACTCTTAATAGAATCATATTCCCCATCAAAAAATACAGTCCTATATTTTTTATTTTATTAATATACTCTCATATTGATTTTTTATGAATTTCTAAATAATGGCCCCCAAATTCAATTATGCCTAGGGTATATTTGACATGTCTTAGTTCTGGATTTGAATTTTTTGAAATACTCTTAATAGAATCATATTCCCCATCAAAAAATACAGTCATATATTTTTTATTTTATTAATATACTCTCATATTGATTTTTTATGAATTTCTAAAAAATGGACCCCAAATTCAATTATGCCTAGGGTATATTTGACATGTTTTGGACCAGGATTTGAATTTTTTGAAATTCTTTTAATAGAATCATATTCTTCATTAAAAAATACAAGCCTATCTTTTTTTAGATTTTTAAAATACCCTCATATTGATTTTTTATGAATTTCTATTCAATTATGCCTAGGGTATATTTGACATGTTTTAGTTCTGGATTTGAATTTTTTGTAATTCTTTTAATAGAATCTTATTCTCCATCAAAAAATACAGTCCTATATTTTTTATTTTATTAATATACTCTCATATTGATTTTTTATGAATTTCTAAAAAATGGCCCCCAAATTCAATTATGCCTAGGGTATATTTGACATGTTTTAGTTCTGGATTTGAATTTTTTGTAATTCTTTTAATAGAATCTTATTCTCCATCAAAAAATACAGTCCTATATTTTTTATCTTATTAATATACTCTCATATTGATTTTTTATGAATTTCTAAAAAATGGCCCCCCAATTATGCCTAGGGTATATTTGACATGTTTTAGTTCTGGATTTGAATTTTTTGAAATTATTTTAATAGAATCATATTCTACATTAAAAAATACAGTCCTATATTTTTTATTTTATTAAAATACCCCAATATTGATTTTTTATGATTTTCTAAAAGATAGCCCCAAATACAATTATGCCTAGGGTATATATGACAGGTTTTAGTTCAGGATTTGAATTTTTTGAAATTCTTTTAATAGAATCATATTCTACATTAAAAAATACAGTCCTATATTTTTTATTTTATTAAAATACCCCAATATTGATTTTTTATGAATTTCTAAAAGATAGCCCCAAATACAATTATGCCTAGGGTATATATGACAGGTTTTGGTTCAGGATTTGAATTTTTTGAAATTCTTTTAATAGAATCATATTCTCCATTAAAAAATACAGTCCTATATTTTTTATTTTATTAAAATACCCCAATATTGATTTTTTATGAATTTCTAAAAAATGGCCCCAAATACAATTATGCCTAGGGTATATATGACAGGTTTTAGTTCAGGATTGAATTTTTTGAAATTCTTTTAATAGAATCATATTCTCCATTAAAAAATACAGTCCTATATTTTTTATTTTATTAAAATACCCCAATATTGATTTTTTATGAATTTCTAAAAAATGGCCCCAAATACAATTATGCCTAGGGTATATATGACAGGTTTTAGTTCAGGATTTGAATTTTTTGAAATACTCTTAATAGAATCATATTCCCCATCAAAAAATACAGTCCTATATTTTTTATTTTATTAATATACTCTCATATTGATTTTTTATGAATTTCTAAAAAATGGCCCCAAATTCAATTATGCCTAGGGTATATTTGACATTTTCTGGGCTTGGATTTGAATTTTTCGAAATTCTTTTAATTGATTCATATTCTCCATTAAAAAATACAAGCCTATATTTTTTTAGATTTTTAAAATACCCTCATATTGATTTTTTATGAATTTCTAAAAAATGGCCCCAAATTCAATTATGCCTAGGGTATATTTGACATTTTCTGGGCTTGGATTTGAATTTTTCGAAATTCTTTTAATAGAATCATATTCTTCATTAAAAAATACAAGCCTATCTTTTTTTAGATTTTTAAAATACCCTCATATTGATTTTTTATGAATTTCTAAAAAATGGCCCCAAATTCAATTATGCCTAGGGTATATTTGACATTTTCTGGGCTTGGATTTGAATTTTTCGAAATTCTTTTAATTGATTCATATTCTCCATTAAAAAATACAAGCCTATCTTTTTTTAGATTTTTAAAATACCCTCATATTGATTTTTTATGAATTTCTAAAGAATGGCCCCCAAATTCAATTATGCCTAGGGTATATTTGACATTTTCTGGGCTAGGATTTGAATTTCTCGAAATTCTTTTATTAGAATCATATTCTCCATCAAAAAATACAAGCCTATCTTTTTTTAGATTTTCAAAATACCCTCATATTGATTTTTTATGAATTTCTAAAAAATGGCCCCCCAATTATGCCTAGGGTATATTTGACATGTTTTAGTTCTGGATTTGAATTTTTTGAAATTATTTTAATAGAATCATATTCTACATTAAAAAATACAGTCCTATATTTTTTATTTTATTAAAATACCCCAATATTGATTTTTTATGATTTTCTAAAAGATAGCCCCAAATACAATTATGCCTAGGGTATATATGACAGGTTTTAGTTCAGGATTTGAATTTTTTGAAATACTCTTAATAGAATCATATTCCCCATCAAAAAATACAGTCCTATATTTTTTATTTTATTAATATACTCTCATATTGATTTTTTATGAATTTCTAAATAATGGCCCCCAAATTCAATTATGCCTAGGGTATATTTGACATGTCTTAGTTCTGGATTTGAATTTTTTGAAATACTCTTAATAGAATCATATTCCCCATCAAAAAATACAGTCCTATATTTTTAATTTTATTAATATACCCTCATATTGATTTTTTATGAATTTCTAAAAAATGGACCCCAAATTCAATTATGCCTAGGGTATATTTGACATGTTTTGGACCAGGATTTGAATTTTTTGAAATTCTTTTAATAGAATCATATTCTTCATTAAAAAATACAAGCCTATCTTTTTTAGATTTTTAAAATACCCTCATATTGATTTTTTATGAATTTCTATTCAATTATGCCTAGGGTATATTTGACATGTTTTAGTTCTGGATTTGAATTTTTTATAATTCTTTTAATAGGAATCATATTCTTCATTAAAAAATACAAGCCTATCTTTTTTTAGATTTTTAAAATACCCTCATATTGATTTTTTATGAATTTCTAAAAAAAGGCCCCAAATTCAATTATGCCTAGGGTATATTTGACATTTTCTGGGCTTGGATTTGAATTTTTCGAAATTCTTTTAATTGATTCATATTCTCCATTAAAAAATACAAGCCTATCTTTTTTTAGATTTTTAAAATACCCTCATATTGATTTTTTATGAATTTCTAAAGAATGGCCCCCAAATTCAATTATGCCTAGGGTATATTTGACATTTTCTGGGCTAGGATTTGAATTTCTCGAAATTCTTTTATTAGAATCATATTCTCCATCAAAAAATACAAGCCTATCTTTTTTTAGATTTTCAAAATACCCTCATATTGATTTTTTATGAATTTCTAAAAAATGGCCCCCCAATTATGCCTAGGGTATATTTGACATGTTTTAGTTCTGGATTTGAATTTTTTGAAATTATTTTAATAGAATCATATTCTACATTAAAAAATACAGTCCTATATTTTTTATTTTATTAAAATACCCCAATATTGATTTTTTATGATTTTCTAAAAGATAGCCCCAAATACAATTATGCCTAGGGTATATATGACAGGTTTTAGTTCAGGATTTGAATTTTTTGAAATACTCTTAATAGAATCATATTCCCCATCAAAAAATACAGTCCTATATTTTTTATTTTATTAATATACTCTCATATTGATTTTTTATGAATTTCTAAATAATGGCCCCCAAATTCAATTATGCCTAGGGTATATTTGACATGTCTTAGTTCTGGATTTGAATTTTTTGAAATACTCTTAATAGAATCATATTCCCCATCAAAAAATACAGTCCTATATTTTTAATTTTATTAATATACCCTCATATTGATTTTTTATGAATTTCTAAAAAATGGACCCCAAATTCAATTATGCCTAGGGTATATTTGACATGTTTTGGACCAGGATTTGAATTTTTTGAAATTCTTTTAATAGAATCATATTCTTCATTAAAAAATACAAGCCTATCTTTTTTAGATTTTTAAAATACCCTCATATTGATTTTTTATGAATTTCTATTCAATTATGCCTAGGGTATATTTGACATGTTTTAGTTCTGGATTTGAATTTTTTGTAATTCTTTTAATAGGAATCATATTCTTCATTAAAAAATACAAGCCTATCTTTTTTTAGATTTTTAAAATACCCTCATATTGATTTTTTATGAATTTCTAAAAAATGGCCCCCAAATTCAATTATGCCTAGGGTATATTTGACATTTTCTGGGCTAGGATTTGAATTTCTCGAAATTCTTTTATTAGAATCATATTCTCCATCAAAAAATACAAGCCTATCTTTTTTTAGATTTTCAAAATACCCTCATATTGATTTTTTATGAATTTCTAAAGAATGGCCCCCAAATTCAATTATGCCTAGGGTATATTTGACATGTTTTGGACCAGGATTTGAATTTTTTGAAATTCTTTTAAAAGAATCATATTCTGCATCAAAAAATACAGTCCTATATTTTTTATTTTATTAATATACTCTCATATTGATTTTTTATGAATTTCTAAAAAATGGCCCCCAAATTCAATTATGCCTAAGGTATATTTGACATGTTTTAGTTCTGGATTTGAATTTTTTGTAATTCTTTTAATAGAATCATATTCTTCATTAAAAAATACAAGCCTATCTTTTTTTAGATTTTTAAAATACCCTCATATTGATTTTTTATGAATTTCTAAAAAATGGCCCCCAAATTCAATTATGCCTAGGGTATATTTGACATTTTCTGGGCTAGGATTTGAATTTCTCGAAATTCTTTTATTAGAATCATATTCTCCATCAAAAAATACAAGCCTATCTTTTTTTAGATTTTCAAAATACCCTCATATTGATTTTTTATGAATTTCTAAAGAATGGCCCCCAAATTCAATTATGCCTAGGGTATATTTGACATGTTTTGGACCAGGATTTGAATTTTTTGAAATTCTTTTAAAAGAATCATATTCTGCATCAAAAAATACAGTCCTATATTTTTTATTTTATTAATATACTCTCATATTGATTTTTTATGAATTTCTAAATAATGGCCCCCAAATTCAATTATGCCTAGGGTATATTTGACATGTTTTGGACCAGGATTTGAATTTTTTGAAATTCTTTTAAAAGAATCATATTCTGCATCAAAAAATACAGTCCTTTATTTTTTATTTTATTAATATACCCTCATATTGATTTTTTATGAATTTCTAAAGAATGGCCCCCAAATTCAATTATGCCTAGGGTATATTAAACATTTTCTGGGCTAGGATTTGAATTTTTTGAAATTCTTTTGATAGAATCATATTCTCCATTAAAAATACAGGCCTATTTTTTTAGATTTTTAAAATACCCCAATATTGATTTTTTTATGAATTTCTAAAAAATGCCCCCAAAGTCAATTATGCCTAATTATGCCTAGGGTATATATGACATTTTCTGGGCTATGATTTGAATTTTTTGAAATTCTTTTAATAGAATCATATTCTCCATCAAAAAATACAGTCCTATTTTTTTTATTTTATTAATATACTCTCATATTGATTTTTTATGAATTTCTAAAAAATGGCCCCCAAATTCAATTATGCCTAGGGTATATTTGACATGTTTTGGACCAGGATTTGAATTTTTTGAAATTCTTTTAAAAGAATCATATTCTGCATCAAAAAATACAGTCCTATATTTTTTATTTTATTAATATACTCTCATATTGATTTTTTATGAATTTCTAAATAATGGCCCCCAAATTCAATTATGCCTAGGGTATATTTGACATGTTTTGGACCAGGATTTGAATTTTTTGAAATTCTTTTAAAAGAATCATATTCTGCATCAAAAAATACAGTCCTATATTTTTTATTTTATTAATATACCCTCATATTGATTTTTTATGAATTTCTAAAGAATGGCCCCCAAATTCAATTATGCCTAGGGTATATTAAACATTTTCTGGGCTAGGATTTGAATTTTTTGAAATTCTTTTGATAGAATCATATTCTCCATTAAAAATACAGGCCTATTTTTTTAGATTTTTAAAATACCCCAATATTGATTTTTTTATGAATTTCTAAAAAATGCCCCCAAAGTCAATTATGCCTAATTATGCCTAGGGTATATATGACATTTTCTGGGCTAGGATTTGAATTTTTTGAAATTCTTTTGATAGAATCATATTCTCCATTAAAAAATACAAGCCTATCTTTTTTTTTGATTTTTAAAATACCCCAATATTGATTTTTTTTATGAATTTCTAAAAAATGCCCCCAAAGTCAATTATGCCTAGGGTATATATGACATTTTCTGGGCTAGGATTTGAATTTTTTGAAATTCTTTTGATAGAATCATATTCTCCATTAAAAATACAGGCCTATTTTTTTAGATTTTTAAAATACCCTAATATTGATTTTTTTATGAATTTCTAAAAAATGCCCCCAAAGTCAATTATGCCTAGGGTATATATGACATTTTCTGGGCTAGGATTTGAATTTTTTGAAATTCTTTTGATAGAATCATATTCTCCATTAAAAAATACAAGCCTATCTTTTTTTTTGATTTTTAAAATACCCCAATATTGATTTTTTTTTATGAATTTCTAAAAAATGCCCCCAAAGTCAATTATGCCTAGGGTATATATGACATTTTCTGGGCTAGGATTTGAATTTTTTGAAATTCTTTTGATAGAATCATATTCTCCATTAAAAAATACAGGCCTATTTTTTTAGATTTTTAAAATACCCCAATATTGATTTTTTTATGAATTTCTAAAAAATGCCCCCAAAGTCAATTATGCCTAGGGTATATATGACATTTTCTGGGCTAGGATTTGAATTTTTTGAAATTCTTTTGATAGAATCATATTCTCCATTAAAAAATACAGGCCTATCTTTTTTTTTGATTTTTAAAATACCCCAATATTGATTTTTTTTATGAATTTCTAAAAAATGGCCCCAAAGTCAATTATGCCTAATTATGCCTAGAGTATATATGACATTTTCTGGACTAGGATTTGAATTTTTTGAAATTCTTTTGATAGAATCATATTCTCCATTAAAAAATACAAGCCTATCTTTTTTTTTGATTTTTAAAATACCCCAATATTGATTTTTTTTATGAATTTCTAAAAAATGCCCCCAAAGTCAATTATGCCTAGGGTATATATGACATTTTCTGGGCTAGGATTTGAATTTTTTGAAATTCTTTTGATAGAATCATATTCTCCATTAAAAAATACAGGCCTATCTTTTTTTAGATTTTTAAAATACCCCAATATTGATTTTTTTATGAATTTCTAAAAAAAGCCCCCAAAGTCAATTATGCTTAGGGTATATATGACATTTTCTGGGCTTGGATTTGAATTTTTTGAAATTCTTTTGATAGAATCATATTCTCCATTAAAAATACAGGCCTATCTTTTTTTAGATTTTTAAAATACCCCAATATTGATTTTTTTATGAATTTCTAAAAAAAGCCCCCAAAGTCAATTATGCTTAGGGTATATATGACATTTTCTGGGCTTGGATTTGAATTTTTTGAAATTCTTTTGATAGAATCATATTCTCCATTAAAAATACAGGCCTATCTTTTTTTAGATTTTTAAAATACCCCAATATTGATTTTTTTATGAATTTCTAAAAAAAGCCCCCAAAGTCAATTATGCTTAGGGTATATATGACATTTTCTGGGCTTGGATTTGAATTTTTTGAAATTCTTTTGATAGAATCATATTCTCCATTAAAAATACAGGCCTATCTTTTTTTAGATTTTTAAAATACCCCAATATTGATTTTTTTATGAATTTCTAAAAAATGCCCCCAAAGTCAATTATGCCTAGGGTATATATGACATTTTCTGGGCTAGGATTTGAATTTTTTGAAATTCTTTTGATAGAATCATATTCTCCATTAAAAAATACAGGCCTATCTTTTTTTTTGATTTTTAAAATACCCCAATATTGATTTTTTTTATGAATTTCTAAAAAATGGCCCCAAAGTCAATTATGCCTAATTATGCCTAGAGTATATATGACATTTTCTGGACTAGGATTTGAATTTTTTGAAATTCTTTTGATAGAATCATATTCTCCATTAAAAAATACAGGCCTATCTTTTTTTAGATTTTTAAAATACCCCAATATTGATTTTTTTTATGAATTTCTAAAAAATGGCCCCAAAGTCAATTATGCCTAGGGTATATATGACATTTTCTGGGCTTGGATTTGAATTTTTTGAAATTCTTTTGATAGAATCATATTCTCCATTAAAAATACAGGCCTATCTTTTTTTAGATTTTTAAAATACCCCAATATTGATTTTTTTTATGAATTTCTAAAAAATGGCCCCAAAGTCAATTATGCCTAATTATGCCTAGAGTATATATGACATTTTCTGGACTAGGATTTGAATTTTTTGAAATTCTTTTGATAGAATCATATTCTCCATTAAAAAATACAGGCCTTTCTTTTTTTAGATTTTTAAAATACCCCAATATTGATTTTTTTATGAATTTCTAAAAAAAGCCCCCAAAGTCAATTATGCTTAGGGTATATATGACATTTTCTGGGCTTGGATTTGAATTTTTTGAAATTCTTTTGATAGAATCATATTCTCCATTAAAAATACAGGCCTATCTTTTTTTAGATTTTTAAAATACCCCAATATTGATTTTTTTATGAATTTCTAAAAAATGCCCCCAAAGTCAATTATGCCTAGGGTATATATGACATTTTCTGGGCTAGGATTTGAATTTTTTGAAATTCTTTTGATAGAATCATATTCTCCATTAAAAAATACAGGCCTATCTTTTTTTTTGATTTTTAAAATACCCCAATATTGATTTTTTTTATGAATTTCTAAAAAATGGCCCCAAAGTCAATTATGCCTAATTATGCCTAGAGTATATATGACATTTTCTGGACTAAGATTTGAATTTTTTGAAATTCTTTTGATAGAATCATATTCTCCATTAAAAAATACAAGCCTATCTTTTTTTTTGATTTTTAAAATACCCCAATATTGATTTTTTTTATGAATTTCTAAAAAATGCCCCCAAAGTCAATTATGCCTAGGGTATATATGACATTTTCTGGGCTAGGATTTGAATTTTTTGAAATTCTTTTGATAGAATCATATTCTCCATTAAAAAATACAGGCCTATCTTTTTTTAGATTTTTAAAATACCCCAATATTGATTTTTTTATGAATTTCTAAAAAAAGCCCCCAAAGTCAATTATGCTTAGGGTATATATGACATTTTCTGGGCTTGGATTTGAATTTTTTGAAATTCTTTTGATAGAATCATATTCTCCATTAAAAATACAGGCCTATCTTTTTTTAGATTTTTAAAATACCCCAATATTGATTTTTTATGAATTTCTAAAAAAAGCCCCCAAAGTCAATTATGCTTAGGGTATATATGACATTTTCTGGGCTTGGATTTGAATTTTTTGAAATTCTTTTGATAGAATCATATTCTCCATTAAAAAATACAGGCCTATCTTTTTTTAGATTTTTAAAATACCCCAATATTGATTTTTTTATGAATTTCTAAAAAAAGCCCCCAAAGTCAATTATGCCTAATTATGCCTAGAGTATATATGACATTTTCTGGACTAGGATTTGAATTTTTTGAAATTCTTTTGATAGAATCATATTCTCCATTAAAAAATACAGGCCTTTCTTTTTTTAGATTTTTAAAATACCCCAATATTGATTTTTTTTATGAATTTCTAAAAAATGGCCCCAAAGTCAATTATGCCTAATTATGCCTAGAGTATATATGACATTTTCTGGGCTAGGATTTGAATTTTTTGAAATTCTTTTGATAGAATCATATTCTCCATTAAAAAATACAGGCCTTTCTTTTTTTAGATTTTTAAAATACCCCAATATTGATTTTTTTTATGAATTTCTAAAAAATGGCCCCAAAGTCAATTATGCCTAGGGTATATATGACATTTTCTGGGCTTGGATTTGAATTTTTTGAAATTCTTTTGATAGAATCATATTCTCCATTAAAAATACAGGCCTATCTTTTTTTAGATTTTTAAAATACCCCAATATTGATTTTTTTTATGAATTTCTAAAAAATGGCCCCAAAGTCAATTATGCCTAATTATGCCTAGAGTATATATGACATTTTCTGGGCTTGGATTTGAATTTTTTGAAATTCTTTTGATAGAATCATATTCTCCATTAAAAATACAGGCCTATCTTTTTTTAGATTTTTAAAATACCCCAATATTGATTTTTTTTATGAATTTCTAAAAAATGGCCCCAAAGTCAATTATGCCTAGGGTATATATGACATTTTCTGGGCTAGGATTTGAATTTTTTGAAATTCTTTTGATAGAATCATATTCTCCATTAAAAAATACAGGCCTATCTTTTTTTTTGATTTTTAAAATACCCCAATATTGATTTTTTTTTATGAATTTCTAAAAAATGGCCCCAAAGTCAATTATGCCTAATTATGCCTAGAGTATATATGACATTTTCTGGACTAGGATTTGAATTTTTTGAAATTCTTTTGATAGAATCATATTCTCCATTAAAAAATACAGGCCTTTCTTTTTTTAGATTTTTAAAATACCCCAATATTGATTTTTTTTATGAATTTCTAAAAAATGGCCCCAAAGTCAATTATGCCTAGGGTATATATGACATTTTCTGGGCTTGGATTTGAATTTTTTGAAATTCTTTTGATAGAATCATATTCTCCATTAAAAATACAGGCCTATCTTTTTTTAGATTTTTAAAATACCCCAATATTGATTTTTTTTATGAATTTCTAAAAAATGGCCCCAAAGTCAATTATGCCTAATTATGCCTAGAGTATATATGACATTTTCTGGACTAGGATTTGAATTTTTTGAAATTCTTTTGATAGAATCATATTCTCCATTAAAAAATACAGGCCTTTCTTTTTTTAGATTTTTAAAATACCCCAATATTGATTTTTTTATGAATTTCTAAAAAAAGCCCCCAAAGTCAATTATGCTTAGGGTATATATGACATTTTCTGGGCTTGGATTTGAATTTTTTGAAATTCTTTTGATAGAATCATATTCTCCATTAAAAATACAGGCCTATCTTTTTTTAGATTTTTAAAATACCCCAATATTGATTTTTTTATGAATTTCTAAAAAATGCCCCCAAAGTCAATTATGCCTAGGGTATATATGACATTTTCTGGGCTAGGATTTGAATTTTTTGAAATTCTTTTGATAGAATCATATTCTCCATTAAAAAATACAGGCCTATCTTTTTTTTTGATTTTTAAAATACCCCAATATTGATTTTTTTTATGAATTTCTAAAAAATGGCCCCAAAGTCAATTATGCCTAATTATGCCTAGAGTATATATGACATTTTCTGGACTAGGATTTGAATTTTTTGAAATTCTTTTGATAGAATCATATTCTCCATTAAAAAATACAGGCCTATCTTTTTTGTTGATTTTTAAAATACCCCAATATTGATTTTTTTTATGAATTTCTAAAAAATGCCCCCAAAGTCAATTATGCCTAGGGTATATATGACATTTTCTGGACTAGGATTTGAATTTTTTGAAATTCTTTTGATAGAATCATATTCTCCATTAAAAAATACAGGCCTATCTTTTTTTAGATTTTTAAAATACCCCAATATTGATTTTTTTTATGAATTTCTAAAAAATGGCCCCAAAGTCAATTATGCCTAATTATGCCTAGAGTATATATGACATTTTCTGGACTAGGATTTGAATTTTTTGAAATTCTTTTGATAGAATCATATTCTCCATTAAAAATACAGGCCTTTCTTTTTTTAGATTTTTAAAATACCCCAATATTGATTTTTTTTATGAATTTCTAAAAAATGCCCCCAAAGTCAATTATGCCTAGGGTATATATGACATTTTCTGGGCTAGGATTTGAATTTTTTGAAATTCTTTTGATAGAATCATATTCTCCATTAAAAAATACAGGCCTATCTTTTTTTAGATTTTTAAAATACCCCAATATTGATTTTTTTTATGAATTTCTAAAAAATGGCCCCAAAGTCAATTATGCCTAATTATGCCTAGAGTATATATGACATTTTCTGGACTAGGATTTGAATTTTTTGAAATTCTTTTGATAGAATCATATTCTCCATTAAAAAATACAGGCCTATCTTTTTTTTTGATTTTTAAAATACCCCAATATTGATTTTTTTTATGAATTTCTAAAAAATGGCCCCAAAGTCAATTATGCCTAATTATGCCTAGAGTATATATGACATTTTCTGGACTAGGATTTGAATTTTTTGAAATTCTTTTGATAGAATCATATTCTCCATTAAAAAATACAGGCCTATCTTTTTTTTTGATTTTTAAAATACCCCAATATTGATTTTTTTTATGAATTTCTAAAAAATGCCCCCAAAGTCAATTATGCCTAGGGTATATATGACATTTTCTGGACTAGGATTTGAATTTTTTGAAATTCTTTTGATAGAATCATATTCTCCATTAAAAAATACAGGCCTATCTTTTTTTAGATTTTTAAAATACCCCAATATTGATTTTTTTTATGAATTTCTAAAAAATGGCCCCAAAGTCAATTATGCCTAATTATGCCTAGAGTATATATGACATTTTCTGGACTAGGATTTGAATTTTTTGAAATTCTTTTGATAGAATCATATTCTCCATTAAAAATACAGGCCTATCTTTTTTTAGATTTTTAAAATACCCCAATATTGATTTTTTTATGAATTTCTAAAAAATGGCCCCAAAGTCAATTATGCCTAATTATGCCTAGAGTATATATGACATTTTCTGGACTAGGATTTGAATTTTTTGAAATTCTTTTGATAGAATCATATTCTCCATTAAAAAATACAGGCCTTTCTTTTTTTAGATTTTTAAAATACCCCAATATTGATTTTTTTTATGAATTTCTAAAAAATGGCCCCAAAGTCAATTATGCCTAGGGTATATATGACATTTTCTGGGCTTGGATTTGAATTTTTTGAAATTCTTTTGATAGAATCATATTCTCCATTAAAAATACAGGCCTATCTTTTTTTAGATTTTTAAAATACCCCAATATTGATTTTTTTTATGAATTTCTAAAAAATGGCCCCAAAGTCAATTATGCCTAATTATGCCTAGAGTATATATGACATTTTCTGGACTAGGATTTGAATTTTTTGAAATTCTTTTGATAGAATCATATTCTCCATTAAAAAATACAGGCCTTTCTTTTTTTAGATTTTTAAAATACCCCAATATTGATTTTTTTATGAATTTCTAAAAAAAGCCCCCAAAGTCAATTATGCTTAGGGTATATATGACATTTTCTGGGCTTGGATTTGAATTTTTTGAAATTCTTTTGATAGAATCATATTCTCCATTAAAAATACAGGCCTATCTTTTTTTAGATTTTTAAAATACCCCAATATTGATTTTTTTATGAATTTCTAAAAAATGCCCCCAAAGTCAATTATGCCTAGGGTATATATGACATTTTCTGGGCTAGGATTTGAATTTTTTGAAATTCTTTTGATAGAATCATATTCTCCATTAAAAAATACAGGCCTATCTTTTTTTTTGATTTTTAAAATACCCCAATATTGATTTTTTTTATGAATTTCTAAAAAATGGCCCCAAAGTCAATTATGCCTAATTATGCCTAGAGTATATATGACATTTTCTGGACTAGGATTTGAATTTTTTGAAATTCTTTTGATAGAATCATATTCTCCATTAAAAAATACAGGCCTATCTTTTTTGTTGATTTTTAAAATACCCCAATATTGATTTTTTTTATGAATTTCTAAAAAATGCCCCCAAAGTCAATTATGCCTAGGGTATATATGACATTTTCTGGACTAGGATTTGAATTTTTTGAAATTCTTTTGATAGAATCATATTCTCCATTAAAAAATACAGGCCTATCTTTTTTTAGATTTTTAAAATACCCCAATATTGATTTTTTTTATGAATTTCTAAAAAATGGCCCCAAAGTCAATTATGCCTAATTATGCCTAGAGTATATATGACATTTTCTGGACTAGGATTTGAATTTTTTGAAATTCTTTTGATAGAATCATATTCTCCATTAAAAATACAGGCCTATCTTTTTTTAGATTTTTAAAATACCCCAATATTGATTTTTTTTATGAATTTCTAAAAAATGCCCCCAAAGTCAATTATGCCTAGGGTATATATGACATTTTCTGGGCTAGGATTTGAATTTTTTGAAATTCTTTTGATAGAATCATATTCTCCATTAAAAAATACAGGCCTATCTTTTTTTAGATTTTTAAAATACCCCAATATTGATTTTTTTTATGAATTTCTAAAAAATGGCCCCAAAGTCAATTATGCCTAATTATGCCTAGAGTATATATGACATTTTCTGGACTAGGATTTGAATTTTTTGAAATTCTTTTGATAGAATCATATTCTCCATTAAAAAATACAGGCCTATCTTTTTTTTTGATTTTTAAAATACCCCAATATTGATTTTTTTTATGAATTTCTAAAAAATGGCCCCAAAGTCAATTATGCCTAATTATGCCTAGAGTATATATGACATTTTCTGGACTAGGATTTGAATTTTTTGAAATTCTTTTGATAGAATCATATTCTCCATTAAAAAATACAGGCCTATCTTTTTTTTTGATTTTTAAAATACCCCAATATTGATTTTTTTTATGAATTTCTAAAAAATGCCCCCAAAGTCAATTATGCCTAGGGTATATATGACATTTTCTGGACTAGGATTTGAATTTTTTGAAATTCTTTTGATAGAATCATATTCTCCATTAAAAAATACAGGCCTATCTTTTTTTAGATTTTTAAAATACCCCAATATTGATTTTTTTTATGAATTTCTAAAAAATGGCCCCAAAGTCAATTATGCCTAATTATGCCTAGAGTATATATGACATTTTCTGGACTAGGATTTGAATTTTTTGAAATTCTTTTGATAGAATCATATTCTCCATTAAAAATACAGGCCTATCTTTTTTTAGATTTTTAAAATACCCCAATATTGATTTTTTTTATGAATTTCTAAAAAATGCCCCCAAAGTCAATTATGCCTAGGGTATATATGACATTTTCTGGGCTATGATTTGAATTTTTTGAAATTCTTTTGATAGAATCATATTCTCCATTAAAAAATACAGGCCTATCTTTTTTTTTGATTTTTAAAATACCCCAATATTGATTTTTTTTATGAATTTCTAAAAAATGGCCCCAAAGTCAATTATGCCTAATTATGCCTAGAGTATATATGACATTTTCTGGACTAGGATTTGAATTTTTTGAAATTCTTTTGATAGAATCATATTCTCCATTAAAAAATACAGGCCTATCTTTTTTTTGATTTTTAAAATACCCCAATATTGATTTTTTTTATGAATTTCTAAAAAATGCCCCCAAAGTCAATTATGCCTAGGGTATATATGACATTTTCTGGGCTAGGATTTGAATTTTTTGAAATTCTTTTGATAGAATCATATTCTCCATTAAAAAATACAGGCCTATCTTTTTTTAGATTTTTAAAATACCCCAATATTGATTTTTTTATGAATTTCTAAAAAAAGCCCCCAAAGTCAATTATGCTTAGGGTATATATGACATTTTCTGGGCTTGGATTTGAATTTTTTGAAATTCTTTTGATAAAATCATATTCTCCATTAAAAATACAGGCCTATCTTTTTTTAGATTTTTAAAATACCCCAATATTGATTTTTTTATGAATTTCTAAAAAAAGCCCCCAAAGTCAATTATGCTTAGGGTATATATGACATTTTCTGGGCTTGGATTTGAATTTTTTGAAATTCTTTTGATAGAATCATATTCTCCATTAAAAATACAGGCCTATCTTTTTTTAGATTTTTAAAATACCCCAATATTGATTTTTTTATGAATTTCTAAAAAATGCCCCCAAAGTCAATTATGCCTAGGGTATATATGACATTTTCTGGGCTAGGATTTGAATTTTTTGAAATTCTTTTGATAGAATCATATTCTAGATTAAAAAATACAAGCCTATCTTTTTTTTTGATTTTTAAAATACCCCAATATTGATTTTTTTTATGAATTTCTAAAAAATGGCCCCAAAGTCAATTATGCCTAATTATGCCTAGAGTATATATGACATTTTCTGGACTAGGATTTGAATTTTTTGAAATTCTTTTGATAGAATCATATTCTCCATTAAAAAATACAGGCCTTTCTTTTTTTAGATTTTTAAAATACCCCAATATTGATTTTTTTTATGAATTTCTAAAAAATGCCCCCAAAGTCAATTATGCCTAGGGTATATATGACATTTTCTGGGCTAGGATTTGAATTTTTTGAAATTCTTTTGATAGAATCATATTCTCCATTAAAAAATACAGGCCTATCTTTTTTTAGATTTTTAAAATACCCCAATATTGATTTTTTTATGAATTTCTAAAAAAAGCCCCCAAAGTCAATTATGCTTAGGGTATATATGACATTTTCTGGGCTTGGATTTGAATTTTTTGAAATTCTTTTGATAAAATCATATTCTCCATTAAAAATACAGGCCTATCTTTTTTTAGATTTTTAAAATACCCCAATATTGATTTTTTTATGAATTTCTAAAAAAAGCCCCCAAAGTCAATTATGCTTAGGGTATATATGACATTTTCTGGGCTTGGATTTGAATTTTTTGAAATTCTTTTGATAGAATCATATTCTCCATTAAAAATACAGGCCTATCTTTTTTTAGATTTTTAAAATACCCCAATATTGATTTTTTTATGAATTTCTAAAAAATGCCCCCAAAGTCAATTATGCCTAGGGTATATATGACATTTTCTGGGCTAGGATTTGAATTTTTTGAAATTCTTTTGATAGAATCATATTCTCCATTAAAAAATACAGGCCTATCTTTTTATAGATTTTTAAAATACCCCAATATTGATTTTTTTATGAATTTCTAAAAAAAGCCCCCAAAGTCAATTATGCTTAGGGTATATATGACATTTTCTGGGCTTGGATTTGAATTTTTTGAAATTCTTTTGATAGAATCATATTCTCCATTAAAAATACAGGCCTATCTTTTTTTAGATTTTTAAAATACCCCAATATTGATTTTTTTATGAATTTCTAAAAAAAGCCCCCAAAGTCAATTATGCTTAGGGTATATATGACATTTTCTGGGCTTGGATTAGAATTTTTTGAAATTCTTTTGATAGAATCATATTCTCCATTAAAAATACAGGCCTATCTTTTTTTAGATTTTTAAAATACCCCAATATTGATTTTTTTATGAATTTCTAAAAAATGCCCCCAAAGTCAATTATGCCTAGGGTATATATGACATTTTCTGGGCTAGGATTTGAATTTTTTGAAATTCTTTTGATAGAATCATATTCTCCATTAAAAAATACAGGCCTATCTTTTTTTAGATTTTTAAAATACCCCAATATTGATTTTTTTATGAATTTCTAAAAAAAGCCCCCAAAGTCAATTATGCTTAGGGTATATATGACATTTTCTGGGCTTGGATTTGAATTTTTTGAAATTCTTTTGATAAAATCATATTCTCCATTAAAAATACAGGCCTATCTTTTTTTAGATTTTTAAAATACCCCAATATTGATTTTTTTATGAATTTCTAAAAAAAGCCCCCAAAGTCAATTATGCTTAGGGTATATATGACATTTTCTGGGCTTGGATTTGAATTTTTTGAAATTCTTTTGATAGAATCATATTCTCCATTAAAAATACAGGCCTATCTTTTTTTAGATTTTTAAAATACCCCAATATTGATTTTTTTATGAATTTCTAAAAAAAGCCCCCAAAGTCAATTATGCTTAGGGTATATATGACATTTTCTGGGCTAGGATTTGAATTTTTTGAAATTCTTTTGATAAAATCATATTCTCCATTAAAAATACAGGCCTATCTTTTTTTAGATTTTTAAAATACCCCAATATTGATTTTTTTATGAATTTCTAAAAAAAGCCCCCAAAGTCAATTATGCTTAGGGTATATATGACATTTTCTGGGCTTGGATTTGAATTTTTTGAAATTCTTTTGATAGAATCATATTCTCCATTAAAAATACAGGCCTATCTTTTTTTAGATTTTTAAAATACCCCAATATTGATTTTTTTATGAATTTCTAAAAAAAGCCCCCAAAGTCAATTATGCTTAGGGTATATATGACATTTTCTGGGCTTGGATTTGAATTTTTTGAAATTCTTTTGATAGAATCATATTCTCCATTAAAAATACAGGCCTATCTTTTTTTAGATTTTTAAAATACCCCAATATTGATTTTTTTATGAATTTCTAAAAAATGCCCCCAAAGTCAATTATGCCTAGGGTATATATGACATTTTCTGGGCTAGGATTTGAATTTTTTGAAATTCTTTTGATAGAATCATATTCTCCATTAAAAAATACAAGCCTATCTTTTTTTTTGATTTTTAAAATACCCCAATATTGATTTTTTTTATGAATTTCTAAAAAATGGCCCCAAAGTCAATTATGCCTAATTATGCCTAGAGTATATATGACATTTTCTGGACTAGGATTTGAATTTTTTGAAATTCTTTTGATAGAATCATATTCTCCATTAAAAATACAGGCCTATCTTTTTTTAGATTTTTAAAATACCCCAATATTGATTTTTTTATGAATTTCTAAAAAAAGCCCCCAAAGTCAATTATGCTTAGGGTATATATGACATTTTCTGGGCTTGGATTTGAATTTTTTGAAATTCTTTTGATAGAATCATATTCTCCATTAAAAATACAGGCCTATCTTTTTTTAGATTTTTAAAATACCCCAATATTGATTTTTTTATGAATTTCTAAAAAAAGCCCCCAAAGTCAATTATGCTTAGGGTATATATGACATTTTCTGGGCTTGGATTTGAATTTTTTGAAATTCTTTTGATAGAATCATATTCTCCATTAAAAATACAGGCCTATCTTTTTTTAGATTTTTAAAATACCCCAATATTGATTTTTTTATGAATTTCTAAAAAAAGCCCCCAAAGTCAATTATGCTTAGGGTATATATGACATTTTCTGGGCTTGGATTTGAATTTTTTGAAATTCTTTTGATAGAATCATATTCTCCATTAAAAATACAGGCCTATCTTTTTTTAGATTTTTAAAATACCCCAATATTGATTTTTTTATGAATTTCTAAAAAAAGCCCCCAAAGTCAATTATGCTTAGGGTATATATGACATTTTCTGGGCTTGGATTTGAATTTTTTGAAATTCTTTTGATAGAATGATATTCTCCATTAAAAATACAGGCCTATCTTTTTTTAGATTTTTAAAATACCCCAATATTGATTTTTTTATGAATTTCTAAAAAAAGCCCCCAAAGTCAATTATGCTTAGGGTATATATGACATTTTCTGGGCTAGGATTTGAATTTTTTGAAATTCTTTTGATAAAATCATATTCTCCATTAAAAATACAGGCCTATCTTTTTTTAGATTTTTAAAATACCCCAATATTGATTTTTTTATGAATTTCTAAAAAAAGCCCCCAAAGTCAATTATGCTTAGGGTATATATGACATTTTCTGGGCTTGGATTTGAATTTTTTGAAATTCTTTTGATAAAATCATATTCTCCATTAAAAATACAGGCCTATCTTTTTTTAGATTTTTAAAATACCCCAATATTGATTTTTTTATGAATTTCTAAAAAAAGCCCCCAAAGTCAATTATGCTTAGGGTATATATGACATTTTCTGGGCTAGGATTTGAATTTTTTGAAATTCTTTTGATAAAATCATATTCTCCATTAAAAATACAGGCCTATCTTTTTTTAGATTTTTAAAATACCCCAATATTGATTTTTTTATGAATTTCTAAAAAAAGCCCCCAAAGTCAATTATGCTTAGGGTATATATGACATTTTCTGGGCTAGGATTTGAATTTTTTGAAATTCTTTTGATAAAATCATATTCTCCATTAAAAATACAGGCCTATCTTTTTTTAGATTTTTAAAATACCCCAATATTGATTTTTTTATGAATTTCTAAAAAATGCCCCCAAAGTCAATTATGCCTAGGGTATATATGACATTTTCTGGGCTAGGATTTGAATTTTTTGAAATTCTTTTGATAGAATCATATTCTCCATTAAAAAATACAGGCCTATCTTTTTTTAGATTTTTAAAATACCCCAATATTGATTTTTTTATGAATTTCTAAAAAAAGCCCCCAAAGTCAATTATGCTTAGGGTATATATGACATTTTCTGGGCTTGGATTTGAATTTTTTGAAATTCTTTTGATAAAATCATATTCTCCATTAAAAATACAGGCCTATCTTTTTTTAGATTTTTTAAAATACCCCAATATTGATTTTTTTATGAATTTCTAAAAAAAGCCCCCAAAGTCAATTATGCTTAGGGTATATATGACATTTTCTGGGCTTGGATTTGAATTTTTTGAAATTCTTTTGATAGAATCATATTCTCCATTAAAAATACAGGCCTATCTTTTTTTAGATTTTTAAAATACCCCAATATTGATTTTTTTATGAATTTCTAAAAAATGCCCCCAAAGTCAATTATGCCTAGGGTATATATGACATTTTCTGGGCTAGGATTTGAATTTTTTGAAATTCTTTTGATAGAATCATATTCTCCATTAAAAAATACAGGCCTATCTTTTTTTAGATTTTTAAAATACCCCAATATTGATTTTTTTATGAATTTCTAAAAAAAGCCCCCAAAGTCAATTATGCTTAGGGTATATATGACATTTTCTGGGCTTGGATTTGAATTTTTTGAAATTCTTTTGATAGAATCATATTCTCCATTAAAAATACAGGCCTATCTTTTTTTAGATTTTTAAAATACCCCAATATTGATTTTTTTATGAATTTCTAAAAAAAGCCCCCAAAGTCAATTATGCTTAGGGTATATATGACATTTTCTGGGCTTGGATTTGAATTTTTTGAAATTCTTTTGATAGAATCATATTCTCCATTAAAAATACAGGCCTATCTTTTTTTAGATTTTTAAAATACCCCAATATTGATTTTTTTATGAATTTCTAAAAAATGCCCCCAAAGTCAATTATGCCTAGGGTATATATGACATTTTCTGGGCTAGGATTTGAATTTTTTGAAATTCTTTTGATAGAATCATATTCTCCATTAAAAAATACAGGCCTATCTTTTTTTAGATTTTTAAAATACCCCAATATTGATTTTTTTATGAATTTCTAAAAAAAGCCCCCAAAGTCAATTATGCTTAGGGTATATATGACATTTTCTGGGCTTGGATTTGAATTTTTTGAAATTCTTTTGATAAAATCATATTCTCCATTAAAAATACAGGCCTATCTTTTTTTAGATTTTTAAAATACCCCAATATTGATTTTTTTATGAATTTCTAAAAAAAGCCCCCAAAGTCAATTATGCTTAGGGTATATATGACATTTTCTGGGCTTGGATTTGAATTTTTTGAAATTCTTTTGATAGAATCATATACTCCATTAAAAATACAGGCCTATCTTTTTTTAGATTTTTAAATACCCCAATATTGATTTTTTTATGAATTTCTAAAAAATGCCCCCAAAGTCAATTATGCCTAGGGTATATATGACATTTTCTGGGCTAGGATTTGAATTTTTTGAAATTCTTTTGATAGAATCATATTCTCCATTAAAAAATACAAGCCTATCTTTTTTTTTGATTTTTAAAATACCCCAATATTGATTTTTTTTATGAATTTCTAAAAAATGGCCCCAAAGTCAATTATGCCTAATTATGCCTAGAGTATATATGACATTTTCTGGACTAGGATTTGAATTTTTTGAAATTCTTTTGATAGAATCATATTCTCCATTAAAAAATACAGGCCTTTCTTTTTTTAGATTTTTAAAATACCCCAATATTGATTTTTTTTATGAATTTCTAAAAAATGCCCCCAAAGTCAATTATGCCTAGGGTATATATGACATTTTCTGGGCTAGGATTTGAATTTTTTGAAATTCTTTTGATAGAATCATATTCTCCATTAAAAAATACAGGCCTATCTTTTTTTAGATT
The DNA here is from genome assembly GCA_030063045.1 of Pratylenchus scribneri. NCBI lineage: Eukaryota > Metazoa > Nematoda > Chromadorea > Rhabditida > Pratylenchidae > Pratylenchus > Pratylenchus scribneri. The sequence goes on along the minus strand of JAQSEB010000093.1, from coordinate 129,332 downwards.
TTTAAAATACCCCAATATTTATTTTTTTATGAATTTCTAAAAAAAGCCCCCAAAGTCAATTATGCTTAGGGTATATATGACATTTTCTGGGCTTGGATTTGAATTTTTTGAAATTCTTTTGATAAAATCATATTCTCCATTAAAAATACAGGCCTATCTTTTTTTAGATTTTTAAAATACCCCAATATTGATTTTTTTATGAATTTCTAAAAAAAGCCCCCAAAGTCAATTATGCTTAGGGTATATATGACATTTTCTGGGCTTGGATTTGAATTTTTTGAAATTCTTTTGATAGAATCATATTCTCCATTAAAAATACAGGCCTATCTTTTTTTAGATTTTTAAAATACCCCAATATTGATTTTTTTATGAATTTCTAAAAAATGCCCCCAAAGTCAATTATGCCTAGGGTATATATGACATTTTCTGGGCTAGGATTTGAATTTTTTGAAATTCTTTTGATAGAATCATATTCTCCATTAAAAAATACAAGCCTATCTTTTTTTTTGATTTTTAAAATACCCCAATATTGATTTTTTTTATGAATTTCTAAAAAATGGCCCCAAAGTCAATTATGCCTAATTATGCCTAGAGTATATATGACATTTTCTGGACTAGGATTTGAATTTTTTGAAATTCTTTTGATAGAATCATATTCTCCATTAAAAAATACAGGCCTTTCTTTTTTTAGATTTTTAAAATACCCCAATATTGATTTTTTTTATGAATTTCTAAAAAATGGCCCCAAAGTCAATTATGCCTAATTATGCCTAGAGTATATATGACATTTTCTGGACTAGGATTTGAATTTTTTGAAATTCTTTTGATAGAATCATATTCTCCATTAAAAATACAGGCCTATCTTTTTTTAGATTTTTAAAATACCCCAATATTGATTTTTTTATGAATTTCTAAAAAATGCCCCCAAAGTCAATTATGCCTAGGGTATATATGACATTTTCTGGGCTAGGATTTGAATTTTTTGAAATTCTTTTGATAGAATCATATTCTCCATTAAAAAATACAAGCCTATCTTTTTTTTTGATTTTTAAAATACCCCAATATTGATTTTTTTTATGAATTTCTAAAAAATGGCCCCAAAGTCAATTATGCCTAATTATGCCTAGAGTATATATGACATTTTCTGGACTAGGATTTGAATTTTTTGAAATTCTTTTGATAGAATCATATTCTCCATTAAAAAATACAGGCCTTTCTTTTTTTAGATTTTTAAAATACCCCAATATTGATTTTTTTTATGAATTTCTAAAAAATGGCCCCAAAGTCAATTATGCCTAATTATGCCTAGGGTATATATGACATTTTCTGGGCTTGGATTTGAATTTTTTGAAATTCTTTTGATAGAATCATATTCTCCATTAAAAATACAGGCCTATCTTTTTTTAGATTTTTAAAATACCCCAATATTGATTTTTTTTATGAATTTCTAAAAAATGGCCCCAAAGTCAATTATGCCTAATTATGCCTAGAGTATATATGACATTTTCTGGACTAGGATTTGAATTTTTTGAAATTCTTTTGATAGAATCATATTCTCCATTAAAAAATACAGGCCTTTCTTTTTTTAGATTTTTAAAATACCCCAATATTGATTTTTTTATGAATTTCTAAAAAAAAGCCCCCAAAGTCAATTATGCTTAGGGTATATATGACATTTTCTGGGCTTGGATTTGAATTTTTTGAAATTCTTTTGATAGAATCATATTCTCCATTAAAAAATACAGGCCTTTCTTTTTTTAGATTTTTAAAATACCCCAATATTGATTTTTTTATGAATTTCTAAAAAAAAGCCCCCAAAGTCAATTATGCTTAGGGTATATATGACATTTTGTGGGCTTGGATTTGAATTTTTTGAAATTCTTTTGATAGAATCATATTCTCCATTAAAAATACAGGCCTATCTTTTTTTAGATTTTTAAAATACCCCAATATTGATTTTTTTATGAATTTCTAAAAAATGCCCCCAAAGTCAATTATGCCTAGGGTATATATGACATTTTCTGGGCTAGGATTTGAATTTTTTGAAATTCTTTTGATAGAATCATATTCTCCATTAAAAAATACAGGCCTTTCTTTTTTTAGATTTTTAAAATACCCCAATATTGATTTTTTTATGAATTTCTAAAAAAAAGCCCCCAAAGTCAATTATGCTTAGGGTATATATGACATTTCTGGGCTTGGATTTGAATTTTTTGAAATTCTTTTGATAAAATCATATTCTCCATTAAAAATACAGGCCTATCTTTTTTTAGATTTTTAAAATACCCCAATATTGATTTTTTTATGAATTTCTAAAAAATGCCCCCAAAGTCAATTATGCCTAGGGTATATATGACATTTTCTGGGCTAGGATTTGAATTTTTTGAAATTCTTTTGATAGAATCATATTCTCCATTAAAAAATACAGGCCTATCTTTTTTTTTGATTTTTAAAATACCCCAATATTGATTTTTTTTATGAATTTCTAAAAAATGGCCCCAAAGTCAATTATGCCTAATTATGCCTAGAGTATATATGACATTTTCTGGACTAGGATTTGAATTTTTTGAAATTCTTTTGATAGAATCATATTCTCCATTAAAAAATACAGGCCTATCTTTTTTTTTGATTTTTAAAATACCCCAATATTGATTTTTTTTATGAATTTCTAAAAAATGCCCCCAAAGTCAATTATGCCTAGGGTATATATGACATTTTCTGGGCTAGGATTTGAATTTTTTGAAATTCTTTTGATAGAATCATATTCTCCATTAAAAAATACAGGCCTATCTTTTTTTTTGATTTTTAAAATACCCCAATATTGATTTTTTTTATGAATTTCTAAAAAATGGCCCCAAAGTCAATTATGACCTAATTATGCCTAGAGTATATATGACATTTTCTGGACTAGGATTTGAATTTTTTGAAATTCTTTTGATAGAATCATATTCTCCATTAAAAAATACAGGCCTATCTTTTTTTAGATTTTTAAAATACCCCAATATTGATTTTTTTATGAATTTCTAAAAAAAGCCCCCAAAGTCAATTATGCTTAGGGTATATATGACATTTTCTGGGCTTGGATTTGAATTTTTTGAAATTCTTTTGATAGAATCATATTCTCCATTAAAAATACAGGCCTATCTTTTTTTAGATTTTTAAAATACCCCAATATTGATTTTTTTATGAATTTCTAAAAAAAGCCCCCAAAGTCAATTATGCTTAGGGTATATATGACATTTTCTGGGCTTGGATTTGAATTTTTTGAAATTCTTTTGATAGAATCATATTCTCCATTAAAAATACAGGCCTATCTTTTTTTAGATTTTTAAAATACCCCAATATTGATTTTTTTATGAATTTCTAAAAATGCCCCCAAAGTCAATTATGCCTAGGGTATATATGACATTTTCTGGGCTTGGATTTGAATTTTTTGAAATTCTTTTGATAGAATCATATTCTCCATTAAAAATACAGGCCTATTTTTTTAGATTTTTAAAATACCCCAATATTGATTTTTTTATGAATTTCTAAAAATGGCCCCAAAGTCAATTATGCCTAATTATGCCTAGGGTATATATGACATTTTCTAGGCTTGGATTTGAATTTTTTGAAATTCCTTTGATAGAATCATATTCTCCATTAAAAATACAGGCCTATCTTTTTTTAGATTTTTAAAATACCCCAATATTGATTTTTTTATGAATTTCTAAAAATGCCCCCAAAGTCAATTATGCCTAGGGTATATATGACATTTTCTGGGCTTGGATTTGAATTTTTTGAAATTCTTTTGATAGAATCATATTCTCCATTAAAAATACAGGCCTATTTTTTTAGATTTTTAAAATACCCCAATATTGATTTTTTTATGAATTTCTAAAAATGGCCCCAAAGTCAATTATGCCTAATTATGCCTAGGGTATATATGACATTTTCTAGGCTTGGATTTGAATTTTTTGGAATTCACTTAATAGAATCATATTCTCCATTAAAAAATACAGGTCTATCTTTTTTTAGATTTTTAAAATACCCCAATATTGATTTTTTTATGAATTTCTAAAAAATGGCCCCAAAGTCAATTATGCCTAATTATGCCTAGGGTATATATGACATTTTCTGGGCTAGGATTTGAATTTTTTGGAATTCTCTTAATAGAATCATATTCTACATTAAAAAATACAGGCCTATCTTTTTTAGATTTTTAAAATACCCCAATATTGATTTTTTTATGAATTTCTAAAAAATGGCCCCAAAGTCAATTATGCCTAATTATGCCTAGGGTATATATGACATTTTCTGGGCTAGGATTTGAATTTTTTGGAATTCTCTTAATAGAATCATATTCTACATTAAAAAATACAGGCCTATCTTTTTTTAGATTTTTAAAATACCCCAATATTGATTTTTTTATGAATTTCTAAAAAATGGCCCCAAAGTCAATTATGCCTAATTATGCCTAGGGTATATATGACATTTTCTGGGCTAGGATTTGAATTTTTTGGAATTCTCTTAATAGAATCATATTCTACATTAAAAAATACAGGCCTATCTTTTTTAGATTTTTAAAATACCCCAATATTGATTTTTTTATGAATTTCTAAAAAATGGCCCCAAAGTCAATTATGCCCAATTATGCCTAGGGTATATAAGACATTTTATGGGCTAGGAATTGAATTTTTTGAAATTCTTTTGATAGAATCATATTCTCCATTAAAAAATACAGGCCTATCTTTTTTTAGATTTTTAAAATACCCCAATATTGATTTTTTTATGAATTTCTAAAAAATGGCCCCAAAGTCAATTATGCCTAGGGTATATATGACATTTTCTGGGCTAGGATTTGAATTTTTTGGAATTCACTTAATAGAATCATATTCTACATTAAAAAATACAGGCCTATCTTTTTTTAGATTTTTAAAATACCCCAATATTGATTTTTTTATGAATTTCTAAAAAATGGCCCCAAAGTCAATTATGCCTAATTATGCCTAGGGTATATATGACATTTTCTGGGCTAGGATTTGAATTTTTTGGAATTCTCTTAATAGAATCATATTCTACAATAAAAATACAGGCCTATCTTTTTTTAGATTTTTAAAATACCCCAATATTGATTTTTTTATGAATTTCTAAAAAATGGCCCCAAAGTCAATTATGCCTAATTATGCCTAGGGTATATATGACATTTTCTGGGCTAGGATTTGAATTTTTTGGAATTCTCTTAATAGAATCATATTCTACATTAAAAAATAGAGGCCTATCTTTTTTAGATTTTTAAAATACCCCAATATTGATTTTTTTATGAATTTCTAAAAAATGGCCCCAAAGTCAATTATGCCCAATTATGCCTAGGGTATATAAGACATTTTATGGGCTAGGATTTGAATTTTTTGAAATTCTTTTGATAGAATCATATTCTCCATTAAAAAATACAGGTCTATCTTTTTTTAGATTTTTAAAATACCCCAATATTGATTTTTTTATGAATTTCTAAAAAATGGCCCCAAAGTCAATTATGCCTAGGGTATATATGACATTTTCTGGGCTAGGATTTGAATTTTTTGGAATTCACTTAATAGAATCATATTCTACATTAAAAAATACAGGCCTATCTTTTTTTAGATTTTTAAAATACCCCAATATTGATTTTTTTATGAATTTCTAAAAAATGGCCCCAAAGTCAATTATGCCTAATTATGCCTAGGGTATATATGACATTTTCTGGGCTAGGATTTGAATTTTTTGGAATTCTCTTAATAGAATCATATTCTACATTAAAAAATACAGGCCTATCTTTTTTTAGATTTTTAAAATACCCCAATATTGATTTTTTTATGAATTTCTAAAAAATGGCCCCAAAGTCAATTATGCCTAATTATGCCTAGGGTATATATGACATTTTCTGGGCTAGGATTTGAATTTTTTGGAATTCTTTTAATAGAATCATATTCTACATTAAAAAATACAGGCCTATTTTTTTTAGATTTTTAAAATACCCCAATATTGATTTTTTTATGAATTTCTAAAAAATGGCCCCAAAGTCAATTATGCCTAATTATGCCTAGGGTATATATGACATTTTCTGGGCTAGGATTTGAATTTTTTGGAATTCTCTTAATAGAATCATATTCTACATTAAAAAATACAGGCCTATCTTTTTTTAGATTTTTAAAATACCCCAATATTGATTTTTTTATGAATTTCTAAAAAATGGCCCCAAAGTCAATTATGCCTAATTATGCCTAGGGTATATATGACATTTTCTGGGCTAGGATTTGAATTTTTTGGAATTCTCTTAATAGAATCATATTCTACATTAAAAAATACAGGCCTATCTTTTTTTAGATTTTTAAAATACCCCAATATTGATTTTTTTATGAATTTCTAAAAAATGGCCCCAAAGTCAATTATGCCTAATTATGCCTAGGGTATATATGACATTTTCTGGACTAGGATTTGAATTTTTTGAAATTCTTTTGATAGAATCATATTCTCCATTAAAAAATACAGGCCTATCTTTTTTTTTGATTTTTAAAATACCCCAATATTGATTTTTTTTATGAATTTCTAAAAAATGCCCCCAAAGTCAATTATGCCTAGGGTATATATGACATTTTCTGGGCTAGGATTTGAATTTTTTGAAATTCTTTTGATAGAATCATATTCTCCATTAAAAAATACAGGCCTATCTTTTTTTTTGATTTTTAAAATACCCCAATATTGATTTTTTTTATGAATTTCTAAAAAATGGCCCCAAAGTCAATTATGCCTAATTATGCCTAGAGTATATATGACATTTTCTGGACTAGGATTTGAATTTTTTGAAATTCTTTTGATAGAATCATATTCTCCATTAAAAAATACAGGCCTATCTTTTTTTAGATTTTTAAAATACCCCAATATTGATTTTTTTATGAATTTCTAAAAAAAGCCCCCAAAGTCAATTATGCTTAGGGTATATATGACATTTTCTGGGCTTGGATTTGAATTTTTTGAAATTCTTTTGATAGAATCATATTCTCCATTAAAAATACAGGCCTATCTTTTTTTAGATTTTTAAAATACCCCAATATTGATTTTTTTATGAATTTCTAAAAATGCCCCCAAAGTCAATTATGCCTAGGGTATATATGACATTTTCTGGGCTTGGATTTGAATTTTTTGAAATTCTTTTGATAGAATCATATTCTCCATTAAAAATACAGGCCTATCTTTTTTTAGATTTTTAAAATACCCCAATATTGATTTTTTTATGAATTTCTAAAAAAAGCCCCCAAAGTCAATTATGCTTAGGGTATATATGACATTTTCTGGGCTTGGATTTGAATTTTTTGAAATTCTTTTGATAGAATCATATTCTCCATTAAAAATACAGGCCTATCTTTTTTTAGATTTTTAAAATACCCCAATATTGATTTTTTTATGAATTTCTAAAAATGCCCCCAAAGTCAATTATGCCTAGGGTATATATGACATTTTCTGGGCTTGGATTTGAATTTTTTGAAATTCTTTTGATAGAATCATATTCTCCATTAAAAATACAGGCCTATTTTTTTAGATTTTTAAAATACCCCAATATTGATTTTTTTATGAATTTCTAAAAATGGCCCCAAAGTCAATTATGCCTAATTATGCCTAGGGTATATATGACATTTTCTAGGCTTGGATTTGAATTTTTTGAAATTCCTTTGATAGAATCATATTCTCCATTAAAAATACAGGCCTATCTTTTTTTAGATTTTTAAAATACCCCAATATTGATTTTTTTATGAATTTCTAAAAAATGCCCCCAAAGTCAATTATGCCTAGGGTATATATGACATTTTCTGGGCTAGGATTTGAATTTTTTGGAATTCACTTAATAGAATCATATTCTCCATTAAAAAATACAGGTCTATCTTTTTTTAGATTTTTAAAATACCCCAATATTGATTTTTTTATGAATTTCTAAAAAATGGCCCCAAAGTCAATTATGCCTAATTATGCCTAGGGTATATATGACATTTTCTGGGCTAGGATTTGAATTTTTTGGAATTCTCTTAATAGAATCATATTCTACATTAAAAAATACAGGCCTATCTTTTTTAGATTTTTAAAATACCCCAATATTGATTTTTTTATGAATTTCTAAAAAATGGCCCCAAAGTCAATTATGCCTAATTATGCCTAGGGTATATATGACATTTTCTGGGCTAGGATTTGAATTTTTTGGAATTCTCTTAATAGAATCATATTCTACATTAAAAAATACAGGCCTATCTTTTTTTAGATTTTTAAAATACCCCAATATTGATTTTTTTATGAATTTCTAAAAAATGGCCCCAAAGTCAATTATGCCTAATTATGCCTAGGGTATATATGACATTTTCTGGGCTAGGATTTGAATTTTTTGGAATTCTCTTAATAGAATCATATTCTACATTAAAAAATACAGGCCTATCTTTTTTAGATTTTTAAAATACCCCAATATTGATTTTTTTATGAATTTCTAAAAAATGGCCCCAAAGTCAATTATGCCCAATTATGCCTAGGGTATATAAGACATTTTATGGGCTAGGAATTGAATTTTTTGAAATTCTTTTGATAGAATCATATTCTCCATTAAAAAATACAGGCCTATCTTTTTTTAGATTTTTAAAATACCCCAATATTGATTTTTTTATGAATTTCTAAAAAATGGCCCCAAAGTCAATTATGCCTAGGGTATATATGACATTTTCTGGGCTAGGATTTGAATTTTTTGGAATTCACTTAATAGAATCATATTCTACATTAAAAAATACAGGCCTATCTTTTTTTAGATTTTTAAAATACCCCAATATTGATTTTTTTATGAATTTCTAAAAAATGGCCCCAAAGTCAATTATGCCTAATTATGCCTAGGGTATATATGACATTTTCTGGGCTAGGATTTGAATTTTTTGGAATTCTCTTAATAGAATCATATTCTACATTAAAAAATACAGGCCTATCTTTTTTTAGATTTTTAAAATACCCCAATATTGATTTTTTTATGAATTTCTAAAAAATGGCCCCAAAGTCAATTATGCCTAATTATGCCTAGGGTATATATGACATTTTCTGGGCTAGGATTTGAATTTTTTGGAATTCTCTTAATAGAATCATATTCTACATTAAAAAATAGAGGCCTATCTTTTTTAGATTTTTAAAATACCCCAATATTGATTTTTTTATGAATTTCTAAAAAATGGCCCCAAAGTCAATTATGCCCAATTATGCCTAGGGTATATAAGACATTTTATGGGCTAGGATTTGAATTTTTTGAAATTCTTTTGATAGAATCATATTCTCCATTAAAAAATACAGGTCTATCTTTTTTTAGATTTTTAAAATACCCCAATATTGATTTTTTTATGAATTTCTAAAAAATGGCCCCAAAGTCAATTATGCCTAGGGTATATATGACATTTTCTGGGCTAGGATTTGAATTTTTTGGAATTCACTTAATAGAATCATATTCTACATTAAAAAATACAGGCCTATCTTTTTTTAGATTTTTAAAATACCCCAATATTGATTTTTTTTATGAATTTCTAAAAAATGGCCCCAAAGTCAATTATGCCTAATTATGCCTAGGGTATATATGACATTTTCTGGGCTAGGATTTGAATTTTTTGGAATTCTCTTAATAGAATCATATTCTACATTAAAAAATACAGGTCTATCTTTTTTTAGATTTTTAAAATACCCCAATATTGATTTTTTTATGAATTTCTAAAAAATGGCCCCAAAGTCAATTATGCCTAATTATGCCTAGGGTATATATGACATTTTCTGGGCTAGGATTTGAATTTTTTGGAATTCTTTTAATAGAATCATATTCTACATTAAAAAATACAGGCCTATCTTTTTTTAGATTTTTAAAATACCCCAATATTGATTTTTTTATGAATTTCTAAAAAATGGCCCCAAAGTCAATTATGCCTAATTATGCCTAGGGTATATATGACATTTTCTGGGCTAGGATTTGAATTTTTTGGAATTCTCTTAATAGAATCATATTCTACATTAAAAAATACAGGCCTATCTTTTTTTTAGATTTTTAAAATACCCCAATATTGATTTTTTTATGAATTTCTAAAAAATGGCCCCAAAGTCAATTATGCCTAATTATGCCTAGGGTATATATGACATTTTCTGGGCTAGGATTTGAATTTTTTGGAATTCTCTTAATAGAATCATATTCTACATTAAAAAATACAGGCCTATCTTTTTTTAGATTTTTAAAATACCCCTATATTGATTTTTTTATGAATTTCTAAAAAATGGCCCCAAAGTCAATTATGCCTAATTATGCCTAGGGTATATATGACATTTTCTGGGCTAGGATTTGAATTTTTTGGAATTCTCTTAATAGAATCATATTCTACATTAAAAAATACAGGCCTATCTTTTTTAGATTTTTAAAATACCCCAATATTGATTTTTTTATGAATTTCTAAAAAATGGCCCCAAAGTCAATTATGCCTAATTATGCCTAGGGTATATAAGACATTTTATGGGCTAGGATTTGAATTTTTTGAAATTCTTTTGATAGAATCATATTCTCCATTAAAAAATACAGGCCTATCTTTTTTTAGATTTTTAAAATACCCCAATATTGATTTTTTTATGAATTTCTAAAAAATGGCCCCAAAGTCAATTATGCCTAATTATGCCTAGGGTATATATGACATTTTCTGGGCTAGGATTTGAATTTTTTGGAATTCTCTTAATAGAATCATATTCTACATTAAAAAATACAGGCCTATCTTTTTTTAGATTTTTAAAATACCCCAATATTGATTTTTTTATGAATTTCTAAAAAATGGCCCCAAAGTCAATTATGCCTAATTATGCCTAGGGTATATATGACATTTTCTGGGCTAGGATTTGAATTTTTTGGAATTCACTTAATAGAATCATATTCTACATTAAAAAATACAGGCCTATCTTTTTTTAGATTTTTAAAATACCCCAATATTGATTTTTTTATGAATTTCTAAAAAATGGCCCCAAAGTCAATTATGCCTAATTATGCCTAGGGTATATATGACATTTTCTGGGCTAGGATTTGAATTTTTTGGAATTCTCTTAATAGAATCATATTCTACATTAAAAAATACAGGCCTATCTTTTTTTAGATTTTTAAAATACCCCAATATTGATTTTTTTATGAATTTCTAAAAAATGGCCCCAAAGTCAATTATGCCTAATTATGCCTAGGGTATATATGACATTTTCTGGGCTAGGATTTGAATTTTTTGGAATTCTCTTAATAGAATCATATTCTCCATTAAAAAATACAGGCCTATCTTTTTTTAGATTTTTAAAATACCCCAATATTGATTTTTTTATGAATTTCTAAAAAATGGCCCCAAAGTCAATTATGCCCAATTATGCCTAGGGTATATAAGACATTTTATGGGCTAGGATTTGAATTTTTTGAAATTCTTTTGATAGAATCATATTCTCCATTAAAAAATACAGGCCTATCTTTTTTTAGATTTTTAAAATACCCCAATATTGATTTTTTTATGAATTTCTAAAAAATGGCCCCAAAGTCAATTATGCCTAGGGTATATATGACATTTTCTGGGCTAGGATTTGAATTTTTTGAAATTCTTTTGATAGAATCATATTCTCCATTAAAAAATACAGGCCTATCTTTTTTTAGATTTTTAAAATACCCCAATATTGATTTTTTTATGAATTTCTAAAAAATGGCCCCAAAGTCAATTATGCCTAATTATGCCTAGGGTATATATGACATTTTCTGGGCTAGGATTTGAATTTTTTGAAATTCTTTTGATAGATTCATATTCTCCATTAAAAAATACAGGCCTATCTTTTTTTAGATTTTTAAAATACCCCAATATTGATTTTTTATGAATTTCTAAAAAATGGCCCCAAAGTCAATTATCCCAATTATGCTTAGGGTATATATGACATTTTCTGGGCTAGGATTTGAATTTTTTGAAATTCTTTTGATAGATTCATATTCTCCATTAAAAAATACAGGCCTATCTTTTTTTAGATTTTTAAAATACCCCAATATTGATTTTTTTATGAATTTCTAAAAATGCCCCCAAAGTCAATTATGCCTAGGGTATATATGACATTTTCTGGGCTTGGATTTGAATTTTTTGAAATTCTTTTGATAGAATCATATTCTCCATTAAAAATACAGGCCTATCTTTTTTTAGATTTTTAAAATACCCCAATATTGATTTTTTTATGAATTTCTAAAAATGGCCCCAAAGTCAATTATGCCTAATTATGCCTAGGGTATATATGACATTTTCTAGGCTTGGATTTGAATTTTTTGAAATTCTTTTGATAGAATCATATTCTCCATTAAAAGATACAGGCCTATCTTTTTTTAGATTTTTAAAATACCCCAATATTGATTTTTTTATGAATTTCTAAAAAATGGCCCCAAAGTCAATTATGCCTAGGGTATATATGACATTTTCTGGGCTAGGATTTGAATTTTTTGAAATTCTTTTGATAGAATCATATTCTCCATTAAAAAATACAGGCCTATCTTTTTTTAGATTTTTAAAATACCCCAATATTGATTTTTTTATGAATTTCTAAAAAATGGCCCCAAAGTCAATTATGCCTAATTATGCCTAGGGTATATATGACATTTTCTGGGCTAGGATTTGAATTTTTTGAAATTCTTTTGATAGAATCATATTCTCCATTAAAAAATACAGGCCTATCTTTTTTTAGATTTTTAAAATACCCCAATATTGATTTTTTTATGAATTTCTAAAAAATGGCCCCAAAGTCAATTATGCCTAGGGTATATATGACATTTTCTGGGCTAGGATTTGAATTTTTTGAAATTCTTTTGATAGAATCATATTCTCCATTAAAAAATACAGGCCTATCTTTTTTTAGATTTTTAAAATACCCCAATATTGATTTTTTTATGAATTTCTAAAAAATGGCCCCAAAGTCAATTATGCCTAATTATGCCTAGGGTATATATGACATTTTCTGGGCTAGGATTTGAATTTTTTGAAATTCTTTTGATAGATTCATATTCTCCATTAAAAAATACAGGCCTATCTTTTTTTAGATTTTTAAAATACCCCAATATTGATTTTTTATGAATTTCTAAAAAATGGCCCCAAAGTCAATTATCCCAATTATGCTTAGGGTATATATGACATTTTCTGGGCTAGGATTTGAATTTTTTGAAATTCTTTTGATAGATTCATATTCTCCATTAAAAAATACAGGCCTATCTTTTTTTAGATTTTTAAAATACCCCAATATTGATTTTTTTATGAATTTCTAAAAATGCCCCCAAAGTCAATTATGCCTAGGGTATATATGACATTTTCTGGGCTTGGATTTGAATTTTTTGAAATTCTTTTGATAGAATCATATTCTCCATTAAAAATACAGGCCTATCTTTTTTTAGATTTTTAAAATACCCCAATATTGATTTTTTTATGAATTTCTAAAAATGGCCCCAAAGTCAATTATGCCTAATTATGCCTAGGGTATATATGACATTTTCTAGGCTTGGATTTGAATTTTTTGAAATTCTTTTGATAGAATCATATTCTCCATTAAAAGATACAGGCCTATCTTTTTTTAGATTTTTAAAATACCCCAATATTGATTTTTTTATGAATTTCTAAAAAATGGCCCCAAAGTCAATTATGCCTAGGGTATATATGACATTTTCTGGGCTAGGATTTGAATTTTTTGAAATTCTTTTGATAGAATCATATTCTCCATTAAAAAATACAGGCCTATCTTTTTTTAGATTTTTAAAATACCCCAATATTGATTTTTTTATGAATTTCTAAAAAATGGCCCCAAAGTCAATTATGCCTAATTATGCCTAGGGTATATATGACATTTTCTGGGCTAGGATTTGAATTTTTTGGAATTCTCTTAATAGAATCATATTCTACATTAAAAAATACAGGCCTATCTTTTTTTAGATTTTTAAAATACCCCAATATTGATTTTTTTATGAATTTCTAAAAAATGGCCCCAAAGTCAATTATGCCTAATTATGCCTAGGGTATATATGACATTTTCTGGGCTAGGATTTGAATTTTTTGGAATTCTCTTAATAGAATCATATTCTACATTAAAAAATACAGGCCTATCTTTTTTTAGATTTTTAAAATACCCCTATATTGATTTTTTTATGAATTTCTAAAAAATGGCCCCAAAGTCAATTATGCCTAATTATGCCTAGGGTATATATGACATTTTCTGGGCTAGGATTTGAATTTTTTGGAATTCTCTTAATAGAATCATATTCTACATTAAAAAATACAGGCCTATCTTTTTTAGATTTTTAAAATACCCCAATATTGATTTTTTTATGAATTTCTAAAAAATGGCCCCAAAGTCAATTATGCCTAATTATGCCTAGGGTATATAAGACATTTTATGGGCTAGGATTTGAATTTTTTGAAATTCTTTTGATAGAATCATATTCTCCATTAAAAAATACAGGCCTATCTTTTTTTAGATTTTTAAAATACCCCAATATTGATTTTTTTATGAATTTCTAAAAAATGGCCCCAAAGTCAATTATGCCTAATTATGCCTAGGGTATATATGACATTTTCTGGGCTAGGATTTGAATTTTTTGGAATTCTCTTAATAGAATCATATTCTACATTAAAAAATACAGGCCTATCTTTTTTTAGATTTTTAAAATACCCCAATATTGATTTTTTTATGAATTTCTAAAAAATGGCCCCAAAGTCAATTATGCCTAATTATGCCTAGGGTATATATGACATTTTCTGGGCTAGGATTTGAATTTTTTGGAATTCACTTAATAGAATCATATTCTACATTAAAAAATACAGGCCTATCTTTTTTTAGATTTTTAAAATACCCCAATATTGATTTTTTTATGAATTTCTAAAAAATGGCCCCAAAGTCAATTATGCCTAATTATGCCTAGGGTATATATGACATTTTCTGGGCTAGGATTTGAATTTTTTGGAATTCTCTTAATAGAATCATATTCTACATTAAAAAATACAGGCCTATCTTTTTTTAGATTTTTAAAATACCCCAATATTGATTTTTTTATGAATTTCTAAAAAATGGCCCCAAAGTCAATTATGCCTAATTATGCCTAGGGTATATATGACATTTTCTGGGCTAGGATTTGAATTTTTTGGAATTCTCTTAATAGAATCATATTCTCCATTAAAAAATACAGGCCTATCTTTTTTTAGATTTTTAAAATACCCCAATATTGATTTTTTTATGAATTTCTAAAAAATGGCCCCAAAGTCAATTATGCCCAATTATGCCTAGGGTATATAAGACATTTTATGGGCTAGGATTTGAATTTTTTGAAATTCTTTTGATAGAATCATATTCTCCATTAAAAAATACAGGCCTATCTTTTTTTAGATTTTTAAAATACCCCAATATTGATTTTTTTATGAATTTCTAAAAAATGGCCCCAAAGTCAATTATGCCTAGGGTATATATGACATTTTCTGGGCTAGGATTTGAATTTTTTGAAATTCTTTTGATAGAATCATATTCTCCATTAAAAAATACAGGCCTATCTTTTTTTAGATTTTTAAAATACCCCAATATTGATTTTTTTATGAATTTCTAAAAAATGGCCCCAAAGTCAATTATGCCTAATTATGCCTAGGGTATATATGACATTTTCTGGGCTAGGATTTGAATTTTTTGAAATTCTTTTGATAGATTCATATTCTCCATTAAAAAATACAGGCCTATCTTTTTTTAGATTTTTAAAATACCCCAATATTGATTTTTTATGAATTTCTAAAAAATGGCCCCAAAGTCAATTATCCCAATTATGCTTAGGGTATATATGACATTTTCTGGGCTAGGATTTGAATTTTTTGAAATTCTTTTGATAGATTCATATTCTCCATTAAAAAATACAGGCCTATCTTTTTTTAGATTTTTAAAATACCCCAATATTGATTTTTTTATGAATTTCTAAAAATGCCCCCAAAGTCAATTATGCCTAGGGTATATATGACATTTTCTGGGCTTGGATTTGAATTTTTTGAAATTCTTTTGATAGAATCATATTCTCCATTAAAAATACAGGCCTATCTTTTTTTAGATTTTTAAAATACCCCAATATTGATTTTTTTATGAATTTCTAAAAATGGCCCCAAAGTCAATTATGCCTAATTATGCCTAGGGTATATATGACATTTTCTAGGCTTGGATTTGAATTTTTTGAAATTCTTTTGATAGAATCATATTCTCCATTAAAAGATACAGGCCTATCTTTTTTTAGATTTTTAAAATACCCCAATATTGATTTTTTTATGAATTTCTAAAAAATGGCCCCAAAGTCAATTATGCCTAGGGTATATATGACATTTTCTGGGCTAGGATTTGAATTTTTTGAAATTCTTTTGATAGAATCATATTCTCCATTAAAAAATACAGGCCTATCTTTTTTTAGATTTTTAAAATACCCCAATATTGATTTTTTTATGAATTTCTAAAAAATGGCCCCAAAGTCAATTATGCCTAATTATGCCTAGGGTATATATGACATTTTCTGGGCTAGGATTTGAATTTTTTGAAATTCTTTTGATAGAATCATATTCTCCATTAAAAAATACAGGCCTATCTTTTTTTAGATTTTTAAAATACCCCAATATTGATTTTTTTATGAATTTCTAAAAAATGGCCCCAAAGTCAATTATGCCTAGGGTATATATGACATTTTCTGGGCTAGGATTTGAATTTTTTGAAATTCTTTTGATAGAATCATATTCTCCATTAAAAAATACAGGCCTATCTTTTTTTAGATTTTTAAAATACCCCAATATTGATTTTTTTATGAATTTCTAAAAAATGGCCCCAAAGTCAATTATGCCTAATTATGCCTAGGGTATATATGACATTTTCTGGGCTAGGATTTGAATTTTTTGAAATTCTTTTGATAGATTCATATTCTCCATTAAAAAATACAGGCCTATCTTTTTTTAGATTTTTAAAATACCCCAATATTGATTTTTTATGAATTTCTAAAAAATGGCCCCAAAGTCAATTATCCCAATTATGCTTAGGGTATATATGACATTTTCTGGGCTAGGATTTGAATTTTTTGAAATTCTTTTGATAGATTCATATTCTCCATTAAAAAATACAGGCCTATCTTTTTTTAGATTTTTAAAATACCCCAATATTGATTTTTTTATGAATTTCTAAAAATGCCCCCAAAGTCAATTATGCCTAGGGTATATATGACATTTTCTGGGCTTGGATTTGAATTTTTTGAAATTCTTTTGATAGAATCATATTCTCCATTAAAAATACAGGCCTATCTTTTTTTAGATTTTTAAAATACCCCAATATTGATTTTTTTATGAATTTCTAAAAATGGCCCCAAAGTCAATTATGCCTAATTATGCCTAGGGTATATATGACATTTTCTAGGCTTGGATTTGAATTTTTTGAAATTCTTTTGATAGAATCATATTCTCCATTAAAAGATACAGGCCTATCTTTTTTTAGATTTTTAAAATACCCCAATATTGATTTTTTTATGAATTTCTAAAAAATGGCCCCAAAGTCAATTATGCCTAGGGTATATATGACATTTTCTGGGCTAGGATTTGAATTTTTTGAAATTCTTTTGATAGAATCATATTCTCCATTAAAAAATACAGGCCTATCTTTTTTTAGATTTTTAAAATACCCCAATATTGATTTTTTTATGAATTTCTAAAAAATGGCCCCAAAGTCAATTATGCCTAATTATGCCTAGGGTATATATGACATTTTCTGGGCTAGGATTTGAATTTTTTGGAATTCTCTTAATAGAATCATATTCTACATTAAAAAATACAGGCCTATCTTTTTTTAGATTTTTAAAATACCCCAATATTGATTTTTTTATGAATTTCTAAAAAATGGCCCCAAAGTCAATTATGCCTAATTATGCCTAGGGTATATATGACATTTTCTGGACTAGGATTTGAATTTTTTGGAATTCTCTTAATAGGATCATATTCTCCATTAAAAAATACAGGCCTATCTTTTTTTAGATTTTTAAAATACCCCAATATTGATTTTTTTATGAATTTCTAAAAATGGCCCCAAAGTCAATTATGCCTAATTATGCCTAGGGTATATATGACATTTTCTGGGCTTGGATTTGAATTTTTTGAAATTCTTTTGATAGAATCATATTCTCCATTAAAAATACAGGCCTATCTTTTTTTAGATTTTTAAAATACCCCAATATTGATTTTTTTATGAATTTCTAAAAATGGCCCCAAAGTCAATTATGCCTAATTATGCCTAGGGTATATATGACATTTTCTAGGCTTGGATTTGAATTTTTTGAAATTCTTTTGATAGAATCATATTCTCCATTAAAAATACAGGCCTATCTTTTTTTAGATTTTTAAAATACCCCAATATTGATTTTTTTATGAATTTCTAAAAAATGCCCCCAAAGTCAATTATGCCTAGGGTATATATGACATTTTCTGGGCTAGGATTTGAATTTTTTGGAATTCTCTTAATAGAATCATATTCTCCATTAAAAAATACAGGCCTATCTTTTTTTAGATTTTTAAAATACCCCAATATTGATTTTTTTATGAATTTCTAAAAAATGCCCCCAAAGTCAATTATGCCTAGGGTATATATGACATTTTCTGGGCTAGGATTTGAATTTTTTGGAATTCTTTTAATAGAATCATATTCTCCATTAAAAATACAGGCCTATCTTTTTTTAGATTTTTAAAATACCCCAATATTGATTTTTTTATGAATTTCTAAAAAATGCCCCCAAAGTCAATTATGCCTAGGGTATATATGACATTTTCTGGGCTAGGATTTGAATTTTTTGGAATTCTCTTAATAGAATCATATTCTCCATTAAAAAATACAGGCCTATCTTTTTTTAGATTTTTAAAATACCCCAATATTGATTTTTTTATGAATTTCTAAAAAATGCCCCCAAAGTCAATTATGCCTAGGGTATATATGACATTTTCTGGGCTAGGATTTGAATTTTTTGGAATTCTTTTAATAGAATCATATTCTCCATTAAAAAATACAGGCCTATCTTTTTTTAGATTTTTAAAATACCCCAATATTGATTTTTTTATGAATTTCTAAAAAATGCCCCCAAAGTCAATTATGCCTAGGGTATATATGACATTTTCTGGGCTAGGATTTGAATTTTTTGGAATTCTCTTAATAGAATCATATTCTCCATTAAAAATACAGGCCTATCTTTTTTTAGATTTTTAAAATACCCCAATATTGATTTTTTTATGAATTTCTAAAAAATGCCCCCAAAGTCAATTATGCCTAGGGTATATATGACATTTTCTGGGCTAGGATTTGAATTTTTTGGAATTCTCTTAATAGAATCATATTCTCCATTAAAAATACAGGCCTATCTTTTTTTAGATTTTTAAAATACCCCAATATTGATTTTTTTATGAATTTCTAAAAAATGCCCCCAAAGTCAATTATGCCTAGGGTATATATGACATTTTCTGGGCTAGGATTTGAATTTTTTGGAATTCTCTTAATAGAATCATATTCTCCATTAAAAATACAGGCCTATCTTTTTTTAGATTTTTAAAATACCCCAATATTGATTTTTTTATGAATTTCTAAAAAATGCCCCCAAAGTCAATTATGCCTAGGGTATATATGACATTTTCTGGGCTAGGATTTGAATTTTTTGGAATTCTCTTAATAGAATCATATTCTCCATTAAAAAATACAGGCCTATCTTTTTTTAGATTTTTAAAATACCCCAATATTGATTTTTTTATGAATTTCTAAAAAATGCCCCCAAAGTCAATTATGCCTAGGGTATATATGACATTTTCTGGGCTAGGATTTGAATTTTTTGGAATTCTCTTAATAGAATCATATTCTCCATTAAAAAATACAGGCCTATCTTTTTTTAGATTTTTAAAATACCCCAATATTGATTTTTTTATGAATTTCTAAAAAATGGCCCCAAAGTCAATTATGCCTAGGGTATATATGACATTTTCTGGGCTAGGATTTGAATTTTTTGGAATTCTCTTAATAGAATCATATTCTCCATTAAAAAATACAGGCCTATCTTTTTTTAGATTTTTAAAATACCCCAATATTGATTTTTTTATGAATTTCTAAAAAATGGCCCCAAAGTCAATTATGCCTAGGGTATATATGACATTTTCTGGGCTAGGATTTGAATTTTTTGGAATTCTCTTAATAGAATCATATTCTCCATTAAAAAATACAGACCTATCTTTTTTTAGATTTTTAAAATACCCCAATATTGATTTTTTTATGAATTTCTAAAAAATGGCCCCAAAGTCAATTATGCCTAGGGTATATATGACATTTTCTGGGCTAGGATTTGAATTTTTTGGAATTCTCTTAATAGAATCATATTCTCCATTAAAAAATACAGGCCTATCTTTTTTTAGATTTTTAAAATACCCCAATATTGATTTTTTTATGAATTTCTAAAAAATGCCCCCAAAGTCAATTATGCCTAGGGTATATATGACATTTTCTGGACTAGGATTTGAATTTTTTGGAATTCTCTTAATAGGATCATATTCTCCATTAAAAAATACAGGCCTATCTTTTTTTAGATTTTTAAAATACCCCAATATTGATTTTTTTTATGAATTTCTAAAAAATAGCCCCAAAGTCAATTATGCCTAATTATGCCTAGGGTATATATGACATTTTCTGGACTAGGATTTGAATTTTTTGAAATTCTTTTGATAGAATCATATTCTTCATTAAAAAATACAGGCCTATCTTTTTTTAAATTTTTAAAATACCCCAATATTGATTTTTTTATGAATTTCTAAAAAATGGCCCCAAAGTCAATTATGCCTAATTATGCCTAGGGTATATATGACATTTTCTGGGCTAGGATTTGAATTTTTTGGAATTCTCTTAATAGAATCATATTCTCCATTAAAAAATACAGGCCTATCTTTTTTAGATTTTTAAAATACCCCAATATTGATTTTTTTATGAATTTCTAAAAAATGGCCCCAAAGTCAATTATGCCCAATTATGCTTAGGGTATATATGACATTTTCTGGGCTAGGATTTGAATTTTTTGGAATTCTCTTAATAGGATCATATTCTCCATTAAAAAATACAAGCCTATCTTTTTTTTGATTTTTAAAATACCCCAATATTGATTTTTTTATGAATTTCTAAAAAATGGCCCCAAAGTCAATTATGCCTAGGGTATATATGACATTTTCTGGACTAGGATTTGAATTTTTTGAAATTCTTTTGATAGAATCATATTCTCCATTAAAAAATACAGGCCTTTCTTTTTTTAGATTTTTAAAATACCGCAATATTGATTTTTTTATGAATTTCTAAAAAATGGCCCCAAAGTCAATTATGCCTAGGGTATATATGACATTTTCTGGGCTAGGATTTGAATTTTTTGGAATTCTCTTAATAGAATCATATTCTCCATTAAAAAATACAGGCCTATCTTTTTTTAGATTTTTAAAATACCCCAATATTGATTTTTTTATGAATTTCTAAAAAATGGCCCCAAAGTCAATTATGCCTAGGGTATATATGACATTTTCTGGGCTAGGATTTGAATTTTTTGGAATTCTCTTAATAGAATCATATTCTCCATTAAAAAATACAGGCCTATCTTTTTTTAGATTTTTAAAATACCCCAATATTGATTTTTTTATGAATTTCTAAAAAATGCCCCCAAAGTCAATTATGCCTAGGGTATATATGACATTTTCTGGACTAGGATTTGAATTTTTTGGAATTCTCTTAATAGGATCATATTCTCCATTAAAAAATACAGGCCTATCTTTTTTTAGATTTTTAAAATACCCCAATATTGATTTTTTTTATGAATTTCTAAAAAATAGCCCCAAAGTCAATTATGCCTAATTATGCCTAGGGTATATATGACATTTTCTGGACTAGGATTTGAATTTTTTGAAATTCTTTTGATAGAATCATATTCTCCATTAAAAAATACAGGCCTATCTTTTTTTAAATTTTTAAAATACCCCAATATTGATTTTTTTATGAATTTCTAAAAAATGGCCCCAAAGTCAATTATGCCTAATTATGCCTAGGGTATATATGACATTTTCTGGGCTAGGATTTGAATTTTTTGGAATTCTCTTAATAGAATCATATTCTCCATTAAAAAATACAGGCCTATCTTTTTTAGATTTTTAAAATACCCCAATATTGATTTTTTTATGAATTTCTAAAAAATGGCCCCAAAGTCAATTATGCCCAATTATGCCTAGGGTATATATGACATTTTCTGGGCTAGGATTTGAATTTTTTGGAATTCTCTTAATAGGATCATATTCTCCATTAAAAAATACAAGCCTATCTTTTTTTTGATTTTTAAAATACCCCAATATTGATTTTTTTATGAATTTCTAAAAAATGGCCCCAAAGTCAATTATGCCTAGGGTATATATGACATTTTCTGGACTAGGATTTGAATTTTTTGAAATTCTTTTGATAGAATCATATTCTCCATTAAAAAATACAGGCCTTTCTTTTTTTAGATTTTTAAAATACCGCAATATTGATTTTTTTATGAATTTCTAAAAAATGGCCCCAAAGTCAATTATGCCTAGGGTATATATGACATTTTCTGGGCTAGGATTTGAATTTTTTGGAATTCTCTTAATAGGATCATATTCTCCATTAAAAAATACAAGCCTATCTTTTTTTTGATTTTTAAAATACCCCAATATTGATTTTTTTATGAATTTCTAAAAAATGGCCCCAAAGTCAATTATGCCTAGGGTATATATGACATTTTCTGGACTAGGATTTGAATTTTTTGAAATTCTTTTGATAGAATCATATTCTCCATTAAAAAATACAGGCCTTTCTTTTTTTAGATTTTTAAAATACCGCAATATTGATTTTTTTATGAATTTCTAAAAAATGGCCCCAAAGTCAATTATGCCTAGGGTATATATGACATTTTCTGGACTAGGATTTGAATTTTTTGAAATTCTTTTGATAGAATCATATTCTCCATTAAAAAATACAAGCCTATCTTTATTTTGATTTTTAAAATACCCCAATATTGATTTTTTTATGAATTTCTAAAAAATGGCCCCAAAGTCAATTATGCCTAGGGTATATATGACATTTTCTGGACTAGGATTTGAATTTTTTGAAATTCTTTTGATAGAATCATATTCTCCATTAAAAAATACAGGCCTATCTTTTTTTAAATTTTTAAAATACCCCAATATTGTTTTTTTTATGAATTTCTAAAAAATGGCCCCAAAGTCAATTATGCCTAGGGTATATATGACATTTTCTGGACTAGGATTTGAATTTTTTGAAATTCTTTTGATAGAATCATATTCTCCATTAAAAAATACAGGCCTATCTTTTTTAGATTTTTAAAATACCCCAATATTGATTTTTTTATGAATTTCTAAAAAATGGCCCCAAAGTCAATTATGCCCAATTATGCCTAGGGTATATATGACATTTTCTGGGCTAGGATTTGAATTTTTTGGAATTCTCTTAATAGAATCATATTCTCCATTAAAAAATACAGGCCTATCTTTTTTTAAATTTTTAAAATACCCCAATATTGATTTTTTTATGAATTTCTAAAAAATGGCCCCAAAGTCAATTATGCCTAATTATGCCTAGGGTATATATGACATTTTCTGGGCTAGGATTTGAATTTTTTGGAATTCTCTTAATAGAATCATATTCTCCATTAAAAAATACAGGCCTATCTTTTTTAGATTTTTAAAATACCCCAATATTGATTTTTTTATGAATTTCTAAAAAATGGCCCCAAAGTCAATTATGCCCAATTATGCCTAGGGTATATATGACATTTTCTGGGCTAGGATTTGAATTTTTTGGAATTCTCTTAATAGAATCATATTCTCCATTAAAAAATACAGGCCTATCTTTTTTTAAATTTTTAAAATACCCCAATATTGATTTTTTTATGAATTTCTAAAAAATGGCCCCAAAGTCAATTATGCCTAGGGTATATATGACATTTTCTGGACTAGGATTTGAATTTTTTGAAATTCTTTTGATAGAATCATATTCTCCATTAAAAAATACAGGCCTTTCTTTTTTTAGATTTTTAAAATACCCCAATATTGATTTTTTTATGAATTTCTAAAAAATGGCCCCAAAGTCAATTATGCCCAATTATGCCTAGGGTATATATGACATTTTCTGGACTAGGATTTGAATTTTTTGAAATTCTTTTGATAGAATCATATTCTCCATTAAAAAATACAGGCCTATCTTTTTTAGATTTTTAAAATACCCCAATATTGATTTTTTTATGAATTTCTAAAAAATGGCCCCAAAGTCAATTATGCCTAATTATGCCTAGGGTATATATGACATTTTCTGGGCTAGGATTTGAATTTTTTGGAATTCTCTTAATAGAATCATATTCTCCATTAAAAAATACAGGCCTATCTTTTTTAGATTTTTAAAATACCCCAATATTGATTTTTTTATGAATTTCTAAAAAATGGCCCCAAAGTCAATTATGCCCAATTATGCCTAGGGTATATATGACATTTTCTGGGCTAGGATTTGAATTTTTTGGAATTCTCTTAATAGAATCATATTCTCCATTAAAAAATACAGGCCTATCTTTTTTTAAATTTTTAAAATACCCCAATATTGATTTTTTTATGAATTTCTAAAAAATGGCCCCAAAGTCAATTATGCCTAGGGTATATATGACATTTTCTGGACTAGGATTTGAATTTTTTGAAATTCTTTTGATAGAATCATATTCTCCATTAAAAAATACAGGCCTTTCTTTTTTTAGATTTTTAAAATACCGCAATATTGATTTTTTTATGAATTTCTAAAAAATGGCCCCAAAGTCAATTATGCCTAGGGTATATATGACATTTTCTGGGCTAGGATTTGAATTTTTTGGAATTCTCTTAATAGAATCATATTCTCCATTAAAAAATACAGGCCTATCTTTTTTTAGATTTTTAAAATACCCCAATATTGATTTTTTTATGAATTTCTAAAAAATGGCCCCAAAGTCAATTATGCCTAGGGTATATATGACATTTTCTGGGCTAGGATTTGAATTTTTTGGAATTCTCTTAATAGAATCATATTCTCCATTAAAAAATACAGGCCTATCTTTTTTTAGATTTTTAAAATACCCCAATATTGATTTTTTTATGAATTTCTAAAAAATGCCCCCAAAGTCAATTATGCCTAGGGTATATATGACATTTTCTGGACTAGGATTTGAATTTTTTGGAATTCTCTTAATAGGATCATATTCTCCATTAAAAAATACAGGCCTATCTTTTTTTAGATTTTTAAAATACCCCAATATTGATTTTTTTTATGAATTTCTAAAAAATAGCCCCAAAGTCAATTATGCCTAATTATGCCTAGGGTATATATGACATTTTCTGGACTAGGATTTGAATTTTTTGAAATTCTTTTGATAGAATCATATTCTCCATTAAAAAATACAGGCCTATCTTTTTTTAAATTTTTAAAATACCCCAATATTGATTTTTTTATGAATTTCTAAAAAATGGCCCCAAAGTCAATTATGCCTAATTATGCCTAGGGTATATATGACATTTTCTGGGCTAGGATTTGAATTTTTTGGAATTCTCTTAATAGAATCATATTCTCCATTAAAAAATACAGGCCTATCTTTTTTAGATTTTTAAAATACCCCAATATTGATTTTTTTATGAATTTCTAAAAAATGGCCCCAAAGTCAATTATGCCCAATTATGCCTAGGGTATATATGACATTTTCTGGGCTAGGATTTGAATTTTTTGGAATTCTCTTAATAGGATCATATTCTCCATTAAAAAATACAAGCCTATCTTTTTTTTGATTTTTAAAATACCCCAATATTGATTTTTTTATGAATTTCTAAAAAATGGCCCCAAAGTCAATTATGCCTAGGGTATATATGACATTTTCTGGACTAGGATTTGAATTTTTTGAAATTCTTTTGATAGAATCATATTCTCCATTAAAAAATACAGGCCTTTCTTTTTTTAGATTTTTAAAATACCGCAATATTGATTTTTTTATGAATTTCTAAAAAATGGCCCCAAAGTCAATTATGCCTAGGGTATATATGACATTTTCTGGGCTAGGATTTGAATTTTTTGGAATTCTCTTAATAGGATCATATTCTCCATTAAAAAATACAAGCCTATCTTTTTTTTGATTTTTAAAATACCCCAATATTGATTTTTTTATGAATTTCTAAAAAATGGCCCCAAAGTCAATTATGCCTAGGGTATATATGACATTTTCTGGACTAGGATTTGAATTTTTTGAAATTCTTTTGATAGAATCATATTCTCCATTAAAAAATACAGGCCTTTCTTTTTTTAGATTTTTAAAATACCGCAATATTGATTTTTTTATGAATTTCTAAAAAATGGCCCCAAAGTCAATTATGCCTAGGGTATATATGACATTTTCTGGACTAGGATTTGAATTTTTTGAAATTCTTTTGATAGAATCATATTCTCCATTAAAAAATACAAGCCTATCTTTATTTTGATTTTTAAAATACCCCAATATTGATTTTTTTATGAATTTCTAAAAAATGGCCCCAAAGTCAATTATGCCTAGGGTATATATGACATTTTCTGGACTAGGATTTGAATTTTTTGAAATTCTTTTGATAGAATCATATTCTCCATTAAAAAATACAGGCCTATCTTTTTTTAAATTTTTAAAATACCCCAATATTGTTTTTTTTATGAATTTCTAAAAAATGGCCCCAAAGTCAATTATGCCTAGGGTATATATGACATTTTCTGGACTAGGATTTGAATTTTTTGAAATTCTTTTGATAGAATCATATTCTCCATTAAAAAATACAGGCCTATCTTTTTTAGATTTTTAAAATACCCCAATATTGATTTTTTTATGAATTTCTAAAAAATGGCCCCAAAGTCAATTATGCCCAATTATGCCTAGGGTATATATGACATTTTCTGGGCTAGGATTTGAATTTTTTGGAATTCTCTTAATAGAATCATATTCTCCATTAAAAAATACAGGCCTATCTTTTTTTAAATTTTTAAAATACCCCAATATTGATTTTTTTATGAATTTCTAAAAAATGGCCCCAAAGTCAATTATGCCTAATTATGCCTAGGGTATATATGACATTTTCTGGGCTAGGATTTGAATTTTTTGGAATTCTCTTAATAGAATCATATTCTCCATTAAAAAATACAGGCCTATCTTTTTTAGATTTTTAAAATACCCCAATATTGATTTTTTTATGAATTTCTAAAAAATGGCCCCAAAGTCAATTATGCCCAATTATGCCTAGGGTATATATGACATTTTCTGGGCTAGGATTTGAATTTTTTGGAATTCTCTTAATAGAATCATATTCTCCATTAAAAAATACAGGCCTATCTTTTTTTAAATTTTTAAAATACCCCAATATTGATTTTTTTATGAATTTCTAAAAAATGGCCCCAAAGTCAATTATGCCTAGGGTATATATGACATTTTCTGGACTAGGATTTGAATTTTTTGAAATTCTTTTGATAGAATCATATTCTCCATTAAAAAATACAGGCCTTTCTTTTTTTAGATTTTTAAAATACCCCAATATTGATTTTTTTATGAATTTCTAAAAAATGGCCCCAAAGTCAATTATGCCCAATTATGCCTAGGGTATATATGACATTTTCTGGACTAGGATTTGAATTTTTTGAAATTCTTTTGATAGAATCATATTCTCCATTAAAAAATACAGGCCTATCTTTTTTAGATTTTTAAAATACCCCAATATTGATTTTTTTATGAATTTCTAAAAAATGGCCCCAAAGTCAATTATGCCTAATTATGCCTAGGGTATATATGACATTTTCTGGGCTAGGATTTGAATTTTTTGGAATTCTCTTAATAGAATCATATTCTCCATTAAAAAATACAGGCCTATCTTTTTTAGATTTTTAAAATACCCCAATATTGATTTTTTTATGAATTTCTAAAAAATGGCCCCAAAGTCAATTATGCCCAATTATGCCTAGGGTATATATGACATTTTCTGGGCTAGGATTTGAATTTTTTGGAATTCTCTTAATAGAATCATATT
Organism: Pratylenchus scribneri; assembly: GCA_030063045.1. NCBI lineage: Eukaryota > Metazoa > Nematoda > Chromadorea > Rhabditida > Pratylenchidae > Pratylenchus > Pratylenchus scribneri. The sequence continues at coordinate 101,172 of JAQSEB010000093.1, read as the reverse complement.
CTCCATTAAAAAATACAGGCCTATCTTTTTTTAAATTTTTAAAATACCCCAATATTGATTTTTTTATGAATTTCTAAAAAATGGCCCCAAAGTCAATTATGCCTAGGGTATATATGACATTTTCTGGACTAGGATTTGAATTTTTTGAAATTCTTTTGATAGAATCATATTCTCCATTAAAAAATACAGGCCTTTCTTTTTTTAGATTTTTAAAATACCCCAATATTGATTTTTTATGAATTTCTAAAAAATGGCCCCAAAGTCAATTATGCCCAATTATGCCTAGGGTATATATGACATTTTCTGGACTAGGATTTGAATTTTTTGAAATTCTTTTGATAGAATCATATTCTCCATTAAAAAATACAGGCCTATCTTTTTTAGATTTTTAAAATACCCCAATATTGATTTTTTTATGAATTTCTAAAAAATGGCCCCAAAGTCAATTATGCCTAATTATGCCTAGGGTATATATGACATTTTCTGGGCTAGGATTTGAATTTTTTGGAATTCTCTTAATAGAATCATATTCTCCATTAAAAAATACAGGCCTATCTTTTTTAGATTTTTAAAATACCCCAATATTGATTTTTTTATGAATTTCTAAAAAATGGCCCCAAAGTCAATTATGCCCAATTATGCCTAGGGTATATATGACATTTTCTGGGCTAGGATTTGAATTTTTTGGAATTCTCTTAATAGAATCATATTCTCCATTAAAAAATACAGGCCTATCTTTTTTAGATTTTTAAAATACCCCAATATTGATTTTTTTATGAATTTCTAAAAAATGGCCCCAAAGTCAATTATGCCCAATTATGCCTAGGGTATATATGACATTTTCTGGGCTAGGATTTGAATTTTTTGGAATTCTCTTAATAGAATCATATTCTCCATTAAAAAATACAGGCCAATCTTTTTTTAAATTTTTAAAATACCCCAATATTGATTTTTTTATGAATTTCTAAAAAATGGCCCCAAAGTCAATTATGCCTAGGGTATATATGACATTTTCTGGACTAGGATTTGAATTTTTTGAAATTCTTTTGATAGAATCATATTCTCCATTAAAAAATACAGGCCTTTCTTTTTTTAGATTTTTAAAATACCCCAATATTGATTTTTTTATGAATTTCTAAAAAATGGCCCCAAAGTCAATTATGCCCAATTATGCCTAGGGTATATATGACATTTTCTGGACTAGGATTTGAATTTTTTGAAATTCTTTTGATAGAATCATATTCTCCATTAAAAAATACAGGCCTATCTTTTTTAGATTTTTAAAATACCCCAATATTGATTTTTTTATGAATTTCTAAAAAATGGCCCCAAAGTCAATTATGCCTAATTATGCCTAGGGTATATATGACATTTTCTGGGCTAGGATTTGAATTTTTTGGAATTCTCTTAATAGAATCATATTCTCCATTAAAAAATACAGGCCTATCTTTTTTAGATTTTTAAAATACCCCAATATTGATTTTTTTATGAATTTCTAAAAAATGGCCCCAAAGTCAATTATGCCCAATTATGCCTAGGGTATATATGACATTTTCTGGGCTAGGATTTGAATTTTTTGGAATTCTCTTAATAGAATCATATTCTCCATTAAAAAATACAGGCCTATCTTTTTTTAAATTTTTAAAATACCCCAATATTGATTTTTTTATGAATTTCTAAAAAATGGCCCCAAAGTCAATTATGCCCAATTATGCCTAGGGTATATATGACATTTTCTGGACTAGGATTTGAATTTTTTGAAATTCTTTTGATAGAATCATATTCTCCATTAAAAAATACAGGCCTATCTTTTTTAGATTTTTAAAATACCCCAATATTGATTTTTTTATGAATTTCTAAAAAATGGCCCCAAAGTCAATTATGCCCAATTATGCCTAGGGTATATATGACATTTTCTGGACTAGGATTTGAATTTTTTGAAATTCTTTTGATAGAATCATATTCTCCATTAAAAAATACAGGCCTATCTTTTTTAGATTTTTAAAATACCCCAATATTGATTTTTTTATGAATTTCTAAAAAATGGCCCCAAAGTCAATTATGCCCAATTATGCCTAGGGTATATATGACATTTTCTGGACTAGGATTTGAATTTTTTGAAATTCTTTTGATAGAATCATATTCTCCATTAAAAAATACAGGCCTATCTTTTTTAGATTTTTAAAATACCCCAATATTGATTTTTTTATGAATTTCTAAAAAATGGCCCCAAAGTCAATTATGCCTAATTATGCCTAGGGTATATATGATATTTTCTGGGCTAGGATTTGAATTTTTTGGAATTCTATCATATTCTCCATTAAAAAATACAGGCCTTTCTTTTTTTAGATTTTTAAAATACCCCAATATTGATTTTTTTATGAATTTCTAAAAAATGCCCCCAAAGTCAATTATGCCTAATTATGCCTAGGGTATATATGACATTTTCTGGACTAGGATTTGAATTTTTTGAAATTCTTTTGATAGAATCATATTCTCCATTAAAAAATACAAGCCTATCTTTTTTAGATTTTTAAAATACCCCAATATTGATTTTTTTATGAATTTCTAAAAAATGGCCCCAAAGTCAATTATGCCCAATTATGCCTAGGGTATATATGACATTTTCTGGGCTAGGATTTGAATTTTTTGGAATTCTCTTAATAGAATCATATTCTCCATTAAAAAATACAGGCCTATCTTTTTTAGATTTTTAAAATACCCCAATATTGATTTTTTTATGAATTTCTAAAAAATGGCCCCAAAGTCAATTATGCCCAATTATGCCTAGGGTATATATGACATTTTCTGGGCTAGGATTTGAATTTTTTGGAATTCTCTTAATAGAATCATATTCTCCATTAAAAAATACAGGCCTATCTTTTTTTAAATTTTTAAAATACCCCAATATTGATTTTTTTATGAATTTCTAAAAAATGGCCCCAAAGTCAATTATGCCTAGGGTATATATGACATTTTCTGGACTAGGATTTGAATTTTTTGAAATTCTTTTGATAGAATCATATTCTCCATTAAAAAATACAGGCCTTTCTTTTTTTAGATTTTTAAAATACCCCAATATTGATTTTTTTATGAATTTCTAAAAAATGGCCCCAAAGTCAATTATGCCCAATTATGCCTAGGGTATATATGACATTTTCTGGACTAGGATTTGAATTTTTTGAAATTCTTTTGATAGAATCATATTCTCCATTAAAAAATACAGGCCTATCTTTTTTAGATTTTTAAAATACCCCAATATTGATTTTTTTATGAATTTCTAAAAAATGGCCCCAAAGTCAATTATGCCTAATTATGCCTAGGGTATATATGACATTTTCTGGGCTAGGATTTGAATTTTTTGGAATTCTCTTAATAGAATCATATTCTCCATTAAAAAATACAGGCCTATCTTTTTTAGATTTTTAAAATACCCCAATATTGATTTTTTTATGAATTTCTAAAAAATGGCCCCAAAGTCAATTATGCCCAATTATGCCTAGGGTATATATGACATTTTCTGGGCTAGGATTTGAATTTTTTGGAATTCTCTTAATAGAATCATATTCTCCATTAAAAAATACAGGCCTATCTTTTTTAGATTTTTAAAATACCCCAATATTGATTTTTTTATGAATTTCTAAAAAATGGCCCCAAAGTCAATTATGCCCAATTATGCCTAGGGTATATATGACATTTTCTGGGCTAGGATTTGAATTTTTTGGAATTCTCTTAATAGAATCATATTCTCCATTAAAAAATACAGGCCTATCTTTTTTTAAATTTTTAAAATACCCCAATATTGATTTTTTTATGAATTTCTAAAAAATGGCCCCAAAGTCAATTATGCCTAGGGTATATATGACATTTTCTGGACTAGGATTTGAATTTTTTGAAATTCTTTTGATAGAATCATATTCTCCATTAAAAAATACAGGCCTTTCTTTTTTTAGATTTTTAAAATACCCCAATATTGATTTTTTTATGAATTTCTAAAAAATGGCCCCAAAGTCAATTATGCCCAATTATGCCTAGGGTATATATGACATTTTCTGGACTAGGATTTGAATTTTTTGAAATTCTTTTGATAGAATCATATTCTCCATTAAAAAATACAGGCCTATCTTTTTTAGATTTTTAAAATACCCCAATATTGATTTTTTTATGAATTTCTAAAAAATGGCCCCAAAGTCAATTATGCCCAATTATGCCTAGGGTATATATGACATTTTCTGGACTAGGATTTGAATTTTTTGAAATTCTTTTGATAGAATCATATTCTCCATTAAAAAATACAGGCCTATCTTTTTTAGATTTTTAAAATACCCCAATATTGATTTTTTTATGAATTTCTAAAAAATGGCCCCAAAGTCAATTATGCCCAATTATGCCTAGGGTATATATGACATTTTCTGGACTAGGATTTGAATTTTTTGAAATTCTTTTGATAGAATCATATTCTCCATTAAAAAATACAGGCCTATCTTTTTTAGATTTTTAAAATACCCCAATATTGATTTTTTTATGAATTTCTAAAAAATGGCCCCAAAGTCAATTATGCCCAATTATGCCTAGGGTATATATGACATTTTCTGGACTAGGATTTGAATTTTTTGAAATTCTTTTGATAGAATCATATTCTCCATTAAAAAATACAGGCCTATCTTTTTTAGATTTTTAAAATACCCCAATATTGATTTTTTTATGAATTTCTAAAAAATGGCCCCAAAGTCAATTATGCCTAGGGTATATATGACATTTTCTGGACTAGGATTTGAATTTTTTGGAATTCTCTTAATAGAATCATATTCTCCATTAAAAAATACAGGCCTATCTTTTTTTAAATTTTTAAAATACCCCAATATTGATTTTTTTATGAATTTCTAAAAAATGGCCCCAAAGTCAATTATGCCCAATTATGCCTAGGGTATATATGACATTTTCTGGACTAGGATTTGAATTTTTTGAAATTCTTTTGATAGAATCATATTCTCCATTAAAAAATACAGGCCTATCTTTTTTTAAATTTTTAAAATACCCCAATATTGATTTTTTTATGAATTTCTAAAAAATGGCCCCAAAGTCAATTATGCCTAGGGTATATATGACATTTTCTGGACTAGGATTTGAATTTTTTGAAATTCTTTTGATAGAATCATATTCTCCATTAAAAAATACAGGCCTTTCTTTTTTTAGATTTTTAAAATACCCCAATATTGATTTTTTTATGAATTTCTAAAAAATGGCCCCAAAGTCAATTATGCCCAATTATGCCTAGGGTATATATGACATTTTCTGGACTAGGATTTGAATTTTTTGAAATTCTTTTGATAGAATCATATTCTCCATTAAAAAATACAGGCCTATCTTTTTTAGATTTTTAAAATACCCCAATATTGATTTTTTTATGAATTTCTAAAAAATGGCCCCAAAGTCAATTATGCCCAATTATGCCTAGGGTATATATGACATTTTCTGGACTAGGATTTGAATTTTTTGAAATTCTTTTGATAGAATCATATTCTCCATTAAAAAATACAGGCCTATCTTTTTTAGATTTTTAAAATACCCCAATATTGATTTTTTTATGAATTTCTAAAAAATGGCCCCAAAGTCAATTATGCCTAGGGTATATATGACATTTTCTGGACTAGGATTTGAATTTTTTGGAATTCTCTTAATAGAATCATATTCTCCATTAAAAAATACAGGCCTATCTTTTTTTAAATTTTTAAAATACCCCAATATTGATTTTTTTATGAATTTCTAAAAAATGGCCCCAAAGTCAATTATGCCCAATTATGCCTAGGGTATATATGACATTTTCTGGACTAGGATTTGAATTTTTTGAAATTCTTTTGATAGAATCATATTCTCCATTAAAAAATACAGGCCTATCTTTTTTAGATTTTTAAAATACCCCAATATTGATTTTTTTATGAATTTCTAAAAAATGGCCCCAAAGTCAATTATGCCTAGGGTATATATGACATTTTCTGGACTAGGATTTGAATTTTTTGGAATTCTCTTAATAGAATCATATTCTCCATTAAAAAATACAGGCCTATCTTTTTTTAAATTTTTAAAATACCCCAATATTGATTTTTTTATGAATTTCTAAAAAATGGCCCCAAAGTCAATTATGCCCAATTATGCCTAGGGTATATATGACATTTTCTGGACTAGGATTTGAATTTTTTGAAATTCTTTTGATAGAATCATATTCTCCATTAAAAAATACAGGCCTATCTTTTTTAGATTTTTAAAATACCCCAATATTGATTTTTTTATGAATTTCTAAAAAATGGCCCCAAAGTCAATTATGCCTAATTATGCCTAGGGTATATATGACATTTTCTGGACTAGGATTTGAATTTTTTGAAATTCTTTTGATAGAATCATATTCTCCATTAAAAAATACAGGCCTATCTTTTTTAGATTTTTAAAATACCCCAATATTGATTTTTTTATGAATTTCTAAAAAATGGCCCCAAAGTCAATTATGCCCAATTATGCCTAGGGTATATATGACATTTTCTGGGCTAGGATTTGAATTTTTTGGAATTCTCTTAATAGAATCATATTCTCCATTAAAAAATACAGGCCTATCTTTTTTAGATTTTTAAAATACCCCAATATTGATTTTTTTATGAATTTCTAAAAAATGGCCCCAAAGTCAATTATGCCCAATTATGCCTAGGGTATATATGACATTTTCTGGGCTAGGATTTGAATTTTTTGGAATTCTCTTAATAGAATCATATTCTCCATTAAAAAATACAGGCCTATCTTTTTTTAAATTTTTAAAATACCCCAATATTGATTTTTTTATGAATTTCTAAAAAATGGCCCCAAAGTCAATTATGCCTAGGGTATATATGACATTTTCTGGACTAGGATTTGAATTTTTTGAAATTCTTTTGATAGAATCATATTCTCCATTAAAAAATACAGGCCTTTCTTTTTTTAGATTTTTAAAATACCCCAATATTGATTTTTTTATGAATTTCTAAAAAATGGCCCCAAAGTCAATTATGCCCAATTATGCCTAGGGTATATATGACATTTTCTGGACTAGGATTTGAATTTTTTGAAATTCTTTTGATAGAATCATATTCTCCATTAAAAAATACAGGCCTATCTTTTTTAGATTTTTAAAATACCCCAATATTGATTTTTTTATGAATTTCTAAAAAATGGCCCCAAAGTCAATTATGCCCAATTATGCCTAGGGTATATATGACATTTTCTGGACTAGGATTTGAATTTTTTGAAATTCTTTTGATAGAATCATATTCTCCATTAAAAAATACAGGCCTATCTTTTTTAGATTTTTAAAATACCCCAATATTGATTTTTTTATGAATTTCTAAAAAATGGCCCCAAAGTCAATTATGCCCAATTATGCCTAGGGTATATATGACATTTTCTGGACTAGGATTTGAATTTTTTGAAATTCTTTTGATAGAATCATATTCTCCATTAAAAAATACAGGCCTATCTTTTTTAGATTTTTAAAATACCCCAATATTGATTTTTTTATGAATTTCTAAAAAATGGCCCCAAAGTCAATTATGCCCAATTATGCCTAGGGTATATATGACATTTTCTGGACTAGGATTTGAATTTTTTGAAATTCTTTTGATAGAATCATATTCTCCATTAAAAAATACAGGCCTATCTTTTTTAGATTTTTAAAATACCCCAATATTGATTTTTTTATGAATTTCTAAAAAATGGCCCCAAAGTCAATTATGCCTAGGGTATATATGACATTTTCTGGACTAGGATTTGAATTTTTTGGAATTCTCTTAATAGAATCATATTCTCCATTAAAAAATACAGGCCTATCTTTTTTTAAATTTTTAAAATACCCCAATATTGATTTTTTTATGAATTTCTAAAAAATGGCCCCAAAGTCAATTATGCCCAATTATGCCTAGGGTATATATGACATTTTCTGGACTAGGATTTGAATTTTTTGAAATTCTTTTGATAGAATCATATTCTCCATTAAAAAATACAGGCCTATCTTTTTTAGATTTTTAAAATACCCCAATATTGATTTTTTTATGAATTTCTAAAAAATGGCCCCAAAGTCAATTATGCCTAATTATGCCTAGGGTATATATGACATTTTCTGGACTAGGATTTGAATTTTTTGAAATTCTTTTGATAGAATCATATTCTCCATTAAAAAATACAGGCCTATCTTTTTTAGATTTTTAAAATACCCCAATATTGATTTTTTTATGAATTTCTAAAAAATGGCCCCAAAGTCAATTATGCCTAATTATGCCTAGGGTATATATGATATTTTCTGGGCTAGGATTTGAATTTTTTGGAATTCTATCATATTCTCCATTAAAAAATACAGGCCTTTCTTTTTTTAGATTTTTAAAATACCCCAATATTGATTTTTTTATGAATTTCTAAAAAATGCCCCCAAAGTCAATTATGCCTAATTATGCCTAGGGTATATATGACATTTTCTGGACTAGGATTTGAATTTTTTGAAATTCTTTTGATAGAATCATATTCTCCATTAAAAAATACAAGCCTATCTTTTTTAGATTTTTAAAATACCCCAATATTGATTTTTTTATGAATTTCTAAAAAATGGCCCCAAAGTCAATTATGCCTAATTATGCCTAGGGTATATATGACATTTTCTGGACTAGGATTTGAATTTTTTGAAATTCTTTTGATAGAATCATATTCTCCATTAAAAAATACAAGCCTATCTTTTTTAGATTTTTAAAATACCCCAATATTGATTTTTTTATGAATTTCTAAAAAATGGCCCCAAAGTCAATTATGCCTAGGGTATATATGACATTTTCTGGACTAGGATTTGAATTTTTTGAAATTCTTTTGATAGAATCATATTCTCCATTAAAAAATACAGGCCTATCTTTTTTAGATTTTTAAAATACCCCAATATTGATTTTTTTATGAATTTCTAAAAAATGGCCCCAAAGTCAATTATGCCCAATTATGCCTAGGGTATATATGACATTTTCTGGACTAGGATTTGAATTTTTTGAAATTCTTTTGATAGAATCATATTCTCCATTAAAAAATACAGGCCTATCTTTTTTAGATTTTTAAAATACCCCAATATTGATTTTTTTATGAATTTCTAAAAAATGGCCCCAAAGTCAATTATGCCCAATTATGCCTAGGGTATATATGACATTTTCTGGACTAGGATTTGAATTTTTTGAAATTCTTTTGATAGAATCATATTCTCCATTAAAAAATACAGGCCTATCTTTTTTAGATTTTTAAAATACCCCAATATTGATTTTTTTATGAATTTCTAAAAAATGGCCCCAAAGTCAATTATGCCCAATTATGCCTAGGGTATATATGACATTTTCTGGACTAGGATTTGAATTTTTTGGAATTCTATCATATTCTCCATTAAAAAATACAGGCCTTTCTTTTTTTAGATTTTTAAAATACCCCAATATTGATTTTTTTATGAATTTCTAAAAAATGCCCCCAAAGTCAATTATGCCTAATTATGCCTAGGGTATATATGACATTTTCTGGACTAGGATTTGAATTTTTTGAAATTCTTTTGATAGAATCATATTCTCCATTAAAAAATACAAGCCTATCTTTTTTAGATTTTTAAAATACCCCAATATTGATTTTTTTATGAATTTCTAAAAAATGGCCCCAAAGTCAATTATGCCTAATTATGCCTAGGGTATATATGACATTTTCTGGACTAGGATTTGAATTTTTTGAAATTCTTTTGATAGAATCATATTCTCCATTAAAAAATACAAGCCTATCTTTTTTAGATTTTTAAAATACCCCAATATTGATTTTTTTATGAATTTCTAAAAAATGGCCCCAAAGTCAATTATGCCTAGGGTATTTATGACATTTTCTGGACTAGGATTTGAATTTTTTGAAATTCTTTTGATAGAATCATATTCTCCATTAAAAAATACAGGCCTATCTTTTTTAGATTTTTAAAATACCCCAATATTGATTTTTTTATGAATTTCTAAAAAATGGCCCCAAAGTCAATTATGCCCAATTATGCCTAGGGTATATATGACATTTTCTGGGCTAGGATTTGAATTTTTTGGAATTCTCTTAATAGAATCATATTCTCCATTAAAAAATACAGGCCTATCTTTTTTAGATTTTTAAAATACCCCAATATTGATTTTTTTATGAATTTCTAAAAAATGGCCCCAAAGTCAATTATGCCCAATTATGCCTAGGGTATATATGACATTTTCTGGGCTAGGATTTGAATTTTTTGGAATTCTCTTAATAGAATCATATTCTCCATTAAAAAATACAGGCCTATCTTTTTTTAAATTTTTAAAATACCCCAATATTGATTTTTTTATGAATTTCTAAAAAATGGCCCCAAAGTCAATTATGCCTAGGGTATATATGACATTTTCTGGACTAGGATTTGAATTTTTTGAAATTCTTTTGATAGAATCATATTCTCCATTAAAAAATACAGGCCTTTCTTTTTTTAGATTTTTAAAATACCCCAATATTGATTTTTTTATGAATTTCTAAAAAATGGCCCCAAAGTCAATTATGCCCAATTATGCCTAGGGTATATATGACATTTTCTGGACTAGGATTTGAATTTTTTGAAATTCTTTTGATAGAATCATATTCTCCATTAAAAAATACAGGCCTATCTTTTTTTAAATTTTTAAAATACCCCAATATTGATTTTTTTATGAATTTCTAAAAAATGGCCCCAAAGTCAATTATGCCCAATTATGCCTAGGGTATATATGACATTTTCTGGACTAGGATTTGAATTTTTTGAAATTCTTTTGATAGAATCATATTCTCCATTAAAAAATACAGGCCTATCTTTTTTAGATTTTTAAAATACCCCAATATTGATTTTTTTATGAATTTCTAAAAAATGGCCCCAAAGTCAATTATGCCCAATTATGCCTAGGGTATATATGACATTTTCTGGACTAGGATTTGAATTTTTTGAAATTCTTTTGATAGAATCATATTCTCCATTAAAAAATACAGGCCTATCTTTTTTAGATTTTTAAAATACCCCAATATTGATTTTTTTATGAATTTCTAAAAAATGGCCCCAAAGTCAATTATGCCTAGGGTATATATGACATTTTCTGGACTAGGATTTGAATTTTTTGGAATTCTCTTAATAGAATCATATTCTCCATTAAAAAATACAGGCCTATCTTTTTTTAAATTTTTAAAATACCCCAATATTGATTTTTTTATGAATTTCTAAAAAATGGCCCCAAAGTCAATTATGCCCAATTATGCCTAGGGTATATATGACATTTTCTGGACTAGGATTTGAATTTTTTGAAATTCTTTTGATAGAATCATATTCTCCATTAAAAAATACAGGCCTATCTTTTTTAGATTTTTAAAATACCCCAATATTGATTTTTTTATGAATTTCTAAAAAATGGCCCCAAAGTCAATTATGCCTAATTATGCCTAGGGTATATATGACATTTTCTGGACTAGGATTTGAATTTTTTGAAATTCTTTTGATAGAATCATATTCTCCATTAAAAAATACAGGCCTATCTTTTTTAGATTTTTAAAATACCCCAATATTGATTTTTTTATGAATTTCTAAAAAATGGCCCCAAAGTCAATTATGCCCAATTATGCCTAGGGTATATATGACATTTTCTGGGCTAGGATTTGAATTTTTTGGAATTCTCTTAATAGAATCATATTCTCCATTAAAAAATACAGGCCTATCTTTTTTAGATTTTTAAAATACCCCAATATTGATTTTTTTATGAATTTCTAAAAAATGGCCCCAAAGTCAATTATGCCCAATTATGCCTAGGGTATATATGACATTTTCTGGGCTAGGATTTGAATTTTTTGGAATTCTCTTAATAGAATCATATTCTCCATTAAAAAATACAGGCCTATCTTTTTTTAAATTTTTAAAATACCCCAATATTGATTTTTTTATGAATTTCTAAAAAATGGCCCCAAAGTCAATTATGCCTAGGGTATATATGACATTTTCTGGACTAGGATTTGAATTTTTTGAAATTCTTTTGATAGAATCATATTCTCCATTAAAAAATACAGGCCTTTCTTTTTTTAGATTTTTAAAATACCCCAATATTGATTTTTTTATGAATTTCTAAAAAATGGCCCCAAAGTCAATTATGCCCAATTATGCCTAGGGTATATATGACATTTTCTGGACTAGGATTTGAATTTTTTGAAATTCTTTTGATAGAATCATATTCTCCATTAAAAAATACAGGCCTATCTTTTTTTAAATTTTTAAAATACCCCAATATTGATTTTTTTATGAATTTCTAAAAAATGGCCCCAAAGTCAATTATGCCCAATTATGCCTAGGGTATATATGACATTTTCTGGACTAGGATTAGAATTTTTTGAAATTCTTTTGATAGAATCATATTCTCCATTAAAAAATACAGGCCTATCTTTTTTAGATTTTTAAAATACCCCAATATTGATTTTTTTATGAATTTCTAAAAAATGGCCCCAAAGTCAATTATGCCCAATTATGCCTAGGGTATATATGACATTTTCTGGACTAGGATTTGAATTTTTTGAAATTCTTTTGATAGAATCATATTCTCCATTAAAAAATACAGGCCTATCTTTTTTAGATTTTTAAAATACCCCAATATTGATTTTTTTATGAATTTCTAAAAAATGGCCCCAAAGTCAATTATGCCCAATTATGCCTAGGGTATATATGACATTTTCTGGACTAGGATTTGAATTTTTTGAAATTCTTTTGATAGAATCATATTCTCCATTAAAAAATACAGGCCTATCTTTTTTAGATTTTTAAAATACCCCAATATTGATTTTTTTATGAATTTCTAAAAAATGGCCCCAAAGTCAATTATGCCTAGGGTATATATGACATTTTCTGGACTAGGATTTGAATTTTTTGGAATTCTCTTAATAGAATCATATTCTCCATTAAAAAATACAGGCCTATCTTTTTTTAAATTTTTAAAATACCCCAATATTGATTTTTTTATGAATTTCTAAAAAATGGCCCCAAAGTCAATTATGCCCAATTATGCCTAGGGTATATATGACATTTTCTGGACTAGGATTTGGATTTTTTTTGAAATTCTTTTGATAGAATCATATTCTCCATTAAAAAATACAGGCCTATCTTTTTTAGATTTTTAAAATACCCCAATATTGATTTTTTTATGAATTTCTAAAAAATGGCCCCAAAGTCAATTATGCCTAATTATGCCTAGGGTATATATGACATTTTCTGGACTAGGATTTGAATTTTTTGAAATTCTTTTGATAGAATCATATTCTCCATTAAAAAATACAGGCCTATCTTTTTTAGATTTTTAAAATACCCCAATATTGATTTTTTTATGAATTTCTAAAAAATGGCCCCAAAGTCAATTATGCCTAATTATGCCTAGGGTATATATGATATTTTCTGGGCTAGGATTTGAATTTTTTGGAATTCTATCATATTCTCCATTAAAAAATACAGGCCTTTCTTTTTTTAGATTTTTAAAATACCCCAATATTGATTTTTTTATGAATTTCTAAAAAATGCCCCCAAAGTCAATTATGCCTAATTATGCCTAGGGTATATATGACATTTTCTGGACTAGGATTTGAATTTTTTTAAAATTCTTTTGATAGAATCATATTCTCCATTAAAAAATACAAGCCTATCTTTTTTAGATTTTTAAAATACCCCAATATTGATTTTTTTATGAATTTCTAAAAAATGGCCCCAAAGTCAATTATGCCCAATTATGCCTAGGGTATATATGACATTTTCTGGGCTAGGATTTGAATTTTTTGGAATTCTCTTAATAGAATCATATTCTCCATTAAAAAATACAGGCCTATCTTTTTTTAAATTTTTAAAATACCCCAATATTGATTTTTTTATGAATTTCTAAAAAATGGCCCCAAAGTCAATTATGCCTAGGATATATTTGACATGTTTTGGACTAGGATTTGAATTTTTTGAAATTCTTTTGATAGAATCATATTCTCAATTAAAAAATACAGGCCTTTCTTTTTTAGATTTTTAAAATACCCCAATATTGATTTTTTTATGAATTTCTAAAAAATGGCCCCAAAGTCAATTATGCCCAATTATGCCTAGGGTATATATGACATTTTCTGGGCTAGGATTTGAATTTTTTGGAATTCTCTTAATAGAATCATATTCTCCATTAAAAAATACAGGCCTATCTTTTTTTAAATTTTTAAAATACCCCAATATTGATTTTTTTATGAATTTCTAAAAAATGGCCCCAAAGTCAATTATGCCTAGGGTATATATGACATTTTCTGGACTAGGATTTGAATTTTTTGAAATTCTTTTGATAGAATCATATTCTCCATTAAAAAATACAGGCCTTTCTTTTTTTAGATTTTTAAAATACCCCAATATTGATTTTTTTATGAATTTCTAAAAAATGCCCCCAAAGTCAATTATGCCTAATTATGCCTAGGGTATATATGACATTTTCTGGACTAGGATTTGAATTTTTTGAAATTCTTTTGATAGAATCATATTCTCCATTAAAAAATACAGGCCTATCTTTTTTAGATTTTTAAAATACCCCAATATTGATTTTTTTATGAATTTCTAAAAAATGGCCCCAAAGTCAATTATGCCTAATTATGCCTAGGGTATATATGACATTTTCTGGGCTAGGATTTGAATTTTTTGGAATTCTCTTAATAGAATCATATTCTCCATTAAAAAATACAGGCCTTTCTTTTTTTAGATTTTTAAAATACCCCAATATTGATTTTTTTATGAATTTCTAAAAAATGGCCCCAAAGTCAATTATGCCCAATTATGCCTAGGGTATATATGACATTTTCTGGGCTAGGATTTGAATTTTTTGGAATTCTCTTAATAGAATCATATTCTCCATTAAAAAATACAGGCCTATCTTTTTTAGATTTTTAAAATACCCCAATATTGATTTTTTTATGAATTTCTAAAAAATGGCCCCAAAGTCAATTATGCCCAATTATGCCTAGGGTATATATGACATTTTCTGGGCTAGGATTTGAATTTTTTGGAATTCTCTTAATAGAATCATATTCTCCATTAAAAAATACAGGCCTATCTTTTTTTAAATTTTTAAAATACCCAAATATTGATTTTTTTATGAATTTCTAAAAAATGGCCCCAAAGTCAATTATGCCTAGGGTATATATGACATTTTCTGGACTAGGATTTGAATTTTTTGAAATTCTTTTGATAGAATCATATTCTCCATTAAAAAATACAGGCCTTTCTTTTTTTAGATTTTTAAAATACCCCAATATTGATTTTTTTATGAATTTCTAAAAAATGCCCCCAAAGTCAATTATGCCTAATTATGCCTAGGGTATATATGACATTTTCTGGACTAGGATTTGAATTTTTTGAAATTCTTTTGATAGAATCATATTCTCCATTAAAAAATACAAGCCTATCTTTTTTTTTGATTTTTAAAATACCCCAATATTGATTTTTTTTATGAATTTCTAAAAAATGCCCCCAAAGTCAATTATGCCTAGGGTATATATGACATTTTCTGGGCTAGGATTTGAATTTTTTGGAATTCTCTTAATAGAATCATATTCTCCATTAAAAAATACAGGCCTATCTTTTTTAGATTTTTAAAATACCCCAATATTGATTTTTTTATGAATTTCTAAAAAATGGCCCCAAAGTCAATTATACCCAATTATGCCTAGGGTATATATGACATTTTCTGGGCTAGGATTTGAATTTTTTGGAATTCTCTTAATAGAATCATATTCTCCATTAAAAAATACAGGCCTTTCTTTTTTTAGATTTTTAAAATACCCCAATATTGATTTTTTTATGAATTTCTAAAAAATGCCCCCAAAGTCAATTATGCCTAATTATGCCTAGGGTATATATGACATTTTCTGGACTAGGATTTGAATTTTTTGAAATTCTTTTGATAGAATCATATTCTCCATTAAAAAATACAAGCCTATCTTTTTTTTTGATTTTTAAAATACCCCAATATTGATTTTTTTTATGAATTTCTAAAAAATGCCCCCAAAGTCAATTATGCCTAGGGTATATATGACATTTTCTGGGCTAGGATTTGAATTTTTTGGAATTCTCTTAATAGAATCATATTCTCCATTAAAAAATACAGGCCTATCTTTTTTAGATTTTTAAAATACCCCAATATTGATTTTTTTATGAATTTCTAAAAAATGGCCCCAAAGTCAATTATGCCCAATTATGCCTAGGGTATATATGACATTTTCTGGGCTAGGATTTGAATTTTTTGGAATTCTCTTAATAGAATCATATTCTCCATTAAAAAATACAGGCCTATCTTTTTTTAAATTTTTAAAATACCCCAATATTGATTTTTTTATGAATTTCTAAAAAATGGCCCCAAAGTCAATTATGCCTAGGGTATATATGACATTTTCTGGACTAGGATTTGAATTTTTTGAAATTCTTTTGATAGAATCATATTCTCCATTAAAAAATACAGGCCTTTCTTTTTTTAGATTTTTAAAATACCCCAATATTGATTTTTTTATGAATTTCTAAAAAATGCCCCCAAAGTCAATTATGCCTAATTATGCCTAGGGTATATATGACATTTTCTGGACTAGGATTTGAATTTTTTGAAATTCTTTTGATAGAATCATATTCTCCATTAAAAAATACAAGCCTATCTTTTTTTTTGATTTTTAAAATACCCCAATATTGATTTTTTTTATGAATTTCTAAAAAATGCCCCCAAAGTCAATTATGCCTAGGGTATATATGACATTTTCTGGGCTAGGATTTGAATTTTTTGGAATTCTCTTAATAGGATCATATTCTCCATTAAAAAATACAGGCCTATCTTTTTTTAGATTTTTAAAATACCCCAATATTGATTTTTTTATGAATTTCTAAAAAATGGCCCCAAAGTCAATTATGCCTAATTATGCCTAGGGTATATATGACATTTTCTGGGCTAGGATTTGAATTTTTTGGAATTCTCTTAATAGAATCATATTCTCCATTAAAAAATACAGGCCTATCTTTTTTAGATTTTTAAAATACCCCAATATTGATTTTTTTATGAATTTCTAAAAAATGGCCCCAAAGTCAATTATGCCCAATTATGCCTAGGGTATATATGACATTTTCTGGACTAGGATTTGAATTTTTTGGAATTCTCTTAATAGAATCATATTCTCCATTAAAAAGTACAGGCCTATCTTTTTTTAGATTTTTAAAATACCCCAATATTGATTTTTTTATGAATTTCTAAAAATGCCCCCAAAGTCAATTATGCCTAGGGTATATATGACATTTTCTAGGCTAGGATTTGAATTTTTTGGAATTCTCTTAATAGAATCATATTCTCCATTAAAAAATACAGGCCTATCTTTTTTAGATTTTTAAAATACCCCAATATTGATTTTTTTATGAATTTCTAAAAAATGGCCCCAAAGTCAATTATGCCCAATTATGCCTAGGGTATATATGACATTTTCTGGGCTAGGATTTGAATTTTTTGGAATTCTCTTAATAGAATCATATTCTCCATTAAAAAATACAGGCCTATCTTTTTTTAAATTTTTAAAATACCCCAATATTGATTTTTTTATGAATTTCTAAAAAATGGCCCCAAAGTCAATTATGCCTAGGGTATATATGACATTTTCTGGACTAGGATTTGAATTTTTTGAAATTCTTTTGATAGAATCATATTCTCCATTAAAAAATACAGGCCTTTCTTTTTTTAGATTTTTAAAATACCCCAATATTGATTTTTTTATGAATTTCTAAAAAATGCCCCCAAAGTCAATTATGCCTAATTATGCCTAGGGTATATATGACATTTTCTGGACTAGGATTTGAATTTTTTGAAATTCTTTTGATAGAATCATATTCTCCATTAAAAAATACAAGCCTATCTTTTTTTTTGATTTTTAAAATACCCCAATATTGATTTTTTTTATGAATTTCTAAAAAATGCCCCCAAAGTCAATTATGCCTAGGGTATATATGACATTTTCTGGGCTAGGATTTGAATTTTTTGGAATTCTCTTAATAGGATCATATTCTCCATTAAAAAATACAGGCCTATCTTTTTTTAGATTTTTAAAATACCCCAATATTGATTTTTTTATGAATTTCTAAAAAATGGCCCCAAAGTCAATTATGCCTAATTATGCCTAGGGTATATATGACATTTTCTGGGCTAGGATTTGAATTTTTTGGAATTCTCTTAATAGAATCATATTCTCCATTAAAAAATACAGGCCTATCTTTTTTAGATTTTTAAAATACCCCAATATTGATTTTTTTATGAATTTCTAAAAAATGGCCCCAAAGTCAATTATGCCCAATTATGCCTAGGGTATATATGACATTTTCTGGACTAGGATTTGAATTTTTTGGAATTCTCTTAATAGAATCATATTCTCCATTAAAAAGTACAGGCCTATCTTTTTTTAGATTTTTAAAATACCCCAATATTGATTTTTTTATGAATTTCTAAAAATGCCCCCAAAGTCAATTATGCCTAGGGTATATATGACATTTTCTAGGCTTGGATTTGAATTTTTTGAAATTCTTTTGATAGAATCATATTCTCCATTAAAAATACAGGCCTATCTTTTTTTAGATTTTTAAAATACCCCAATATTGATTTTTTTATGAATTTCTAAAAAATGGCCCCAAAGTCAATTATGCCTAATTATGCCTAGGGTATATATGACATTTTCTGGGCTAGGATTTGAATTTTTTGGAATTCTCTTAATAGAATCATATTCTACATTAAAAAATACAGGCCTATCTTTTTTTAGATTTTTAAAATACCCCAATATTGATTTTTTTATGAATTTCTAAAAAATGGCCCCAAAGTCAATTATGCCTAATTATGCCTAGGGTATATATGACATTTTCTGGGCTAGGATTTGAATTTTTTGGAATTCACTTAATAGAATCATATTCTCCATTAAAAAATACAAGCCTATCTTTTTTTTTGATTTTTAAAATACCCCAATATTGATTTTTTTTATGAATTTCTAAAAAATGCCCCCAAAGTCAATTATGCCTAGGGTATATATGACATTTTCTGGGCTAGGATTTGAATTTTTTGAAATTCTTTTGATAGAATCATATTCTCCATTAAAAATACAGGCCTATTTTTTTAGATTTTTAAAATACCCCAATATTGATTTTTTTATGAATTTCTAAAAAATGCCCCCAAAGTCAATTATGCCTAGGGTATATATGACATTTTCTGGACTAGGATTTGAATTTTTTGGAATTCTCTTAATAGGATCATATTCTCCATTAAAAAATACAGGCCTATCTTTTTTTAGATTTTTAAAATACCCCAATATTGATTTTTTTATGAATTTCTAAAAATGCCCCCAAAGTCAATTATGCCTAGGGTATATATGACATTTTCTAGGCTTGGATTTGAATTTTTTGAAATTCTTTTGATAGAATCATATTCTCCATTAAAAATACAGGCCTATCTTTTTTTAGATTTTTAAAATACCCCAATATTGATTTTTTTATGAATTTCTAAAAAATGGCCCCAAAGTCAATTATGCCTAATTATGCCTAGGGTATATATGACATTTTCTGGGCTAGGATTTGAATTTTTTGGAATTCACTTAATAGAATCATATTCTCCATTAAAAAATACAAGCCTATCTTTTTTTTTGATTTTTAAAATACCCCAATATTGATTTTTTTTATGAATTTCTAAAAAATGCCCCCAAAGTCAATTATGCCTAGGGTATATATGACATTTTCTGGGCTAGGATTTGAATTTTTTGAAATTCTTTTGATAGAATCATATTCTCCATTAAAAATACAGGCCTATTTTTTTAGATTTTTAAAATACCCCAATATTGATTTTTTTATGAATTTCTAAAAAATGCCCCCAAAGTCAATTATGCCTAGGGTATATATGACATTTTCTGGGCTAGGATTTGAATTTTTTGAAATTCTTTTGATAGAATCATATTCTCCATTAAAAAATACAAGCCTATCTTTTTTTTTGATTTTTAAAATACCCCAATATTGATTTTTTTTATGAATTTCTAAAAAATGCCCCCAAAGTCAATTATGCCTAGGGTATATATGACATTTTCTGGGCTAGGATTTGAATTTTTTGAAATTCTTTTAATAGAATCATATTCTCCATCAAAAAATACAGTCCTATCTTTTTTTAGATTTTTAAAATACCCCAATATTGATTTTTTTATGAATTTCTAAAAATGGCCCCAAAGTCAATTATGCCTAATTATGCCTAGGGTATATATGACATTTTCTGGGCTAGGATTTGAATTTTTTGGAATTCTCTTAATAGAATCATATTCTCCATTAAAAAATACAGGCCTATCTTTTTTAGATTTTTAAAATACCCCAATATTGATTTTTTTATGAATTTCTAAAAAATGGCCCCAAAGTCAATTATGCCCAATTATGCCTAGGGTATATATGACATTTTCTGGGCTAGGATTTGAATTTTTTGGAATTCTCTTAATAGAATCATATTCTCCATTAAAAAATACAGGCCTATCTTTTTTTAAATTTTTAAAATACCCCAATATTGATTTTTTTATGAATTTCTAAAAAATGGCCCCAAAGTCAATTATGCCTAGGGTATATATGACATTTTCTGGACTAGGATTTGAATTTTTTGAAATTCTTTTGATAGAATCATATTCTCCATTAAAAAATACAGGCCTTTCTTTTTTTAGATTTTTAAAATACCCCAATATTGATTTTTTTATGAATTTCTAAAAAATGCCCCCAAAGTCAATTATGCCTAATTATGCCTAGGGTATATATGACATTTTCTGGACTAGGATTTGAATTTTTTGAAATTCTTTTGATAGAATCATATTCTCCATTAAAAAATACAAGCCTATCTTTTTTTTGATTTTTAAAATACCCCAATATTGATTTTTTTTATGAATTTCTAAAAAATGCCCCCAAAGTCAATTATGCCTAGGGTATATATGACATTTTCTGGGCTAGGATTTGAATTTTTTGGAATTCTCTTAATAGGATCATATTCTCCATTAAAAAATACAGGCCTATCTTTTTTTAGATTTTTAAAATACCCCAATATTGATTTTTTTATGAATTTCTAAAAAATGGCCCCAAAGTCAATTATGCCTAATTATGCCTAGGGTATATATGACATTTTCTGGGCTAGGATTTGAATTTTTTGGAATTCTCTTAATAGAATCATATTCTCCATTAAAAAATACAGGCCTATCTTTTTTTAGATTTTTAAAATACCCCAATATTGATTTTTTTATGAATTTCTAAAAAATGGCCCCAAAGTCAATTATGCCTAATTATGCCTAGGGTATATATGACATTTTCTGGGCTAGGATTTGAATTTTTTGGAATTCTCTTAATAGAATCATATTCTCCATTAAAAAATACAGGCCTATCTTTTTTAGATTTTTAAAATACCCCAATATTGATTTTTTTATGAATTTCTAAAAAATGGCCCCAAAGTCAATTATGCCCAATTATGCCTAGGGTATATATGACATTTTCTGGGCTAGGATTTGAATTTTTTGGAATTCTCTTAATAGAATCATATTCTCCATTAAAAAATACAGGCCTATCTTTTTTTAGATTTTTAAAATACCCCGATATTGATTTTTTTATGAATTTCTAAAAATGGCCCCAAAGTCAATTATGCCTAATTATGCCTAGGGTATATAAGACATTTTCTGGGCTAGGATTTGAATTTTTTGAAATTCTTTTGATAGAATCATATTCTCCATTAAAAAATACAGGCCTATCTTTTTTTAGATTTTTAAAATACCCCAATATTGATTTTTTTATGAATTTCTAAAAAATGGCCCCAAAGTCAATTATGCCCAATTATGCCTAGGGTATATATGACATTTTCTGGACTAGGATTTGAATTTTTTGGAATTCTCTTAATAGGATCATATTCTCCATTAAAAAATACAAGCCTATCTTTTTTTTTGATTTTTAAAATACCCCAATATTTATTTTTTTTATGAATTTCTAAAAAATGCCCCCAAAGTCAATTATGCCTAGGGTATATATGACATTTTCTAGGCTTGGATTTGAATTTTTTGAAATTCTTTTGATAGAATCATATTCTCCATTAAAAATACAGGCCTATCTTTTTTTAGATTTTTAAAATACCCCAATATTGATTTTTTTATGAATTTCTAAAAAATGCCCCCAAAGTCAATTATGCCTAGGGTATATATGACATTTTCTGGGCTAGGATTTGAATTTTTTGAAATTCTTTTGATAGAATCATATTCTCCATTAAAAAATACAAGCCTCTCTTTTTTTTTGATTTTTAAAATACCCCAATATTGATTTTTTTTATGAATTTCTAAAAAATGCCCCCAAAGTCAATTATGCCTAGGGTATATATGACATTTTCTGGGCTAGGATTTGAATTTTTTGAAATTCTTTTGATAGAATCATATTCTCCATTAAAAATACAGGCCTATTTTTTTAGATTTTTAAAATACCCCAATATTGATTTTTTTATGAATTTCTAAAAAATGCCCCCAAAGTCAATTATGCCTAGGGTATATATGACATTTTCTGGGCTAGGATTTGAATTTTTTGAAATTCTTTTGATAGAATCATATTCTCCATTAAAAAATACAAGCCTATCTTTTTTTTTGATTTTTAAAAAACCCCAATATTGATTTTTTTTATGAATTTCTAAAAAATGCCCCCAAAGTCAATTATGCCTAGGGTATATATGACATTTTCTGGGCTAGGATTTGAATTTTTTGAAATTCTTTTAATAGAATCATATTCTCCATCAAAAAATACAGTCCTATATTTTTTATTTTATTAATATACTCTCATATTGATTTTTTATGAATTTCTAAATAATGGCCCCCAAATTCAATTATGCCTAGGGTATATTTGACATGTTTTGGACCAGGATTTGAATTTTTTGAAATTCTTTTAATAGAATCATATTCTCCATCAAAAAATACAGTCCTATATTTTTTATTTTATTAATATACTCTCATATTGATTTTTTATGAATTTCTAAATAATGGCCCCAAAGTCAATTATGCCTAGGGTATATATGACATTTTCTGGGCTAGGATTTGAATTTTTTGAAATTCTTTTGATAGAATCATATTCTCCATTAAAAAATACAAGCCTATCTTTTTTTTTGATTTTTAAAATACCCCAATATTGATTTTTTTTATGAATTTCTAAAAAATGCCCCCAAAGTCAATTATGCCTAGGGTATATATGACATTTTCTGGGCTAGGATTTGAATTTTTTGAAATTCTTTTGATAGAATCATATTCTCCATTAAAAAAACAGGCCTATTTTTTTAGATTTTTAAAATACCCCAATATTGATTTTTTTATGAATTTCTAAAAAATGCCCCCAAAGTCAATTATGCCTAGGGTATATATGACATTTTCTGGGCTAGGATTTGAATTTTTTGAAATTCTTTTGATAGAATCATATTCTCCATTAAAAATACAGGCCTATTTTTTTAGATTTTTAAAATACCCCAATATTGATTTTTTTATGAATTTCTAAAAAATGCCCCCAAAGTCAATTATGCCTAGGGTATATATGACATTTTCTGGGCTAGGATTTGAATTTTTTGAAATTCTTTTGATAGAATCATATTCTCCATTAAAAAATACAAGCCTATCTTTTTTTTTGATTTTTAAAATATCCCAATATTGATTTTTTTTATGAATTTCTAAAAAATGCCCCCAAAGTCAATTATGCCTAGGGTATATATGACATTTTCTGGGCTAGGATTTGAATTTTTTGAAATTCTTTTAATAGAATCATATTCTCCATCAAAAAATACAGTCCTATATTTTTTATTTTATTAATATACTCTCATATTGATTTTTTATGAATTTCTAAATAATGGCCCCCAAATTCAATTATGCCTAGGGTATATTTGACATGTTTTGGACCAGGATTTGAATTTTTTGAAATTCTTTTAATAGAATCATATTCTCCATCAAAAAATACAGTCCTATATTTTTTATTTTATTAATATACTCTCATATTGATTTTTTATGAATTTCTAAAAAATGGCCCCCAAATTCAATTATGCCTAGGGTATATTTGACATGTTTTGGACCAGGATTTGAATTTTTTGAAATTCTTTTAAAAGAATCATATTCTGCATCAAAAAATACAGTCCTATATTTTTTATTTTATTAATATACTCTCATATTGATTTTTTATGAATTTCTAAATAATGGCCCCCAAATTCAATTATGCCTAGGGTATATTTGACATGTTTTGGACCAGGATTTGAATTTTTTGAAATTCTTTTAAAAGAATCATATTCTGCATCAAAAAATACAGTCCTATATTTTTTATTTTATTAATATACCCTCATATTGATTTTTTATGAATTTCTAAAGAATGGCCCCCAAATTCAATTATGCCTAGGGAATATTTGACATGTTTTGGACCAGGATTTGAATTTTTTGAAATTCTTTTAAAAGAATCATATTCTGCATCAAAAAATACAGTCCTATATTTTTTATTTTATTAATATACTCTCATATTGATTTTTTATGAATTTCTAAAAAATGGACCCCAAATTCAATTATGCCTAGGGTATATTTGACATGTTTTGGACTAGGATTTGAATTTTTTGAAATTCTTTTGAAAGAATCATATTCTCCATTAAAAATACAAGCCTATCTTTTTTTTTGATTTTTAAAATACCCCAATATTGATTTTTTTATGAATTTCTAAAAAATGCCCCCAAAGTCAATTATGCCTAGGGTATATATGACATTTTCTGGGCTAGGATTTGAATTTTTTGAAATTCTTTAAATAGAATCATATTCTCCATCAAAAAATACAGTCCTATATTTTTTATTTTATTAATATACTCTCATATTGATTTTTTATGAATTTCTAAAAAATGGCCCCCAAATTCAATTATGCCTAGGGTATATTTGACATGTTTTGGACTAGGATTTGAATTTTTTGAAATTCTTTTGAAAGAATCATATTCTCCATTAAAAATACAAGCCTATCTTTTTTTTTGATTTTTAAAATACCCCAATATTGATTTTTTTATGAATTTCTAAAAAATGCCCCCAAAGTCAATTATGCCTAGGGTATATATGACATTTTCTGGGCTAGGATTTGAATTTTTTGAAATTCTTTAAATAGAATCATATTCTCCATCAAAAAATACAGTCCTATATTTTTTATTTTATTAATATACCCTCATATTGATTTTTTATGAATTTCTAAAGAATGGCCCCCAAATTCAATTATGCCTAGGGTATATTTGACATGTTTTGGACCAGGATTTGAATTTTTTGAAATTCTTTTAATAGAATCATATTCTCCATCAAAAAATACAGTCCTATATTTTTTATTTTATTAATATACTCTCATATTGATTTTTTATGAATTTCTAAAAAATGGCCCCCAAATTCAATTATGCCTAGGGAATATTTGACATGTTTTGGACCAGGATTTGAATTTTTTGAAATTCTTTTAAAAGAATCATATTCTGCATCAAAAAATACAGTCCTATATTTTTTATTTTATTAATATACTCTCATATTGATTTTTTATGAATTTCTAAAAAATGGCCCCCAAATTCAATTATGCCTAGGGTATATTTGACATGTTTTGGACTAGGATTTGAATTTTTTTTATAATTCTTTTAATAGAATCATATTCTCCATCAAAAAATACAGTCCTATATTTTTTATTTTATTAATATACTCTCATATTGATTTTTTATGAATTTCTAAAAAATGGACCCCAAATTCAATTATGCCTAGGGTATATTTGACATGTTTTGGACCAGGATTTGAATTTTTTGAAATTCTTTTAATAGAATCATATTCTCCATCAAAAAATACAGTCCTATATTTTTTATTTTATTAATATACTCTCATATTGATTTTTTATGAATTTCTAAAAAATGGACCCCAAATTCAATTATGCCTAGGGTATATTTGACATGTTTTGGACCAGGATTTGAATTTTTTTAAATTCTTTTAATAGAATCATATTCTCCATCAAAAAATACAGTCCTATATTTTTTATTTTATTAATATACTCTCATATTGATTTTTTATGAATTTCTAAATAATGGCCCCCAAATTCAATTATGCCTAGGGTATATTTGACATGTTTTGGACCAGGATTTGAATTTTTTTTATAATTCTTTTAATAGAATCATATTCTCCATCAAAAAATACAGTCCTATTTTTTTTATTTTATTAATATACTCTCATATTGATTTTTTATGAATTTCTAAAAAATGGACCCCAAATTCAATTATGCCTAGGGTATATTTGACATGTTTTGGACCAGGATTTGAATTTTTTGAAATTCTTTTAATAGAATCATATTCTCCATCAAAAAATACAGTCCTATATTTTTTATTTTATTAATATACTCTCATATTGATTTTTTATGAATTTCTAAAAAATGGACCCCAAATTCAATTATGCCTAGGGTATATTTGACATGTTTTGGACCAGGATTTGAATTTTTTGAAATTCTTTTAATAGAATCATATTCTCCATCAAAAAATACAGTCCTATATTTTTTATTTTATTAATATACTCTCATATTGATTTTTTATGAATTTCTAAAAAATGGACCCCAAATTCAATTATGCCTAGGGTATATTTGACATGTTTTGGACCAGGATTTGAATTTTTTGAAATTCTTTTAATAGAATCATATTCTCCATCAAAAAATACAAGCCTATCTTTTTTAGATTTTTAAAATACCCTCATATTGATTTTTTATGAATTTCTAAAAAATGGCCCCCAAATTCAATTATGCCTAGGGTATATTTGACATGTTTTGGACCAGGATTTGAATTTTTTGAAATTCTTTTAATAGAATCATATTCTCCATCAAAAAATACAGTCCTATATTTTTTATTTTATTAATATACTCTCATATTGATTTTTTATGAATTTCTAAAAAATGGACCCCAAATTCAATCATGCCTAGGGTATATTTGACATGTTTTGGACCAGGATTTGAATTTTTTGAAATTCTTTTAATAGAATCATATTCTCCATCAAAAAATACAAGCCTATCTTTTTTAGATTTTTAAAATACCCTCATATTGATTTTTTATGAATTTCTAAAAAATGGCCCCCAAATTCAATTATGCCTAGGGTATATTTGACATGTTTTGGACCAGGATTTGAATTTTTTGAAATTCTTTTAATAGAATCATATTCTCCATCAAAAAATACAGTCCTATATTTTTTATTTTATTAATATACTCTCATATTGATTTTTTATGAATTTCTAAATAATGGCCCCCAAATTCAATTATGCCTAGGGTATATTTGACATGTTTTGGACCAGGATTTGAATTTTTTTTATAATTCTTTTAATAGAATCATATTCTCCATCAAAAAATACAGTCCTATATTTTTTATTTTATTAATATACTCTCATATTGATTTTTTATGAATTTCTAAATAATGGCCCCCAAATTCAATTATGCCTAGGGTATATTTGACATGTTTTGGACCAGGATTTGAATTTTTTTTATAATTCTTTTAATAGAATCATATTCTCCATCAAAAAATACAGTCCTATATTTTTTATTTTATTAATATACTCTCATATTGATTTTTTATGAATTTCTAAATAATGGCCCCCAAATTCAATTATGCCTAGGGTATATTTGACATGTTTTGGACCAGGATTTGAATTTTTTTTATAATTCTTTTAATAGAATCATATTCTCCATCAAAAAATACAGTCCTATATTTTTTATTTTATTAATATACTCTCATATTGATTTTTTATGAATTTCTAAAAAATGGCCCCCAAATTCAATTATGCCTAGGGTATATTTGACATGTTTTGGACCAGGATTTGAATTTTTTGAAATTCTTTTAATAGAATCATATTCTGCATCAAAAAATACAGTCCTATATTTTTTATTTTATTAATATACTCTCATATTGATTTTTTATGAATTTCTAAAAAATGGACCCCAAATTCAATTATGCCTAGGGTATATTTGACATGTTTTGGACCAGGATTTGAATTTTTTTTATAATTCTTTTAATAGAATCATATTCTCCATCAAAAAATACAGTCCTATATTTTTTATTTTATTAATATACTCTCATATTGATTTTTTATGAATTTCTAAAAAATGGACCCCAAATTCAATTATGCCTAGGGTATATTTGACATGTTTTGGACCAGGATTTGAATTTTTTGAAATTCTTTTAATAGAATCATATTCTCCATCAAAAAATACAGTCCTATATTTTTTATTTTATTAATATACTCTCATATTGATTTTTTATGAATTTCTAAAAAATGGCCCCCAAATTCAATTATGCCTAGGGTATATTTGACATGTTTTGGACCAGGATTTGAATTTTTTGAAATTCTTTTAATAGAATCATATTCTGCATCAAAAAATACAGTCCTATATTTTTTATTTTATTAATATACTCTCATATTGATTTTTTATGAATTTCTAAAAAATGGCCCCCAAATTCAATTATGCCTAGGGTTTATTTGACATGTTTTAGTTCTGGATTTGAATTTTTTGAAATACTCTTAATAGAATCATATTCCCCATCAAAAAATACAGTCCTATATTTTTTATTTTATTAATATACTCTCATATTGATTTTTTATGAATTTCTAAATAATGGCCCCCAAATTCAATTATGCCTAGGGTATATTTGACATGTTTTGGACCAGGATTTGAATTTTTTGAAATTCTTTTAATAGAATCATATTCTCCATCAAAAAATACAGTCCTATATTTTTTATTTTATTAATATACTCTCATATTGATTTTTTATGAATTTCTAAAAAATGGCCCCCAAATTCAATTATGCCTAGGGTATATTTGACATGTTTTGGACCAGGATTTGAATTTTTTGAAATTCTTTTAATAGAATCATATTCTCCATCAAAAAATACAGTCCTATATTTTTTATTTTATTAATATACTCTCATATTGATTTTTTATGAATTTCTAAAAAATGGCCCCCAAATTCAATTATGCCTAGGGTATATTTGACATGTTTTAGTTCTGGATTTGAATTTTTTGTAATTCTTTTAATAGAATCTTATTCTCCATCAAAAAATACAGTCCTATATTTTTTATTTTATTAATATACTCTCATATTGATTTTTTATGAATTTCTAAAAAATGGCCCCCAAATTCAATTATGCCTAGGGTATATTTGACATGTTTTAGTTCTGGATTTGAATTTTTTGTAATTCTTTTAATAGAATCTTATTCTCCATCAAAAAATACAGTCCTATATTTTTTATTTTATTAATATACTCTCATATTGATTTTTTATGAATTTCTAAATAATGGCCCCCAAATTCAATTATGCCTAGGGTATATTTGACATGTTTTGGACCAGGATTTGAATTTTTTTTATAATTCTTTTAATAGAATCATATTCTCCATCAAAAAATACAGTACTATATTTTTTATTTTATTAATATACTCTCATATTGATTTTTTATGAATTTCTAAAAAATGGCCCCAAATTCAATTATGCCTAGGGTATATTTGACATGTTTTGGACCAGGATTTGAATTTTTTTTATAATTCTTTTAATAGAATCATATTCTTCATTAAAAAATACAGTACTATATTTTTTATTTTATTAATATACTCTCATATTGATTTTTTATGAATTTCTAAAAAATGGCCCCCAAATTCAATTATGCCTAGGGTATATTTGACATGTTTTGGACCAGGATTTGAATTTTTTGAAATTCTTTTAATAGAATCATATTCTCCATCAAAAAATACAGTCCTATATTTTTTATTTTATTAATATACTCTCATATTGATTTTTTATGAATTTCTAAAAAATGGCCCCCAAATTCAATTATGCCTAGGGTATATTTGACATGTTTTAGTTCTGGATTTGAATTTTTTGTAATTCTTTTAATAGAATCTTATTCTCCATCAAAAAATACAGTCCTATATTTTTTATTTTATTAATATACTCTCATATTGATTTTTTATGAATTTCTAAATAATGGCCCCCAAATTCAATTATGCCTAGGGTATATTTGACATGTTTTGGACCAGGATTTGAATTTTTTTTATAATTCTTTTAATAGAATCATATTCTCCATCAAAAAATACAGTACTATATTTTTTATTTTATTAATATACTCTCATATTGATTTTTTATGAATTTCTAAAAAATGGCCCCCAAATTCAATTATGCCTAGGGTATATTTGACATTTTCTGGGCTAGGATTTGAATTTTTTGAAATTCTTTTAATAGAATCATATTCTCCATCAAAAAATACAAGCCTATCTTTTTTTAGATTTTCAAAATACTCTCATATTGATTTTTTATGAATTTCTAAAAAATGGCCCCCAAATTCAATTATGCCTAGGGTATATTTGACATGTTTTGGACCAGGATTTGAATTTTTTGAAATACTCTTAATAGAATCATATTCCCCATCAAAAAATACAGTCCTATATTTTTTATTTTATTAATATACTCTCATATTGATTTTTTATGAATTTCTAAAAAATGGCCCCCAAATTCAATTATGCCTAGGATATATTTGACATGTTTTAGTTCTGGATTTGAATTTTTTGTAATTCTTTTAATAGAATCTTATTCTCCATCAAAAAATACAGTCCTATATTTTTTATTTTATTAATATACTCTCATATTGATTTTTTATGAATTTCTAAAAAATGGCCCCCAAATTCAATTATGCCTAGGGTATATTTGACATGTTTTGGACCAGGATTTGAATTTTTTGAAATACTCTTAATAGAATCATATTCCCCATCAAAAAATACAGTCCTATATTTTTTATTTTATTAATATACTCTCATATTGATTTTTTATGAATTTCTAAAAAATGGCCCCCAAATTCAATTATGCCTAGGGTATATTTGACATGTTTTAGTTCTGGATTTGAATTTTTTGTAATTCTTTTAATAGAATCTTATTCTCCATCAAAAAATACAGTCCTATATTTTTTATTTTATTAATATACCCTCATATTGATTTTTTATGAATTTCTAAAAAATGGCCCCCAAATTCAATTATGCCTAGGGTATATTTGACATGTTTTAGTTCTGGATTTGAATTTTTTGTAATTCTTTTAATAGAATCTTATTCTCCATCAAAAAATACAGTCCTATATTTTTTATTTTATTAATATACTCTCATATTGATTTTTTATGAATTTCTAAAAAATGGCCCCCAAATTCAATTATGCCTAGGGTATATTTGACATGTTTTAGTTCTGGATTTGAATTTTTTGAAATATTCTTAATAGAATCATATTCCCCATCAAAAAATACAGTCCTATATTTTTTATTTTATTAATATACTCTCATATTGATTTTTTATGAATTTCTAAAAAATGGCCCCCAAATTCAATTATGCCTAGGGTATATTTGACATGTTTTAGTTCTGGATTTGAATTTTTTGTAATTCTTTTAATAGAATCTTATTCCCCATCAAAAAATACAGTCCTATATTTTTTATTTTATTAATATACTCTCATATTGATTTTTTATGAATTTCTAAATAATGGCCCCCAAATTCAATTATGCCTAGGGTATATTTGACATGTTTTGGACCAGGATTTGAATTTTTTGAAATTCTTTTAATAGAATCATATTCTGCATCAAAAAATACAGTCCTATATTTTTTATTTTATTAATATACTCTCATATTGATTTTTTATGAATTTCTAAAAAATGGCCCCCAAATTCAATTATGCCTAGGGTATATTTGACATGTTTTGGACCAGGATTTGAATTTTTTGAAATTCTTTTAATAGAATCATATTCTCCATCAAAAAATACAGTTCTATATTTTTTATTTTATTAATATACTCTCATATTGATTTTTTATGAATTTCTAAATAATGGCCCCCAAATTCAATTATGCCTAGGGTATATTTGACATGTTTTGGACCAGGATTTGAATTTTTTGAAATTCTTTTAATAGAATCATATTCTCCATCAAAAAATACAGTCCTATATTTTTTATTTTATTAATATACTCTCATATTGATTTTTTATGAATTTCTAAAAAATGGCCCCCAAATTCAATTATGCCTAGGGTATATTTGACATGTTTTGGACCAGGATTTGAATTTTTTGAAATTCTTTTAATAGAATCATATTCTCCATCAAAAAATACAGTCCTATATTTTTTATTTTATTAATATACTCTCATATTGATTTTTTATGAATTTCTAAAAAATGGCCCCCAAATTCAATTATGCCTAGGGTATATTTGACATGTTTTGGACCAGGATTTGAATTTTTTGAAATTCTTTTAATAGAATCTTATTCTCCATCAAAAAATACAGTCCTATATTTTTTATTTTATTAATATACTCTCATATTGATTTTTTATGAATTTCTAAATAATGGCCCCCAAATTCAATTATGCCTAGGGTATATTTGACATGTTTTGGACCAGGATTTGAATTTTTTTTATAATTCTTTTAATAGAATCATATTCTCCATCAAAAAATACAGTACTATATTTTTTATTTTATTAATATACTCTCATATTGATTTTTTATGAATTTCTAAATAATGGCCCCCAAATTCAATTATGCCTAGGGTATATTTGACATGTTTTAGTTCTGGATTTGAATTTTTTGAAATACTCTTAATAGAATCATATTCCCCATCAAAAAATACAGTCCTATATTTTTTATTTTATTAATATACTCTCATATTGATTTTTTATGAATTTCTAAATAATGGCCCCCAAATTCAATTATGCCTAGGGTATATTTGACATGTTTTGGACCAGGATTTGAATTTTTTGAAATTCTTTTAATAGAATCATATTCTCCATCAAAAAATACAGTCCTATATTTTTTATTTTATTAATATACTCTCATATTGATTTTTTATGAATTTCTAAAAAATGGCCCCCAAATTCAATTATGCCTAGGGTATATTTGACATGTTTTGGACCAGGATTTGAATTTTTTGAAATTCTTTTAATAGAATCATATTCTCCATCAAAAAATACAGTCCTATATTTTTTATTTTATTAATATACTCTCATATTGATTTTTTATGAATTTCTAAAAAATGGCCCCCAAATTCAATTATGCCTAGGGTATATTTGACATGTTTTAGTTCTGGATTTGAATTTTTTGTAATTCTTTTAATAGAATCTTATTCTCCATCAAAAAATACAGTCCTATATTTTTTATTTTATTAATATACTCTCATATTGATTTTTTATGAATTTCTAAATAATGGCCCCCAAATTCAATTATGCCTAGGGTATATTTGACATGTTTTGGACCAGGATTTGAATTTTTTTTATAATTCTTTTAATAGAATCATATTCTCCATCAAAAAATACAGTACTATATTTTTTATTTTATTAATATACTCTCATATTGATTTTTTATGAATTTCTAAAAAATGGCCCCAAATTCAATTATGCCTAGGGTATATTTGACATGTTTTGGACCAGGATTTGAATTTTTTTTATAATTCTTTTAATAGAATCATATTCTTCATTAAAAAATACAAGCCTATCTTTTTTTAGATTTTTAAAATACCCTCATATTGATTTTTTATGAATTTCTAAAAAATGGCCCCCAAATTCAATTATGCCTAGGGTATATTTGACATTTTCTGGGCTAGGATTTGAATTTTTTGAAATTCTTTTAATAGAATCATATTCTCCATCAAAAAATACAAGCCTATCTTTTTTTAGATTTTCAAAATACTCTCATATTGATTTTTTATGAATTTCTAAAAAATGGCCCCCAAATTCAATTATGCCTAGGGTATATTTGACATGTTTTGGACCAGGATTTGAATTTTTTGAAATACTCTTAATAGAATCATATTCCCCATCAAAAAATACAGTCCTATATTTTTTATTTTATTAATATACTCTCATATTGATTTTTTATGAATTTCTAAAAAATGGCCCCCAAATTCAATTATGCCTAGGGTATATTTGACATGTTTTAGTTCTGGATTTGAATTTTTTGTAATTCTTTTAATAGAATCTTATTCTCCATCAAAAAATACAGTCCTATATTTTTTATTTTATTAATATACTCTCATATTGATTTTTTATGAATTTCTAAAGAATGGCCCCCAAATTCAATTATGCCTAGGGTATTTTTGACATGTTTTGGACCAGGATTTGAATTTTTTGAAATACTCTTAATAGAATCATATTCCCCATCAAAAAATACAGTCCTATATTTTTTATTTTATTAATATACTCTCATATTGATTTTTTATGAATTTCTAAAAAATGGCCCCCAAATTCAATTATGCCTAGGGTATATTTGACATGTTTTGGACCAGGATTTGAATTTTTTGAAATACTCTTAATAGAGTCATATTCCCCATCAAAAAATACAGTCCTATATTTTTTTATTTTATTAATATACTCTCATATTGATTTTTTATGAATTTCTAAAAAATGGCCCCCAAATTCAATTATGCCTAGGATATATTTGACATGTTTTAGTTCTGGATTTGAATTTTTTTTATAATTCTTTTAATAGAATCATATTCTCCATCAAAAAATACAGTACTATATTTTTATATTTTATTAATATACTCTCATATTGATTTTTTATGAATTTCTAAAAAATGGCCCCAAATTCAATTATGCCTAGGGTATATTTGACATGTTTTGGACCAGGATTTGAATTTTTTTTATAATTCTTTTAATAGAATCATATTCTTCATTAAAAAATACAAGCCTATCTTTTTTTAGATTTTCAAAATACTCTCATATTGATTTTTTATGAATTTCTAAAAAATGGCCCCCAAATTCAATTATGCCTAGGGTATATTTGACATGTTTTGGACCAGGATTTGAATTTTTTTTATAATTCTTTTAATAGAATCATATTCTCCATCAAAAAATACAGTCCTATATTTTTTATTTTATTAATATACTCTCATATTGATTTTTTATGAATTTCTAAATAATGGCCCCCAAATTCAATTATGCCTAGGGTATATTTGACATGTTTTGGACCAGGATTTGAATTTTTTGAAATTCTTTTAATAGAATCATATTCTCCATCAAAAAATACAGTCCTATATTTTTTATTTTATTAATATACTCTCATATTGATTTTTTATGAATTTCTAAAAAATGGACCCCAAATTCAATTATGCCTAGGGTATATTTGACATGTTTTGGACCAGGATTTG
This sequence comes from Pratylenchus scribneri, assembly GCA_030063045.1. Taxonomy (NCBI): domain Eukaryota; kingdom Metazoa; phylum Nematoda; class Chromadorea; order Rhabditida; family Pratylenchidae; genus Pratylenchus; species Pratylenchus scribneri. Next base: position 65,899 of record JAQSEB010000093.1, on the reverse strand, counting down.
AATTTTTTTTATAATTCTTTTAATAGAATCATATTCTCCATCAAAAAATACAGTCCTATATTTTTTATTTTATTAATATACTCTCATATTGATTTTTTATGAATTTCTAAATAATGGCCCCCAAATTCAATTATGCCTAGGGTATATTTGACATGTTTTGGACCAGGATTTGAATTTTTTGAAATTCTTTTAATAGAATCATATTCTCCATCAAAAAATACAGTCCTATATTTTTTATTTTATTAATATACTCTCATATTGATTTTTTATGAATTTCTAAAAAATGGACCCCAAATTCAATTATGCCTAGGGTATATTTGACATGTTTTGGACCAGGATTTGAATTTTTTGAAATTCTTTTAATAGAATCATATTCTCCATCAAAAAATACAAGCCTATCTTTTTTAGATTTTTAAAATACCCTCATATTGATTTTTTATGAATTTCTAAAAAATGGCCCCCAAATTCAATTATGCCTAGGGTATATTTGACATGTTTTGGACCAGGATTTGAATTTTTTTTATAATTCTTTTAATAGAATCATATTCTCCATCAAAAAATACAGTCCTATATTTTTTATTTTATTATTATACTCTCATATTGATTTTTTATGAATTTCTAAATAATGGCCCCCAAATTCAATTATGCCTAGGGTATATTTGACATGTTTTGGACCAGGATTTGAATTTTTTTTATAATTCTTTTAATAGAATCATATTCCCCATCAAAGAATACAGTCCTATATTTTTTATTTTATTAATATACTCTCATATTGATTTTTTATGAATTTCTAAATAATGGCCCCCAAATTCAATTATGCCTAGGGTATATTTGACATGTTTTGGACCAGGATTTGAATTTTTTTTATAATTCTTTTAATAGAATCATATTCTCCATCAAAAAATACAGTCCTATATTTTTTATTTTATTAATATACTCTCATATTGATTTTTTATGAATTTCTAAATAATGGCCCCCAAATTCAATTATGCCTAGGGTATATTTGACATGTTTTGGACCAGGATTTGAATTTTTTTTATAATTCTTTTAATAGAATCATATTCTCCATCAAAAAATACAGTCCTATATTTTTTATTTTATTAATATACTCTCATATTGATTTTTTATGAATTTCTAAAAAATGGACCCCAAATTCAATTATGCCTAGGGTATATTTGACATGTTTTGGACCAGGATTTGAATTTTTTGAAATTCTTTTAATAGAATCATATTCTCCATCAAAAAATACAGTCCTATATTTTTTATTTTATTAATATACTCTCATATTGATTTTTTATGAATTTCTAAAAAATGGACCCCAAATTCAATTATGCCTAGGGTATATTTGACATGTTTTGGACCAGGATTTGAATTTTTTGAAATTCTTTTAATAGAATCATATTCTCCATCAAAAAATACAGTCCTATATTTTTTATTTTATTAATATACTCTCATATTGATTTTTTATGAATTTCTAAAAAATGGACCCCAAATTCAATTATGCCTAGGGTATATTTGACATGTTTTGGACCAGGATTTGAATTTTTTGAAATTCTTTTAATAGAATCATATTCTCCATCAAAAAATACAAGCCTATCTTTTTTAGATTTTTAAAATACCCTCATATTGATTTTTTATGAATTTCTAAAAAATGGCCCCCAAATTCAATTATGCCTAGGGTATATTTGACATGTTTTGGACCAGGATTTGAATTTTTTTTATAATTCTTTTAATAGAATCATATTCTCCATCAAAAAATACAGTCCTATATTTTTTATTTTATTATTATACTCTCATATTGATTTTTTATGAATTTCTAAATAATGGCCCCCAAATTCAATTATGCCTAGGGTATATTTGACATGTTTTGGACCAGGATTTGAATTTTTTTTATAATTCTTTTAATAGAATCATATTCTCCATCAAAAAATACAGTCCTATATTTTTTATTTTATTAATATACTCTCATATTGATTTTTTATGAATTTCTAAATAATGGCCCCCAAATTCAATTATGCCTAGGGTATATTTGACATGTTTTGGACCAGGATTTGAATTTTTTTTATAATTCTTTTAATAGAATCATATTCTCCATCAAAAAATACAGTCCTATATTTTTTATTTTATTAATATACTCTCATATTGATTTTTTATGAATTTCTAAAAAATGGCCCCCAAATTCAATTATGCCTAGGGTATATTTGACATGTTTTAGTTCTGGATTTGAATTTTTTGTAATTCTTTTAATAGAATCTTATTCTCCATCAAAAAATACAATCCTATATTTTTTATTTTATTAATATACTCTCATATTGATTTTTTATGAATTTCTAAAAAATGGCCCCCAAATTCAATTATGCCTAGGGTATATTTGACATGTTTTGGACCAGGATTTGAATTTTTTGAAATACTCTTAATAGAATCATATTCCCCATCAAAAAATACAGTCCTATATTTTTTATTTTATTAATATACTCTCATATTGATTTTTTATGAATTTCTAAAAAATGGCCCCCAAATTCAATTATGCCTAGGGTATATTTGACATGTTTTGGACCAGGATTTGAATTTTTTGAAATACTCTTAATAGAATCATATTCCCCATCAAAAAATACAGTCCTATATTTTTTATTTTATTAATATACTCTCATATTGATTTTTTATGAATTTCTAAAAAATGGCCCCCAAATTCAATTATGCCTAGGGTATATTTGACATGTTTTGGACCAGGATTTGAATTTTTTGAAATACTCTTAATAGAATCATATTCCCCATCAAAAAATACAGTCCTATATTTTTTATTTTATTAATATACTCTCATATTGATTTTTTATGAATTTCTAAAAAATGGCCCCCAAATTCAATTATGCCTAGGGTATATTTGACATGTTTTAGTTCTGGATTTGAATTTTTTTTATAATTCTTTTAATAGAATCATATTCTCCATCAAAAAATACAGTACTATATTTTTTATTTTATTAATATACTCTCATATTGATTTTTTATGAATTTCTAAAAAATGGCCCCAAATTCAATTATGCCTAGGGTATATTTGACATGTTTTGGACCAGGATTTGAATTTTTTTTATAATTCTTTTAATAGAATCATATTCTTCATTAAAAAATACAAGCCTATCTTTTTTTAGATTTTTAAAATACCCTCATATTGATTTTTTATGAATTTCTAAAAAATGGCCCCCAAATTCAATTATGCCTAGGGTATATTTGACATTTTCTGGGCTAGGATTTGAATTTTTTGAAATTCTTTTAATAGAATCATATTCTCCATCAAAAAATACAAGCCTATCTTTTTTTAGATTTTCAAAATACTCTCATATTGATTTTTTATAAATTTCTAAAAAATGGCCCCCAAATTCAATTATGCCTAGAGTATATTTGACATGTTTTGGACCAGGATTTGAATTTTTTTTATAATTCTTTAAATAGAATCATATTCTCCATCAAAAAATACAGTACTATATTTTTTATTTTATTAATATACTCTCATATTGATTTTTTATGAATTTCTAAAAAATGGCCCCAAATTCAATTATGCCTAGGGTATATTTGACATGTTTTAGTTCTGGATTTGAATTTTTTTTATAATTCTTTTAATAGAATCATATTCTCCATCAAAAAATACAGTACTATATTTTTTATTTTATTAATATACTCTCATATTGATTTTTTATGAATTTCTAAAAAATGGCCCCAAATTCAATTATGCCTAGGGTATATTTGACATTTTCTGGGCTAGGATTTGAATTTTTTGAAATTCTTTTAATAGAATCATATTCTCCATCAAAAAATACAAGCCTATCTTTTTTTAGATTTTCAAAATACTCTCATATTGATTTTTTATGAATTTCTAAAAAATGGCCCCCAAATTCAATTATGCCTAGGGTATATTTGACATGTTTTGGACCAGGATTTGAATTTTTTGAAATACTCTTAATAGAATCATATTCCCCATCAAAAAATACAGTCCTATATTTTTTATTTTATTAATATACTCTCATATTGATTTTTTATGAATTTCTAAAAAATGGCCCCCAAATTCAATTATGCCTAGGGTATATTTGACATGTTTTGGACCAGGATTTGAATTTTTTGAAATACTCTTAATAGAATCATATTCCCCATCAAAAAATACAGTCCTATATTTTTTATTTTATTAATATACTCTCATATTGATTTTTTATGAATTTCTAAAAAATGGCCCCCAAATTCAATTATGCCTAGGGTATATTTGACATGTTTTGGACCAGGATTTGAATTTTTTGAAATACTCTTAATAGAATCATATTCCCCATCAAAAAATACAGTCCTATATTTTTTATTTTATTAATATACTCTCATATTGATTTTTTATGAATTTCTAAAAAATGGCCCCCAAATTCAATTATGCCTAGGGTATATTTGACATGTTTTAGTTCTGGATTTGAATTTTTTTTATAATTCTTTTAATAGAATCATATTCTCCATCAAAAAATACAGTACTATATTTTTTATTTTATTAATATACTCTCATATTGATTTTTTATGAATTTCTAAAAAATGGCCCCAAATTCAATTATGCCTAGGGTATATTTGACATGTTTTGGACCAGGATTTGAATTTTTTTTATAATTCTTTTAATAGAATCATATTCTTCATTAAAAAATACAAGCCTATCTTTTTTTAGATTTTTAAAATACCCTCATATTGATTTTTTATGAATTTCTAAAAAATGGCCCCCAAATTCAATTATGCCTAGGGTATATTTGACATTTTCTGGGCTAGGATTTGAATTTTTTGAAATTCTTTTAATAGAATCATATTCTCCATCAAAAAATACAAGCCTATCTTTTTTTAGATTTTCAAAATACTCTCATATTGATTTTTTATAAATTTCTAAAAAATGGCCCCCAAATTCAATTATGCCTAGAGTATATTTGACATGTTTTGGACCAGGATTTGAATTTTTTTTATAATTCTTTAAATAGAATCATATTCTCCATCAAAAAATACAGTACTATATTTTTTATTTTATTAATATACTCTCATATTGATTTTTTATGAATTTCTAAAAAATGGCCCCAAATTCAATTATGCCTAGGGTATATTTGACATGTTTTAGTTCTGGATTTGAATTTTTTTTATAATTCTTTTAATAGAATCATATTCTCCATCAAAAAATACAGTACTATATTTTTTATTTTATTAATATACTCTCATATTGATTTTTTATGAATTTCTAAAAAATGGCCCCAAATTCAATTATGCCTAGGGTATATTTGACATTTTCTGGGCTAGGATTTGAATTTTTTGAAATTCTTTTAATAGAATCATATTCTCCATCAAAAAATACAAGCCTATCTTTTTTTAGATTTTCAAAATACTCTCATATTGATTTTTTATGAATTTCTAAAAAATGGCCCCCAAATTCAATTATGCCTAGGGTATATTTGACATGTTTTGGACCAGGATTTGAATTTTTTGAAATACTCTTAATAGAATCATATTCCCCATCAAAAAATACAGTCCTATATTTTTTATTTTATTAATATACTCTCATATTGATTTTTTATGAATTTCTAAAAAATGGCCCCCAAATTCAATTATGCCTAGGGTATATTTGACATGTTTTAGTTCTGGATTTGAATTTTTTGTAATTCTTTTAATAGAATCTTATTCTCCATCAAAAAATACAGTCCTATATTTTTTATTTTATTAATATACTCTCATATTGATTTTTTATGAATTTCTAAAAAATGGCCCCCAAATTCAATTATGCCTAGGGTATATTTGACATGTTTTGGACCAGGATTTGAATTTTTTGAAATACTCTTAATAGAATCATATTCCCCATCAAAAAATACAGTCCTATATTTTTTATTTTATTAATATACTCTCATATTGATTTTTTATGAATTTCTAAAAAATGGCCCCCAAATTCAATTATGCCTAGGGTATATTTGACATGTTTTGGACCAGGATTTGAATTTTTTGAAATTCTTTTAATAGAATCATATTCCCCATCAAAAAATACAGTCCTATATTTTTTATTTTATTAATATACTCTCATATTGATTTTTTATGAATTTCTAAAAAATGGCCCCCAAATTCAATTATGCCTAGGGTATATTTGACATGTTTTAGTTCTGGATTTGAATTTTTTTTATAATTCTTTTAATAGAATCATATTCTCCATCAAAAAATACAGTACTATATTTTTTATTTTATTAATATACTCTCATATTGATTTTTTATGAATTTCTAAAAAATGGCCCCCAAATTCAATTATGCCTAGGGTATATTTGACATGTTTTGGACCAGGATTTGAATTTTTTGAAATTCTTTTAATAGAATCATATTCCCCATCAAAAAATACAGTCCTATATTTTTTATTTTATTAATATACTCTCATATTGATTTTTTATGAATTTCTAAAAAATGGCCCCAAATTCAATTATGCCTAGGGTATATTTGACATGTTTTGGACCAGGATTTGAATTTTTTTTATAATTCTTTTAATAGAATCATATTCTTCATTAAAAAATACAAGCCTATCTTTTTTTAGATTTTTAAAATACCCTCATATTGATTTTTTATGAATTTCTAAAAAATGGCCCCCAAATTCAATTATGCCTAGGGTATATTTGACATTTTCTGGGCTAGGATTTGAATTTTTTGAAATTCTTTTAATAGAATCATATTCTCCATCAAAAAATACAAGCCTATCTTTTTTTAGATTTTCAAAATACTCTCATATTGATTTTTTATGAATTTCTAAAAAATGGCCCCCAAATTCAATTATGCCTAGAGTATATTTGACATGTTTTGGACCAGGATTTGAATTTTTTGAAATACTCTTAATAGAATCATATTCCCCATCAAAAAATACAGTCCTATATTTTTTATTTTATTAATATACTCTCATATTGATTTTTTATGAATTTCTAAAAAATGGCCCCCAAATTCAATTATGCCTAGGGTATATTTGACATGTTTTAGTTCTGGATTTGAATTTTTTGTAATTCTTTTAATAGAATCTTATTCTCCATCAAAAAATACAGTCCTATATTTTTTATTTTATTAATATACTCTCATATTGATTTTTTATGAATTTCTAAAAAATGGCCCCCAAATTCAATTATGCCTAGGGTATATTTGACATGTTTTGGACCAGGATTTGAATTTTTTGAAATACTCTTAATAGAATCATATTCCCCATCAAAAAATACAGTCCTATATTTTTTATTTTATTAATATACTCTCATATTGATTTTTTATGAATTTCTAAAAAATGGCCCCCAAATTCAATTATGCCTAGGGTATATTTGACATGTTTTGGACCAGGATTTGAATTTTTTGAAATACTCTTAATAGAATCATATTCCCCATCAAAAAATACAGTCCTATATTTTTTATTTTATTAATATACTCTCATATTGATTTTTTATGAATTTCTAAAAAATGGCCCCCAAATTCAATTATGCCTAGGGTATATTTGACATGTTTTAGTTCTGGATTTGAATTTTTTGTAATTCTTTTAATAGAATCTTATTCTCCATCAAAAAATACAGTCCTATATTTTTTATTTTATTAATATACTCTCATATTGATTTTTTATGAATTTCTAAAAAATGGCCCCCAAATTCAATTATGCCTAGGGTATATTTGACATGTTTTGGACCAGGATTTGAATTTTTTGAAATACTCTTAATAGAATCATATTCCCCATCAAAAAATACAGTCCTATATTTTTTATTTTATTAATATACTCTCATATTGATTTTTTATGAATTTCTAAAAAATGGCCCCCAAATTCAATTATGCCTAGGGTATATTTGACATGTTTTAGTTCTGGATTTGAATTTTTTGTAATTCTTTTAATAGAATCTTATTCTCCATCAAAAAATACAGTCCTATATTTTTTATTTTATTAATATACTCTCATATTGATTTTTTATGAATTTCTAAAAAATGGCCCCCAAATTCAATTATGCCTAGGGTATATTTGACATGTTTTGGACCAGGATTTGAATTTTTTGAAATACTCTTAATAGAATCATATTCCCCATCAAAAAATACAGTCCTATATTTTTTATTTTATTAATATACTCTCATATTGATTTTTTATGAATTTCTAAAAAATGGCCCCCAAATTCAATTATGCCTAGGGTATATTTGACATGTTTTAGTTCTGGATTTGAATTTTTTGTAATTCTTTTAATAGAATCTTATTCTCCATCAAAAAATACAGTCCTATATTTTTTATTTTATTAATATACTCTCATATTGATTTTTTATGAATTTCTAAAAAATGGCCCCCAAATTCAATTATGCCTAGGGTATATTTGACATGTTTTGGACCAGGATTTGAATTTTTTGTAATTCTTTTAATAGAATCTTATTCTCCATCAAAAAATACAGTCCTATATTTTTTATTTTATTAATATACTCTCATATTGATTTTTTATGAATTTCTAAAAAATGGCCCCCAAATTCAATTATGCCTAGGGTATATTTGACATGTTTTGGACCAGGATTTGAATTTTTTGAAATACTCTTAATAGAATCATATTCCCCATCAAAAAATACAGTCCTATATTTTTTATTTTATTAATATACTCTCATATTGATTTTTTATGAATTTCTAAAAAATGGCCCCCAAATTCAATTATGCCTAGGGTATATTTGACATGTTTTAGTTCTGGATTTGAATTTTTTGTAATTCTTTTAATAGAATCTTATTCTCCATCAAAAAATACAGTCCTATATTTTTTATTTTATTAATATACTCTCATATTGATTTTTTATGAATTTCTAAAAAATGGCCCCCAAATTCAATTATGCCTAGGGTATATTTGACATGTTTTGGACCAGGATTTGAATTTTTTGAAATACTCTTAATAGAATCATATTCCCCATCAAAAAATACAGTCCTATATTTTTTATTTTATTAATATACTCTCATATTGATTTTTTATGAATTTCTAAAAAATGGCCCCCAAATTCAATTATGCCTAGGGTATATTTGACATGTTTTAGTTCTGGATTTGAATTTTTTGTAATTCTTTTAATAGAATCTTATTCTCCATCAAAAAATACAGTCCTATATTTTTTATTTTATTAATATACTCTCATATTGATTTTTTATGAATTTCTAAAAAATGGCCCCCAAATTCAATTATGCCTAGGGTATATTTGACATGTTTTGGACCAGGATTTGAATTTTTTGAAATACTCTTAATAGAATCATATTCCCCATCAAAAAATACAGTCCTATATTTTTTATTTTATTAATATACTCTCATATTGATTTTTTATGAATTTCTAAATAATGGCCCCCAAATTCAATTATGCCTAGGGTATATTTGACATGTTTTAGTTCTGGATTTGAATTTTTTGAAATACTCTTAATAGAATCATATTCCCCATCAAAAAATACAGTCCTATATTTTTTATTTTATTAATATACTCTCATATTGATTTTTTATGAATTTCTAAAAAATGGCCCCAAATTCAATTATGCCTAGGGTATATTTGACATGTTTTAGTTCTGGATTTGAATTTTTTTTATAATTCTTTTAATAGAATCATATTCTCCATCAAAAAATACAAGCCTATCTTTTTTTAGATTTTTAAAATACCCTCATATTGATTTTTTATGAATTTCTAAAAAATGGCCCCCAAATTCAATTATGCCTAGGGTATATTTGACATTTTCTGGGCTAGGATTTGAATTTTTTGAAATTCTTTTAATAGAATCATATTCTCCATCAAAAAATACAAGCCTATCTTTTTTTAGATTTTCAAAATACTCTCATATTGATTTTTTATGAATTTCTAAAAAATGGCCCCCAAATTCAATTATGCCTAGAGTATATTTGACATGTTTTGGACCAGGATTTGAATTTTTTGAAATACTCTTAATAGAATCATATTCCCCATCAAAAAATACAGTCCTATATTTTTTATTTTATTAATATACTCTCATATTGATTTTTTATGAATTTCTAAAAAATGGCCCCCAAATTCAATTATGCCTAGGGTATATTTGACATGTTTTAGTTCTGGATTTGAATTTTTTGTAATTCTTTTAATAGAATCTTATTCTCCATCAAAAAATACAGTCCTATATTTTTTATTTTATTAATATACTCTCATATTGATTTTTTATGAATTTCTAAAAAATGGCCCCCAAATTCAATTATGCCTAGGGTATATTTGACATGTTTTGGACCAGGATTTGAATTTTTTGAAATACTCTTAATAGAATCATATTCCCCATCAAAAAATACAGTCCTATATTTTTTATTTTATTAATATACTCTCATATTGATTTTTTATGAATTTCTAAAAAATGGCCCCCAAATTCAATTATGCCTAGGGTATATTTGACATGTTTTGGACCAGGATTTGAATTTTTTGAAATACTCTTAATAGAATCATATTCCCCATCAAAAAATACAGTCCTATATTTTTTATTTTATTAATATACTCTCATATTGATTTTTTATGAATTTCTAAAAAATGGCCCCCAAATTCAATTATGCCTAGGGTATATTTGACATGTTTTAGTTCTGGATTTGAATTTTTTGTAATTCTTTTAATAGAATCTTATTCTCCATCAAAAAATACAGTCCTATATTTTTTATTTTATTAATATACTCTCATATTGATTTTTTATGAATTTCTAAAAAATGGCCCCCAAATTCAATTATGCCTAGGGTATATTTGACATGTTTTGGACCAGGATTTGAATTTTTTGAAATACTCTTAATAGAATCATATTCCCCATCAAAAAATACAGTCCTATATTTTTTATTTTATTAATATACTCTCATATTGATTTTTTATGAATTTCTAAAAAATGGCCCCCAAATTCAATTATGCCTAGGGTATATTTGACATGTTTTAGTTCTGGATTTGAATTTTTTGTAATTCTTTTAATAGAATCTTATTCTCCATCAAAAAATACAGTCCTATATTTTTTATTTTATTAATATACTCTCATATTGATTTTTTATGAATTTCTAAAAAATGGCCCCCAAATTCAATTATGCCTAGGGTATATTTGACATGTTTTGGACCAGGATTTGAATTTTTTGAAATACTCTTAATAGAATCATATTCCCCATCAAAAAATACAGTCCTATATTTTTTATTTTATTAATATACTCTCATATTGATTTTTTATGAATTTCTAAAAAATGGCCCCCAAATTCAATTATGCCTAGGGTATATTTGACATGTTTTAGTTCTGGATTTGAATTTTTTGTAATTCTTTTAATAGAATCTTATTCTCCATCAAAAAATACAGTCCTATATTTTTTATTTTATTAATATACTCTCATATTGATTTTTTATGAATTTCTAAAAAATGGCCCCCAAATTCAATTATGCCTAGGGTATATTTGACATGTTTTGGACCAGGATTTGAATTTTTTGTAATTCTTTTAATAGAATCTTATTCTCCATCAAAAAATACAGTCCTATATTTTTTATTTTATTAATATACTCTCATATTGATTTTTTATGAATTTCTAAAAAATGGCCCCCAAATTCAATTATGCCTAGGGTATATTTGACATGTTTTGGACCAGGATTTGAATTTTTTGAAATACTCTTAATAGAATCATATTCCCCATCAAAAAATACAGTCCTATATTTTTTATTTTATTAATATACTCTCATATTGATTTTTTATGAATTTCTAAAAAATGGCCCCCAAATTCAATTATGCCTAGGGTATATTTGACATGTTTTAGTTCTGGATTTGAATTTTTTGTAATTCTTTTAATAGAATCTTATTCTCCATCAAAAAATACAGTCCTATATTTTTTATTTTATTAATATACTCTCATATTGATTTTTTATGAATTTCTAAAAAATGGCCCCCAAATTCAATTATGCCTAGGGTATATTTGACATGTTTTGGACCAGGATTTGAATTTTTTGAAATACTCTTAATAGAATCATATTCCCCATCAAAAAATACAGTCCTATATTTTTTATTTTATTAATATACTCTCATATTGATTTTTTATGAATTTCTAAAAAATGGCCCCCAAATTCAATTATGCCTAGGGTATATTTGACATGTTTTAGTTCTGGATTTGAATTTTTTGTAATTCTTTTAATAGAATCTTATTCTCCATCAAAAAATACAGTCCTATATTTTTTATTTTATTAATATACTCTCATATTGATTTTTTATGAATTTCTAAAAAATGGCCCCCAAATTCAATTATGCCTAGGGTATATTTGACATGTTTTGGACCAGGATTTGAATTTTTTGAAATACTCTTAATAGAATCATATTCCCCATCAAAAAATACAGTCCTATATTTTTTATTTTATTAATATACTCTCATATTGATTTTTTATGAATTTCTAAATAATGGCCCCCAAATTCAATTATGCCTAGGGTATATTTGACATGTTTTAGTTCTGGATTTGAATTTTTTGAAATACTCTTAATAGAATCATATTCCCCATCAAAAAATACAGTCCTATATTTTTTATTTTATTAATATACTCTCATATTGATTTTTTATGAATTTCTAAAAAATGGCCCCCAAATTCAATTATGCCTAGGGTATATTTGACATGTTTTAGTTCTGGATTTGAATTTTTTGAAATACTCTTAATAGAATCATATTCCCCATCAAAAAATACAGTCCTATATTTTTTATTTTATTAATATACTCTCATATTGATTTTTTATGAATTTCTAAATAATGGCCCCCAAATTCAATTATGCCTAGGGTATATTTGACATGTTTTAGTTCTGGATTTGAATTTTTTGTAATTCTTTTAATAGAATCTTATTCTCCATCAAAAAATACAGTCCTATATTTTTTATTTTATTAATATACTCTCATATTGATTTTTTATGAATTTCTAAAAAATGGCCCCCAAATTCAATTATGCCTAGGGTATATTTGACATGTTTTAGTTCTGGATTTGAATTTTTTGAAATACTCTTAATAGAATCATATTCCCCATCAAAGAATACAGTCCTATATTTTTTATTTTATTAATATACTCTCATATTGATTTTTTATGAATTTCTAAAAAATGGCCCCCAAATTCAATTATGCCTAGGGTATATTTGACATGTTTTAGTTCTGGATTTGAATTTTTTGAAATACTCTTAATAGAATCATATTCCCCATCAAAAAATACAGTCCTATATTTTTTATTTTATTAATATACTCTCATATTGATTTTTTATGAATTTCTAAAAAATGGCCCCCAAATTCAATTATGCCTAGGGTATATTTGACATGTTTTAGTTCTGGATTTGAATTTTTTGAAATACTCTTAATAGAATCATATTCCCCATCAAAGAATACAGTCCTATATTTTTTATTTTATTAATATACTCTCATATTGATTTTTTATGAATTTCTAAAAAATGGCCCCCAAATTCAATTATGCCTAGGGTATATTTGACATGTTTTAGTTCTGGATTTGAATTTTTTGAAATACTCTTAATAGAATCATATTCCCCATCAAAAAATACAGTCCTATATTTTTTATTTTATTAATATACTCTCATATTGATTTTTTATGAATTTCTAAAAAATGGCCCCCAAATTCAATTATGCCTAGGGTATATTTGACATGTTTTAGTTCTGGATTTGAATTTTTTGTAATTCTTTTAATAGAATCTTATTCTCCATCAAAAAATACAGTCCTATATTTTTTATTTTATTAATATACTCTCATATTGATTTTTTATGAATTTCTAAAAAATGGCCCCCAAATTCAATTATGCCTAGGGTATATTTGACATGTTTTAGTTCTGGATTTGAATTTTTTGAAATACTCTTAATAGAATCATATTCCCCATCAAAAAATACAGTCCTATATTTTTTATTTTATTAATATACTCTCATATTGATTTTTTATGAATTTCTAAAAAATGGCCCCCAAATTCAATTATGCCTAGGGTATATTTGACATGTTTTAGTTCTGGATTTGAATTTTTTGTAATTCTTTTAATAGAATCTTATTCTCCATCAAAAAATACAGTCCTATATTTTTTATTTTATTAATATACTCTCATATTGATTTTTTATGAATTTCTAAATAATGGCCCCCAAATTCAATTATGCCTAGGGTATATTTGACATGTTTTAGTTCTGGATTTGAATTTTTTGTAATTCTTTTAATAGAATCTTATTCTCCATCAAAAAATACAGTCCTATATTTTTTATTTTATTAATATACTCTCATATTGATTTTTTATGAATTTCTAAATAATGGCCCCCAAATTCAATTATGCCTAGGGTATATTTGACATGTTTTAGTTCTGGATTTGAATTTTTTGAAATACTCTTAATAGAATCATATTCCCCATCAAAAAATACAGTCCTATATTTTTTATTTTATTAATATACTCTCATATTGATTTTTTATGAATTTCTAAATAATGGCCCCCAAATTCAATTATGCCTAGGGTATATTTGACATGTTTTAGTTCTGGATTTGAATTTTTTGTAATTCTTTTAATAGAATCTTATTCTCCATCAAAAAATACAGTCCTATATTTTTTATTTTATTAATATACTCTCATATTGATTTTTTATGAATTTCTAAAAAATGGCCCCCAAATTCAATTATGCCTAGGGTATATTTGACATGTTTTAGTTCTGGATTTGAATTTTTTGAAATACTCTTAATAGAATCATATTCCCCATCAAAAAATACAGTCCTATATTTTTTATTTTATTAATATACTCTCATATTGATTTTTTATGAATTTCTAAATAATGGCCCCCAAATTCAATTATGCCTAGGGTATATTTGACATGTTTTAGTTCTGGATTTGAATTTTTTGTAATTCTTTTAATAGAATCTTATTCTCCATCAAAAAATACAGTCCTATATTTTTTATTTTATTAATATACTCTCATATTGATTTTTTATGAATTTCTAAAAAATGGCCCCCAAATTCAATTATGCCTAGGGTATATTTGACATGTTTTGGACCAGGATTTGAATTTTTTGAAATACTCTTAATAGAATCATATTCCCCATCAAAAAATACAGTCCTATATTTTTTATTTTATTAATATACTCTCATATTGATTTTTTATGAATTTCTAAAAAATGGCCCCCAAATTCAATTATGCCTAGGGTATATTTGACATGTTTTAGTTCTGGATTTGAATTTTTTGTAATTCTTTTAATAGAATCTTATTCTCCATCAAAAAATACAGTCCTATATTTTTTATTTTATTAATATACTCTCATATTGATTTTTTATGAATTTCTAAAAAATGGCCCCCAAATTCAATTATGCCTAGGGTATATTTGACATGTTTTAGTTCTGGATTTGAATTTTTTGAAATACTCTTAATAGAATCATATTCCCCATCAAAGAATACAGTCCTATATTTTTTATTTTATTAATATACTCTCATATTGATTTTTTATGAATTTCTAAAAAATGGCCCCCAAATTCAATTATGCCTAGGGTATATTTGACATGTTTTAGTTCTGGATTTGAATTTTTTGAAATACTCTTAATAGAATCATATTCCCCATCAAAAAATACAGTCCTATATTTTTTATTTTATTAATATACTCTCATATTGATTTTTTATGAATTTCTAAAAAATGGCCCCCAAATTCAATTATGCCTAGGGTATATTTGACATGTTTTAGTTCTGGATTTGAATTTTTTGTAATTCTTTTAATAGAATCTTATTCTCCATCAAAAAATACAGTCCTATATTTTTTATTTTATTAATATACTCTCATATTGATTTTTTATGAATTTCTAAAAAATGGCCCCCAAATTCAATTATGCCTAGGGTATATTTGACATGTTTTAGTTCTGGATTTGAATTTTTTGAAATACTCTTAATAGAATCATATTCCCCATCAAAAAATACAGTCCTATATTTTTTATTTTATTAATATACTCTCATATTGATTTTTTATGAATTTCTAAATAATGGCCCCCAAATTCAATTATGCCTAGGGTATATTTGACATGTTTTAGTTCTGGATTTGAATTTTTTGAAATACTCTTAATAGAATCATATTCCCCATCAAAAAATACAGTCCTATATTTTTTATTTTATTAATATACTCTCATATTGATTTTTTATGAATTTCTAAATAATGGCCCCCAAATTCAATTATGCCTAGGGTATATTTGACATGTTTTAGTTCTGGATTTGAATTTTTTGTAATTCTTTTAATAGAATCTTATTCTCCATCAAAAAATACAGTCCTATATTTTTTATTTTATTAATATACTCTCATATTGATTTTTTATGAATTTCTAAAAAATGGCCCCCAAATTCAATTATGCCTAGGGTATATTTGACATGTTTTAGTTCTGGATTTGAATTTTTTGTAATTCTTTTAATAGAATCTTATTCTCCATCAAAAAATACAGTCCTATATTTTTTATTTTATTAATATACTCTCATATTGATTTTTTATGAATTTCTAAAAAATGGCCCCCAAATTCAATTATGCCTAGGGTATATTTGACATGTTTTGGACCAGGATTTGAATTTTTTGTAATTCTTTTAATAGAATCTTATTCTCCATCAAAAAATACAGTCCTATATTTTTTATTTTATTAATATACTCTCATATTGATTTTTTATGAATTTCTAAAAAATGGCCCCCAAATTCAATTATGCCTAGGGTATATTTGACATGTTTTAGTTCTGGATTTGAATTTTTTGAAATACTCTTAATAGAATCATATTCCCCATCAAAAAATACAGTCCTATATTTTTTATTTTATTAATATACTCTCATATTGATAGTAGTCTATTATATACTTTTAACCCGTTTTTTAAAAGACATTTTTTTGAACATAATTAATTTTTTAAAGACATAATTTGAGCCAAAACCTTTTGGGTATATTTTAGTGAATTTTTAGAAAATAAAAAATTTTTCTCTCTAATTTGAAAGCATAAATAAGCGAATACCTATTGGCTACTTTTCAGTAAAAAAATGAAAAGAAAAAAGAATATATATGATATAAAAATTAAAAGAAATGATATTTAAAATGTTTCAAGCTCCATTTACTATGATTATCTCTGGTGCCACTGGTAGTGGTAAAACTCAGTGGTTATTAAAATTTTTAAAATTTTCAGACAAACTTATCAACCCTCCGCCAAATAAAATTTTGTATTGTTTTGGGGAAATGAATTCAACTATTTTTGAACTTAAAAATGAAGGAATTACAACTTTTAATGGCATACCTGATGAGGAATTAATTAAAAAGCATCAACTATTAATACTAGATGACTTAATGTTGAATGTTCAAAATGAGTTTTTAGATCTATTATTTACTCGAGGTTCACATAATTGGGGCGTAAGTATAATTTTTGTTACCCAATCACTTTATGGACGCGACATAAAAACAGCCAGAGCAAATTCTCATTATATTGTGCTGACCAAAAATCCTCAAGGCCTTTTACAAGTAAGAACTCTCGGCTCTCAATTGTTTCCCAAAATGCTAAATTATTTCTTGGAAGCATACCGTGATGCAACTTCTAAACCATTTTCATATTTGCTCATAAACATGCATCCAAATTCAGATGAAAAACTCAGGTTATCAACAAATATTTTCCCAAATGAAAAAACGACTATATATTTACCCATTTAATATATATGTGCAAAAGAAAATAAAATAATTAAAAATGCAATATAATTTCAGTCCATACATAAAAGAGAATTTTGAATTTTTGCAAAAATTGGCAAAAACTTCATCAGATAAAAAGAGAAGCACATTATTATTGACTGCTAGTGCCGAACAAATTTTGGCCATAGTCGAGATTTGTGTAAATATTCTTAAGCATAATTTTGTCCTGAATAGAAAGCAAAAAAGAAAGCTTGTCCAGTTTGCTAATATCTATCGAGCAATTGCTCGTTCTCGTACAGAAACTACTGCGAGGAAACGAATTCAAGAGGGAGGAAATCCAGCATTAGCTGCAATTTTAATTCCTGTTCTTGGTGCCCTGGCTGAACATCTAATTCAAAAAATTACTTCATAATGAAGCATACAAAGAAAATGTTAATGATACCAGAAAATGAATATTTGACATTATTGAGCATGGTAAAAGGAGCCGATAGTATGGGAACAGAGAGAGCTGAAACCGATTTGAGTATACAAAAAACATTGAATGATCCAAAGATTGGTGAAGATTTACGTGCTAAGCGCTATAATTGGCTCTATAAGAAACGTCGACAATTAAAAAATGAAATTGAAAATCGTCCACAAAAAGTAGTCCTTACGAATAATGAACCGAATGCAACAGTACCCCCATATGTGAATACAGGCAATACCCAATCTAGCAAACCTCATCTTCAACAGATAGAAACCACCGAGTATGATACTGCAGCCGATGTAGCCACTCCACTTTTAGGATTAAGGGCACAGAGAACTCGAAAAAGTCCATATAATCAAGCAAAAACTCCTTTTAAAGGAATTATTCGAAAAGATTATACTAATGAATTACACACATATGTTCGTAATAATAGAGAAAAATTCCGAATTCATGAAGATTCACAGTTTGAAACATATGAAAAAGGTAAAAAGATAAAGGAAAGTAACTATAAAAAAGTATTAGATTTTATGCTCGGTGATGCTCCGAGTCCAGGCAAGGGATTTAAATTTCTTTTTAGTCGGATAACTAAAGACCCTATAATTAAACAATTGATTGAAAGATCGAAAGTAAATCCTCTTAGCGATAGTACAGCTTCATCTTCATCAGATTATGAAAGTACAAGTGGTAGCAACACACCAATACAATCGGGTGAAGGTAATAAGAAATCGAAATTCAAAAGAAGAACACATGTTATTGTAAGAAAAAGTGCAGCACCGATGGGAAATATAAATGCAAAAAATCAAATAAAAAATAAATTTATACCAAAAATATGGGAAAAACTATAGATAAGGTGTTAAAGGACGTCTATTTTCAATTAAAATCTCCTGCATCCTTTTCTGGGCAAGAACGGGTCTATAAGGAAGCGCATAAACGAAATAATAAAATAACACGGAAACATGTTCGTGATTTTTTATTCAACCAACGAGTTTACACAATGCATAAACCACAAAGAAAAAGATTTCCCCGATTGGCAACTAGACCTAGTGGACTACATTCAGATTGGCAAGCAGATTTAGCAATCTTTGATCGATTAGCTGATAAAAATGATGGCTATAAATATTTGTTAGTATGCATTGATGTGCTTAGTAGGAAAATGTTTGTTGCTCCTGTCCATTTGAAAAAATCTGAACATATGATTGAAGCTTTTGAGAAAATATTTAGCCAAGGTATTATTTGCTCAAAACTTTACACTGATCGCGGTTTGGAATTTCAAGCTAATAAAATGAAAGAATATTTCAAATCAAAAGATATTGATAAAAGAGTTGTATACAGTCCCGATATTCATGCAGCAATGGCTGAACGAGCAAATCGAACAATTAAAGACCGTTTGTATCGCTATTTTAGTGAGCATAATACGGTTCGATGGATTGAACCTGTCCAAAAAATAGTGGCAGGAATAAATGAAAGTGTGAATCGTGTCACGGGCATGAAACCAAATGATGTAAATTATGGTAATGCCCGTCAACTTTACAATAGACTATATAAGGATGTTGAAGAACCTACTATTCCAAAATCAAAAATCCTCAAAATTGGACAAATTGTACGTATATCTAAAGAAAAAGGCAAATTTGAAAAATCTTATTTGCCAAATTTTTCTGACGAACTTTTTCGTATAAAGTACGTCAATTCATCACATTTTTCCGTGGCTTATAAGTTGGAAGATTTGGAAGGTGAGGAAATTTCAGGTATTTTTTATCGAGAGGAATTAGTGCCTACTTCATTAGAGGAAACAACACATAGAATAGCCGAAGTCCTTAGGAGCAGAATTCGACGTGGTCAAACTGAACATTTTGTACGTTGGATTGGTTATTCGGAAAAGTATAATAGTTGGATCAAAGATAGTGATATTGTGAGACATCACTAATCAACAATGGATTCATTTTATATTATTCTTCCTTCAAATACTGGTGATTTAGATCAAAATACCACCTCAAATTTTACTGTTCGTCTACCTGATACTTTAGAACTGGATTCAAATTGGACAGTTGCATTGTCAAGTATAATTTATCCTTTCTCATTTTCTATGCTAGATGAGGAAGAAGACGAGAATAGTTCAATAACAATTTATCGTCGTTATGGAAATGAACTCCGCTCAATATTGGTCGGAATTCCGGATATTTTCTATAAGGATGGAGATGCATTAATGCATGCTATAAATTCCATTTTATTGGATGTTTGGGAAAAAGAATTGCATAAAAAAGGTGGCGATTATGAAAGGGATGCAGCTGCAGGGAAAAGTAAAAGACAATTGCCTCCTGAAGGACAATTGAAAAATCCAGAGAGAATTGAGGAATCAGAAGAGACTAAGAAAGCGGTAGCAGCCTTTTTGGCTGCAAAGGCACAACAAACCGGTGGGACTCAAACAGCTACCTCTATCCCTTCTGGAAAAGAAACTGAGGGTCAATTAGAAAGAATTGAGGAAAGTGAAGAAATTAAGAGAAAGGTACAAGAGTTAATAGATGCAAAACAAAAGGAACATTCAACTTCTTCTACCCAACCAATTGTAAATTCTTCCACATCGATATCTCAACAACCTGCAACTTCCCAAACGCCTCCCCAACCAGTTACTTCTATTCCCTCTGGACCAAGAACAGAGGGTGAATTAAAAATTGTCGACAGAATTGAAGAAAGTGATGAAGTCAAAAAGAAGGTACAGGAGTTTATAGACGAAAGACAAAGGCAGCAACAAGTACCAAGCAATCAGCCATCAAGTGATGGTACTTCAACAGGAACAATTTCACAACCAACAACTAGTCAAACTCCAATGGATGGTACATTAACACCAATACCCAAGGATGCACCAGTTCCATTGCCTAAAGGCTTCGAACCAGAATTGCATGAGCCATTGCTGAAATTAGCAAAAAGTGCATCGGACAGAGCCTGGAAGAAAAGTGTCGAAGCAGCAAAGAAAGCTCAACAAGCCCAAGAATTGGCGGATCATCATTTCACACTTGCACGATTGAAATACGCCCGAAAAGATTATGTCGAAACAGCTAGTGGGACCGGGGAACTTATTCAAGTGAGAAAAACACCAGAACACATTTTTGAATGGGTCCGCGAACAAATTGAAATTATAAAACAAAGAAAAGATTTGGTGGCATCAAAGGCTCAAATTGCTGCTGATGCTGCTTCTCGTGCTACTACCGCAAAAAGAAACAGATGCGGCTGTTGAAAGAAAAGATGTAGCTGAAGCAAGGAAAGCAGCGGATCGTGCTAAAAATGGTCGTAGGACAGCTGAGGATGGTAATAAACAAGCTCAAGAGGCTCTTGATGAATTAAAGAAACTATCTGAAGAAGTAGTAAAGAAAGTAGATACAGCTCTCTATGAACAAGACAATCCTTCGGAACCAGTGGTTTTGCCAATGCCTCCACCAAGCCCTCCACCACAACTACAAAATATACCTACTACATTGGATGAAGGAAAAGTAGATGAAAGTAAATCAAAAGATGGACCATCAAAATTGGAAGAAGAGAAAGATCGGAGTGAATCATTGGATCAACAAAAAACAAAGGATGATGGAGATGAGGAAGGAACGGATGCCGATTTTGAAATAACCACTAGCGATTCAAAAATAAAGCAAAAACCAGATATTCTATTTGAATGGCCAGAATTTGATGATCAGAATATTGATTATACTGAGGAACAAACAAATGAAAAAAATGATATGAGAAAACCAAGTTCTAAAAAAGTCCCTAAAACGGGAATATTTATTCCTCCTTCATATGAAATTCCATCTCCAATAGATGAGGCGGTTGAGCCATGGACTCCAACAGAACAATTACCTGCCTTACCTGAAGCACAAGCATTACAAGCAGGTTTCTTTGCCTCATCAATGGGAAGAGAACCTCAGCGAAGAATTCATTTTGCTGAGCATGCCTATCCCCCAGAGTACACTCGAATGTTGATGAAAATGACAAAGGAACAATTGGCTGATTCCCGCTATCAATGGGTCTATTTTCATTATGATACTGTGCATCATCGTTTCTGGGTTTCAATGCAGGGCAATGTCCAATATATTGTGTTGAGTAAACAATTGGCATATACAATGGGGTTTGATATCCAAAGACTCTACCATGGACATGTGGCAAAATACATGCCCGATATTGCGGGAGGAGTACGGCAATTGGTAGTCTATGCTCCAAAACTAGTTGAGAATAGTATAATTGGGAATGTAACAGCCCCAATACTACGAGTGGTTAATGTTACAGGAAAACAAGGTCAGTGTATTTCTTCTATATATGAGACTGAACATCATCATCGTTTATTGGGAAAAAGACACCCAGAAATTACAATCGAAATTCGCACTTTAGCAGGAAAATTGGTTAAATTTCATTGGGGAAATTGTATATTAACACTACATTTTCAACGAGCCATATTTTGAGAAAAATGACTCACGTAAACATTGATTTGGACTCTCTGGATTGGACACCTTTCCTTATGGCTCAGGAGGGAAAAGGCAGTGGATTTGATGGAGGTAGTCGGTATTTCCAAGGAGTCCGCTATCAAAGAGGATTTGGCCTAATGGCAACTGTTGGCCGGTTTCTGATGCCCATCGTTCGTAATATTGCATCCAGTGCTGGAGAACAAGCAATTCAAGCAGGTAGAAATGTTCTTGAAGATGTGGCCAAAGGTCGTTCTATCAAGGAAGCAGTGGCAGAACATGGAAGTCAAGGCCTACAAACTGTTGCCAAAAAACTTCAACAATGTGGGAAGGGAAGAAGAAGAAAAAAGTTACCTCTAATTAAAACAACAGTTAACCCATTCCCACCATCCAAAAAACAAAAGCATTATCGTGACCAATTAAGTGGTAATTTTTAAAATGAGGGTATATATGTCAACGATTTTAGAATAATTCCACATAAAAATGTCTACAGTCAAAAAAATTGACAAAGATAGTGCTGAAGGGGTTGATAATAGACTTACCTTCTTCTCGATTCCGGCAACAAATGTTGGTATTCAACGCTCATCGACCAAGGAAATACTCCCTTTGAATGCCCTCAACCAATCCGCTGGGCCGTTCATATTTCGATACTTTGGGGATTCATTGTATTTGGATTTGAGCAAAACTTATCTATACCTTGTGCTTTCGCTGGAACGCAAAGATGCGGATGGTGATTGGGTGGCCACAACTGATGGAACCACTGCCGGATTTGAAGGTGATAAGCATGTTAGTGTAGCACAAATGATCGGATTGACCTGGATTCGTCGCCTAATGGTTTCAATAAATGGAGTCCAATGTTATGATTCAGGCATTCATTATGCATATCGCAGCATCATACTTCATGAATTGGGCTCAGCTCGCGATCTGAATAAAGGTATTTATGAGGCAGCTCTCTACTATGATGATTCAATTGATAAAGATGCATACAATGGAGTCGGTTTCCAAGCTCGAGCCACTCGATTTGCTAAAGGAGTCGAATGTAGAATGCTTTCACATCTTGACTATGATTTAGCCCGACAAAATCAACTCCTAATCCCTCATAGCGATGTGGTTTGGACTCTGTATAGAAATACGGATGATTTCCTTATTCAAGCACCCAATTTTAAAAAGGCTGCAGCTGATGCAGCTTTGACAGCTAACGCCCATACTTACCGACTTCGGTTGCACGATTTAAGATTGTATGTTAAGCAGGTAGATCTTAGCCCTTCATTGAACAATGCAATTGCACGCCATTTGGAACAGACACCAGCAAAATATGCACAACGAAAAATTGAAATAAGAAATGTATTTTTAGGAAAAGGAAGGCAAGAAATTACTCACCCTGCATTCACTTCGACTTGTCCACGCCGACTGGTAATATGTTTTGTGGAAGCTGATGCTTACACTGGCAGTGTGAAAAAATCACCGTTTACATTTTCAAATGCAAAAATACGTTCCGTTTCTGCTGAATTTGGTGGACACATTTTCCCTTCGGTGCCATATGATCTGAATTTTAATCAAGGTAATTTTGTTCGTGCCTATGTGGACATGTATGCTGGAATGGGTTTAGATGAATGGCCAAATACTGACCAACGAACACTGGGCATAAGCATGAAAGAGTTTTCAAAATCTTCATGCTTTTTCGTCATCCCAATGACATCTACGCTAGAGGATACATCCGGAATGGAATTGATTCGTCAAGGCACAACAACAGTAAAATGCACGTTTAACGAAGCAATTGGTGACACAGGATATGAGATGCTTATTTTGGGTGAATTTGATTCTATCCTGTCCATAAATGCAGACCGTGTTTTAACATCAGATGGTTCAGTTTAAATTTATCAAATGAATTCCTTACAAATTGAAAAAATTCTAACAAGTTATAAACCACTTAAAGGAATTTTCAAAGGCGTTTTTGCTTCTGATACAATTCCTACAGGATTGAAAGTCCCCTATTGTTTTATTGCAAATACAATGAGAGAAGGCACTGCGGGACAACATTGGATTGCTTGCTATTGCGAAAAGCGAAATACCATAGATTATTTTGATTCCCTGGCAGAAGAGGCGCCTCCCGAATTACAGAAATTTTTAGAACAATTCACTCATGTGAATGCTAATAGTATTGCATTACAATCATTATTTTCAGAAACATGTGGGCATTATTGTATTTATTTTTTGGTGAAAAGAGGAAAAAATTCTTTTTCGCGTGTACTTAATCAACTCTATTCACTACCCATGATTGAAAGGGAAAAGATGGTAAAAATGTTTTTGCAATCATTAGTCAAATATTGACTATATATGTTTAAGATAATATATATTTGAGAAGAATTATGAATATTTTCATCCTATTTTTATTTCTATTATTTTGGGCTACCTCATTAGGCTTCCCATCATTATTTAACGGAACACTCGAAGAAAAACAATTATTTCCCCCTCCTATTAATGGGTGTTTTATTCTGGATCCCAAACACGAATTGCTCATAGGTCCTCCGACAGATATTGAGAAGCAAATTCCTAATTTTTGGATGATTTTTGCCTATACTCTAGATGTGGTTTTAATTTTTATTTTGGCAGTATTTTTCCGAATCCACTATATAAAGAATGGCAATAAGATTGAGGGTTGGACCACACCGTCATCATAAATTTTAAATTCAATTTTTAGAAAAATGCGAACTACCGACATCCAGGAGAATATGTATCGAGCTTTGAAGAAACATGAACAAGAGGAGGCGGAAAAAGGAAATGAAAAATGCACACCATTAATTGATTTGTTGTGTCGTTTCAATGGTGGTTGCCAGCCGCATTTACTTCATCAGCACATTAAGAGAAAAAATTTGGAAAATTTGAATTACTTACAATCATTGGCCAGCCGCACTGAGTCTGAAGCAATAGCGAACGGAAATGGACAGCGAGTCAATGAAGATGGAATGGTGCCAATGAAGAACACCTTTATTTTGACAACACATTTAAAAAATTTTCAATTGGATATTTTCCCTACAAAATTCACCAATTATGGTGCCGATCGTGTCCATGCACTTAATGGATTTTTGGGAATCAGCATTCGGTAAGTATTAGCAAAATCTAAAAATAAATTTATTAATTTTTAGACAATATTTTTATGTGCGTCATCGAATCAACCTTCGTTTTCCACACTTGCCATTGGTGGGCGTTTTCGGCGGATCTGGTCACAATAAACATTTTTATTTCTATCCATTGGAATGTCTTTGCCTACTTGAATTGCCCAATGAAGAACAAATACAAATGAACGAACCAACATTGGAACAACCGGAAGAACAATCTTAAAATTGTATCACATAAATTTTCACGCAAATTATTTTCTCATTATTGTTAAAATTTTAATCAAGATAAATTCATTTGGGTTTGTGCCCAAACATAAAAAATGATTCCAATCAAACCTATAATCCAAAATATTGTTTCTACCCTATCTTTGGCTCTACCTAACGGAGAAAAATTTAATTTACATACAATTGTGAGCAAATTGCCAAATGCTCATTATCGCCCTGAACGCTTCTCAGCCATGATCATTCGAATGCCTCAACCAATAAGAACGACAGCCTTGTTTTTTTCCACCGGGCGCTTGGTGTGCGTCGGAACCAAATCTGAACAAGAATCCCTTTCCCAGCTTAACAAATTTATGGAATTAATTAAGAATGTAACTGAAGCGGATATTCGAGTCAAGGAGGAATTCAAGATACAAAATATGACGGCATCATTCAAATTTGAAGGCCTATTGAATTTGGAAGGTATGTAAAATAATTTTTGGAAAATATTTAATTATTTAGGTCTCTACATCTTTTTGAATAGCCTTTCAAAACCAAAATGGATTAGGCAATGTTCATTCAATCCATAAATTTTCCCGGGAATGTGCCTACGAATGAACACAACAAAATGTGTGGTTTTACTCTTCTCATCAGGGAAAAGTGTGATTACCGGAGGACGAAGCGAGAAAGAAACACTTGAAATTTTTGAATTTATTTATCCGATTATTGTTGAATTTGTGAAATAGAGTAATTGTAATTGTGTTGTCATCCATCTGTTCATCTAAAAATTTTCGAAAATTTTAAATAAAATTTTAGATTACCTTCTTCAAAAAATGCTATGAACAAATTCATCTCGCAAATCCATCAAAATTTCTCCAAGAACATTTTCGCCCTGCAAATTGCTTGGATCTCTCAAATGTTGGATATTTCTTGGACTGACACCACAAGTCCAATGTGGGTTACAAATGGTGGCTTCAGTGAGCAATCCATCTCCAGTATCAATCAATGGCTGGAAAAGCAAGGGATTCTGCGTGAATTTGGCTCGGCATCCCTCATACATTATCTTAAATAATTAACAAATTCCTCCTTTTGAAAATACCTTATCTCTGATATCAGCCCATTCCATAGCACTAAAATTGCGGACTCGTTGTGCCAAACGACGAATTTTAATTGTGTTTGTTTCCGTCAAAATTTGTTCAGCCATCTCTTGATCTCCAAAATATCGAGCCTTTTGCCAGGCCAAATAATGTTCAGCAGTGAGGAAATTACGGCCCAGTAATGTGAAAAACGATTTGTAAGCATTGTGGAATCCAAAATCCTGACCAATGAAATACAAAATTTTCTGTCCGTTTATTCCTGTGATTTCAATTGGGGGCAATGGTTGTCTGAATTCCATGTCACCAACAAAGACAGCAGCAGAACCTGAATTTTTTAAAAATGAAAGTAAATTCAAAAATTGTTACCAATTGGAACAAGTTCTGGATCGCTTATCATTCTGAAAATACAAAAAACTGAAGTAATATTAAAAGATATTCTTCTGGTAACGAAACCAAATTTAATAAATGAAAGTTTTATCAAATTAGAGGATTTATTATTGGATTTCCACGATATCCATAAGGGTAGCAAAGAAAATTCAAATCAATATGTCCTTTATCATATATTGGTGCATAACGTCTAAAAATGAAAAAAATTCAAATATAAAATAATTTTTAACCTTTTCTGTGCCTTCGTCACAATAAATCCCTTTCGCCAATTTGGTTGAAACCCCAATCGTTCCAACAGCACCGGTTCCATATCCTCGCCATAACAGTTGACCATTTTCTATAAAAAATATATTTAAAAATGAATTTTTTAATTGAATTTTTTATTCACTTTAAATTGAGTAAAATCCAATGGCGTATTGGCCACTTCAAAGCAACCCCTGCATTTGATAATGTATTTGATTTCATTTGTTTGTCGGTGGCGCATTTTCATTGCATACTTAATTATGAATTAGAAATTTTTAAAATATTTCAAAACTTGTTTGCATCCTCCCGAATAAAATGCGACAATTTTATATTCTGACAATTCATGGCTCATCATTCCAAGCATTTCCCCTACAGCAAAAGGTGGTGGTTGTCCAATTTTGTGGAGAAAGATACAACTATCTGTGTCCTATAATAAACATATTTAAAGAAAAAATATTCCAATTACCGTGTAGAGCAACAAACATCCATGCTCATAAAATATTTTCTCCATATAATCATATAGGGTCACACGAGCATTGGCTGTGGTAATAAGGGCAATCACAACATTGTTTTTGTCGTGTGGACGGACAAATTCCCTTCGATTTTTATATGGGACGCAGAAGAGATCGGGTCCAAGCATTTCGATAGCACCAACTTCCAATTTCGGATCGTTCAAAACAGTATGCAATTCTACAGGACAGGATGTAATCAAATCCTGAATAATTTTAAAATTTTCTAAAGAAAAATAATAGACTTTAGTCAAATTTGCTCGCAGACTCCATCTTGCCCACCTTTAAATGTTCATGATGAGATAAACAAATAAAATTAATTTACATAGTATTATTTACACGTTTGCTGGTATCCCGCATAGCATGGTCTAATTCAATTAGTTCCATATCCAATTTGATCCCATATTCTTTTTCATAACTTTCGATGTAAGCCTTTTTCAAATTTTCTTGTTCCGTAATATCCGCATTCAAAATGTAATTTGGCCATCCGCTAGCCTTAATTAATAAGATTGGAAATTAGACAAATTTAAAAAATACTTGTATTTTCAATCGCATCATTTGTTGGACATAAGGGCGAAGAAGTGTATCGCTCCATTTATCCCAGTGGTAGATTGAATAAACATGTGAGACTTTATAGCCACGCCTTAGGGCCAATTCCAATTCGGGCGATGAAATTGTGCATACAAAACCACGTTGCTCATCAGTATGTTGACACATTTTTTGGCCCAATTCTCGGGTATATGGTGTGTCCATTTTTAAGGCAATCCCGGCAGGAGCATCAAGCGCACATTTATGGCAAAGATGGAAAATCTGAATAATGTAATTTTAATCGAAATAAAATTACATACAAGTTTTCCTCTAACATGTTCGCCAATTACAGGTAAATATAAATTATCAGGAGGGATAATGAAGAGTTTGAAGAGCCCGCGATAGGGTCGGATGTGATCAACACAAGTCCAATCCACGTCCTTATTCAAATCAACCAATTCCGGATGGCCTTAATAAAAATTGAAAAATTTGGCATTAAATATTGATAAAATTACCAATTGGATAAAATGCTTTATAATTCACTGAAGGATAGAGTGAGACAACATCAAATGAGGAAATTTCAAATTGATCAAGTAAATCCGGCATTTCTTCTATATCACATTTCATCGCGATTGGTCCGGTTCTTCCTCCCTAAAAAATTTTTCATTTATTATCATTAAAAATTTTACTTGGAATCCATCTCTTGGAATCAATGGGCCAGCGAAATGAATGTTTTGATTAAAAAATGTTTCCATCTCAATATTTTCATTCAACATTTCCATAACTTCACATTCCCAGATTATCCGCACATCATATCCTATTTGTTCGAGTTCTCTTCTACGTTGCATTGTCAAATCACGATTGAAAAGTGCTGTCTTCCCATTTAAGCATATATCATATTGGTCGTATAAACTAAAATTTCACAAATTATAAAAATTTTTAAAATATACCAATCATGTCCATGCCATGCACAGCCCAAAAATTCAATTACAATATCAGGACCGTCCCATCGATCAACAAATCCATCCACACGAATTAATTGACCATTTCTTAATCGAATTCTTTTTTCTCCTTCTGGGCTGTCATGACATTGAATAATCCATCCATTTTTGAAAGAAAGCCTTCTAAGGTATTTCATCGCAATGTGTGATTGATTGTCTGCTTTATGGTAACCTAAATTTCCTGATATTTAATAAATTTTAATAAAATGACCATAATCTGGGATAATGGCAATTTCCTGTGGCTTCAAAAAATTTATACCTGGAATAATATTTTAACTAAAAATTTTTATTCTCTTTAAACGAACAGAAATGTCGTATACATGCGCTAGCCAGTGTAAGTGAATTGGCAATAACGTCATCGCGTTTAGAAGGATCTGTTGCCAATTTGAAAAACAATTGTTGAAATTTAACAATAGCATGGGCCAAAATTCTCACATCCTTTAAATTTGTATTTAAAATTTTTTATTATTTTTTCTACCTGTTCACAATATGTGCCAATTTCTTTACCAAGGCAAAATGGTGTATTTTCATTTTCAGAATACCATCGATTAAATGCTTCCAATCGGTCTTTTTGCATAGTTTCGGGATAGTAGAATTTTCGATCAGGCAAATGGGGCAATTCGACATGCATGTTTCTATTCAAATTATAGCCATGTGGGAAGAATGCTTTTCCTCCTTCATTTATTTCCAAGCAAAGTGCTTTTGGCATTTTTTCCAATTTCATCATCATCCAATTAAAAGAATCTCGAAATGATAAATGCGGAGAAATGCCTTGTTTCCTCTTTAAAAGTACTTCAAAAAGTTTATTCCCGCTGCGGGTGATTTTCGGCTCCATGCCTCCCACTTTCAATAATTCATTTATCAGTAAATGCATGTCATAACGACTAAAATGATATGTTAAAATATTTGATCAAATTTTACCCTCCATAATGTGCTATTGCATATGTTCTCCGCTTTCGGAAAATTCCCGAACCAACTCCTCGAAGTAGCCATGTGATAAATTCGGCCAGAGGATTCGAATGAGTAGCAGCAGTCCACGTGTTCATCCTTTGACGATTGGGCATACAAATTTGACAATCGCCTGTGGTGTTCTGCTTCCATTTTTCCTCAGTCCTCATACAAAGGGAACACATCATATAAGCCTTAATTTAATTTTTATTCATTAAATTTTGTAATACAAATTACCGAAACGCAATTTACTTGATGCAATTTGAAATTTTCATCGTAGTTTTTGGTGGGAAATTCATGATCCAATCTCAGTGATTTCCATTCTTTTTTATCGGTAATTGGAGAAATTTGTGTAGATTCAAAATCGTAAACAATCTAAATATATTTTTTTAAATATTGCATTTAAAAATTACAATAAAATATTCTCCTCGTTTTTGCTTGGGAACTATTGGTTGAACATAACATTGATCATCTTTTTTATGAATTGAGCGACAAAGATTGCAATAGCGCATATGGCAAACATGTCCAAATTCATTTGGTTTATCGTTTGGATTGATTATCGGCTGCTCATCAACATTATCATCATCGCTTTCAATTTCTTCTTCTTGCATTTCACTTTCAACATCCATTGCTTTTTTGGGAGATTTGGCACTGTAGATTTGACCACATTCCAAACATCTAAACAGTGAAATTGTATTTTACCAAATTAAATTAAATACCTTTTATATTTATCGCAAATATATTTGTCCAAATGCCTTTTAAAACATTTGGGATGACGAAAAATATTATTACATTTTTTGCACTCATTGAAGTATTTTTCCCGTTTTGGGCATGGAAATCCCCAACCAATTCCACAACATCTCGGACATTTGGCTGCCTAAAACACTAAATTTTATTCATATTTCTCAAATCACTTACGCATTTTGCACGATGTAGAATGGGATCACTGAATGTGCTCTCACATTCCATACAATAATTTGTACCGAATAATTTAGAGATGTTCCTTATGGGTGAATAATGGCCATTTTTCAAACATAGACCAATCTCCTGTTTGGCGCGATTTGTTCCCTTCCACATTGGCCGCATTCGTCCTTTTTGTCCAAAAACAGAAAGTCGATATTCATTTGGCCAGCGCTTATTTAAATACTCCTGTATCATTGGCACATGTTTATCCACAGTATAGAAGGGCTCATCAAGTGGATAATTGATTCCTCGTTTTTTCATTTGCAAGATGATGTCCATTATGAGCCTTGCTCTTCTATGTTTTGAAAATGTTCCAATTCCGTTCACCACACGTTGAAATCTTTTATTTCCATTTCGATCTCCTTTAATTTTCTTATACATGATGGCAAGTTGTATGGCCAAAAGAAGACAATGATTTTCTCCAAAAAATAATCCTTCATTTTTGGTCTAAAATAATTTTTTATTTTTATTGCAAATTTTTTACTGACGGGAATCAAATTGTTCAAATCTATTCCTTGTTCAATTTCACGTTTATGCCGTCCTGATCCACCCCTTGCCTGTTTAACCAATTCCATTGCTTCTTCTGTTGATGGCCCCATAACAATCTAATGGAAAATGATTCAGTAAATTACAGATTTTTCTAACCTCGATAAATATTGGTTGACTGAATAGAGAAGGACGACCCTTGTTCTTTCCGCTTTGATCTACATCATCAAACTGCTGCATAACTGTTTGTGCATTGTTTTGTTCAAGAGTGCGATAAGGAATTTGAATTGGTTTTTCGAGAATTTCCGAACGGATTATTATTGAACATTTTTCTGCCTGAATCCCTGAAGCTTGATCCGCCAATGAAATGAAATGATCGATCAATTGCTCCATTAAAATTTCTCGGCCTTCGGGTGCATCCTCAGTGTTTTTCACGGAAAATGAAGCTCTAAAATAGTTCATTTTTCTGATATGGATTTTTGGCTTACTTGAATACTCCAATTTTAAATCGACGATTTTTGATTTTTTCTTCTCCTTCGGTCTGATAAAAATGGGTAATTGGAAAATTACCATATCTTCGGGTGCGAGGCATCTAATAATTTTATAATTTGTTTGAACATTTTCAAAAATATGAATCCGAATTTTTGAAATCGATTTTTTGAAATTTATTAATAATTAAATTTTTATCAAAATTTATAAAAATGATTTATCAAATAAATAATGCAATTAGTTCGGTCATTGTTTCTGAAAAAAATAAATTTATTATTTTTAGAGATTAAAAATTGCCTTAATCCGATTCGAGCATAATATCATCAATCTTTTCTTTCATTTCTTTCATTTCTTTCCCACACCGAAATTGCTGTAGAGACGATTTATGGATGATTGCAAATCTTTATTTGCCATTGAGCAATATTGGCAAATCTAAAATTATGAATTAAATTAATAAAATTTATTTTTTACCAAGAAATTTAATTCATAAATTTTGTCGCGTTTCACAAGGAAAACATCATTGGCCAAATTCTTTTGTTTATCCGCACAATTTTGACACTAAATTATTTGTTGTTATTTTTAGGATGACAATAATTTACCTGATGGAGGCACCATGCATATTTTAAATTGAGTAATTTCTCATCGCCGGCACCGGTTATGTTTTCGCCACGAAAAACATATGAAATCTCTTGACCATGTTCGTTGGCATTATTCACTAAAAAACAATATTTTCATTTTTTATAAATCAAACCTGCTTGATTCCAATGACGATTATAGCTCATGTTCAATTGTATGTTATTGTTGAGACAATCAGCGCACATTTTAATTGGCAAAATATTCAAATCGGATTGGTCAGTCTTGAAGACAATTCCTTCTTCTCGTTTGAAATGACCCTGTTTGCAATCCTGGCAGAATTGAAGGAAATAGGCAATTCTGGGAAGCTTTAGAATTTTTGCTCGATTCAATAAAGCCAGCGGCACAGCTTTCAATGCTCGGGATTTTCCTAAAATAATAAGATTTTTCTAATAAAAATGAACCAACTTTCTTCCTTGCGGCGTAAATAATCCCTCTCATCATCCACTAGCGAAATGTTTTCATCCGTCTCAAAATCAGTAGAATCCATTTCATTTTCCGTAATTTCTTTTTCCATCTTTGTTGTGGATTTGGTCTTGAATAAATTAAATTTATTGGAATATTTGAGAATAATTTTAATAGGAAAAATTCTAAAATTTGAAGATTTAATTTAATTTTATTATTTGAATTGCAAAAATATAAAATTAATAGAATTTTCGAGCTATAATAAGCATCGATATGTGAGGGAAACATTATGGAATAACGGAAACTTTATATTAGGGACCATCTCAAAAATGAAAAATTAAATTAAAGAAAGCCCAAATAAATTAAGGATGGATAATAATTTTATTTAATTGGATAAACATTATAAAAGAAGTATGAGGAAAGGTATATTCTTAGTTTTGTTGGAATATTTGAATTTAAGAATGATGAAAAGTAGAAATTTTCGCCAGCTTTTATATCCGCTATTGGTCTAATGCCGCTGGAGGCATCATTTAATGCCAAAGGCATTGGT
Source organism: Pratylenchus scribneri (assembly GCA_030063045.1). Classification (NCBI taxonomy): domain Eukaryota; kingdom Metazoa; phylum Nematoda; class Chromadorea; order Rhabditida; family Pratylenchidae; genus Pratylenchus; species Pratylenchus scribneri. Next base: position 31,815 of record JAQSEB010000093.1, on the reverse strand, counting down.
CTAATGCCGCTGGAGGCATCAATTAATGCCAAAGGCATTGGTCTAATGCCGCTGGAGGCATCAAATTAATGCCAAAGGCATTGGTCTAATGCCGCTGGAGGCATCAAATTAATGCCTAAGGCTTTAGTCTAATGCCGCTGGAGGCATCAATTAATGCCAAAGGCATTGGTCTAATGCCAGAGGCATCACTAAATTTGCCTATATAATAGTGTGAAATTTGTCTCTCAAAACATTTCCAACAACAATAAAATAATATAAATATAAGCTCAAATTTCTTCTCAAATCCTCCTCCTTCCTCCTATTTTTCAATAAATCTTTTAAGCTCCTCCCATCCGTTTTAACTCCCTATTAGAATCGTATTGCTTAAATATTTTCCAAAATTTATGCATCGCTTTCCTCAATTTTTAATGCAAATTCTATTTTCAAATAGGCCTTTCCGAAAAAATTCCAATATTTAAATAATAATATTACCTCCTGAATTTCTTCACAAAAAAGACCTGATCCGAATATTTATTTAATTTTAAAATTTTAATTCAAATAATTTTAAGTTTTTAAGATGAGTAAAAATTTTGTTATAAAAGCTATTTACGGGCGATGCATAAGATGGAATTGTAAATTTTATTTGTGTGGCTTCTATGGAATTAAGGAAAACAAGTGGATTGAAGTCAGGAATTAAAATATTAGAATATTTAATATTATAAATTTAAGGAATGTGACATACCCCCATGTAAATTACGCCTTTACGAAAAGAATAAGCAGGTCGGAAGAAGAACTGGTGGCCACCCGAAATATAGAGAAGTGGAAGATAAGAAAAAAAAGAAAAATAAAAAATATTCGTTTAACTTCATTTAAAAATGTTGTTTCGGTCCTAAAACAACATTTATTGTTCCCGCGAACCAATAAATATTTTTAGTAATTTTTAATTACATTAGAGTTTTCTTTCATATCAATAATTCATTAGTTGCCTCGCTTTTTTCCATTTTAGTAATTTTTAATTAATAAATAATTTTCCCTCCATATCAATGGTCTTCTCTCCTCCTCCTTATGTTCAATAGTTTATTTTTATAGAAAATGGTAAAACCACCAATACTATTCCAATCAATTGATGGCGAATATTTTTGGGCATTTTTCGGCCAAGATTATATCTTCAATAATTCTTATCCCGCATCATTCACTATAGACTCCCACTCCTTTAATTGTAGTGAACAACATTTCCTTTGGCAGCGGGCTTTATATTTTGGAGATATGAATGTTGCCGATCAAATACTGGCTTCAAAATCACCCGCAGAGCAAAAGATTATAGGCCAGTGGACCAAGAATGTTTCTAATGTTTCCGTAGATGATTGGGAGCAAAAGAAAGATAGAGTAAGGAGTAGGAAAATCGTTTAAATTAAATCTCATTATTTAGGCAATGTATAATTCTGTCTGGCAAAAATTTGCACAAAACGCGGAATTGTCAAATGTGTTGCTCTCCACTCGCCAAATTCCCATTGTGTGGGCATCGCTCTGGGACTATTATTGGTCAATTGCCGTGCCTAACTATGAAGAGGAAATTTTGAAGGATAGAAGCAAATGGAAAGGAGGCAATAAACTAGGTGATGTGCTCGCACTTGTCCGCCACGAATTGGAATTGTTCTATTTGGATCTGGGTTGGGACCTGCCAACAATCATGAGAATTGAGGGGCAATGAATTGGAAAACACAAGATAAAATGAATCTTATTATTTTTTTCATTTTGGATAAATTTCATTAATTTTACTTAATAAATTTTTAAATGATTAGAAAATTAAATGAATAAATAGTTAATTTTCTAAAAATTATTTTCTAAAATTTTTTAATAAGAATGTTTTCGCATTTATTTAATTACCAAATAAATTCAAATGGTTTTTCATCAAAGTAAACTCTATAGATATTAGCTCAAAATATTATTTTTTAATAATTTTGAATTACTCAAAAAATTCAAAGGGAAAATATACTCAATAGGTATTTGTACTAAAAATGTCTTTTAAAAATTTTGACCAAAAAATTAATTTTAAAAAATGATTAAAATTAATATTTCATCTAAATTTGTAAAAACATTCTTCGCCTGGAGGGCAAATGATAATGTTCTCTAAATGCAAGTAAAAAAATTCGTCGTAAATAGTCCCATCTTCGAATAAAGATTCATTATAAAATGAATTATCAATTTTATTCGGAGTACACAAACAAATCAAATGTTCGGAATTAGAAGGAACAATATCAAGAATTTTTATTTCTTTAATATGGTAGAAAATTTTTCCAATAGGATGTGCGCATCTATGAGGTGGAAGTTGAAAATTTGAACTGTATTCTTGTATTATTCGATTCAACTCTACCCCTGATGAACATTTGTGAAAATCCAAAAAATAATCTAAGGTATTCATTTTGATGAAAATTTTCTTTTTCTTCCATTTATATAGCCACAATTTTCCAGAATGGATTTCTCTTTATTCAAATATATTGTTACTTTTTTAAATGAAAAGTAGCCAATAGGTATTCGCTTATTTTTATGATCTCAAATTAGAGAGAAAAATTTTAATATTTTCTAAAAGATTCAATAAAATGTACTCAAAAGGTATTGGCTCAAATTATGTCTTTAAAAAATTAATTATGTTCAAAAAAATGTCTTTTAAAAAACGGGTTAAAAGTATATAATAGACTACTATTGATTTTTTATGAATTTCTAAATAATGGCCCCCAAATTCAATTATGCCTAGGGTATATTTGACATGTTTTAGTTCTGGATTTGAATTTTTTGTAATTCTTTTAATAGAATCTTATTCTCCATCAAAAAATACAGTCCTATATTTTTTATTTTATTAATATACTCTCATATTGATTTTTTATGAATTTCTAAATAATGGCCCCCAAATTCAATTATGCCTAGGGTATATTTGACATGTTTTAGTTCTGGATTTGAATTTTTTGTAATTCTTTTAATAGAATCTTATTCTCCATCAAAAAATACAGTCCTATATTTTTTATTTTATTAATATACTCTCATATTGATTTTTTATGAATTTCTAAAAAATGGCCCCCAAATTCAATTATGCCTAGGGTATATTTGACATGTTTTAGTTCTGGATTTGAATTTTTTGAAATACTCTTAATAGAATCATATTCCCCATCAAAAAATACAGTCCTATATTTTTTATTTTATTAATATACTCTCATATTGATTTTTTATGAATTTCTAAATAATGGCCCCCAAATTCAATTATGCCTAGGGTATATTTGACATGTTTTGGACCAGGATTTGAATTTTTTGAAATTCTTTTAATAGAATCATATTCCCCATCAAAAAATACAGTCCTATATTTTTTATTTTATTAATATACCCTCATATTGATTTTTTATGAATTTCTAAAAAATGGCCCCCAAATTCAATTATGCCTAGGGTATATTTGACATGTTTTAGTTCTGGATTTGAATTTTTTGTAATTCTTTTAATAGAATCTTATTCTCCATCAAAAAATACAGTCCTATATTTTTTATTTTATTAATATACTCTCATATTGATTTTTTATGAATTTCTAAAAAATGGCCCCCAAATTCAATTATGCCTAGGGTATATTTGACATGTTTTAGTTCTGGATTTGAATTTTTTGAAATACTCTTAATAGAATCATATTCCCCATCAAAAAATACAGTCCTATATTTTTTATTTTATTAATATACCCTCATATTGATTTTTTATGAATTTCTAAAAAATGGCCCCCAAATTCAATTATGCCTAGGGTATATTTGACATGTTTTAGTTCTGGATTTGAATTTTTTGAAATACTCTTAATAGAATCATATTCCCCATCAAAAAATACAGTCCTATATTTTTTATTTTATTAATATACCCTCATATTGATTTTTTATGAATTTCTAAAAAATGGCCCCCAAATTCAATTATGCCTAGGGTATATTTGACATGTTTTGGGCCAGGATTTGAATTTTTTGAAATTCTTTTAATAGAATCATATTCTGCATCAAAAAATACAGTCCTATATTTTTTATTTTATTAATATACTCTCATATTGATTTTTTATGAATTTCTAAAAAATGGCCCCCAAATTCAATTATGCCTAGGGTATATTTGACATGTTTTGGACCAGGATTTGAATTTTTTGAAATTCTTTTAATAGAATCATATTCCCCATCAAAAAATACAGTCCTATATTTTTTATTTTATTAATATACCCTCATATTGATTTTTTATGAATTTCTAAAAAATGGCCCCCAAATTCAATTATGCCTAGGGTATATTTGACATGTTTTAGTTCTGGATTTGAATTTTTTGTAATTCTTTTAATAGAATCTTATTCTCCATCAAAAAATACAGTCCTATATTTTTTATTTTATTAATATACTCTCATATTGATTTTTTATGAATTTCTAAAAAATGGCCCCCAAATTCAATTATGCCTAGGGTATATTTGACATGTTTTGGACCAGGATTTGAATTTTTTGAAATACTCTTAATAGAATCATATTCCCCATCAAAAAATACAGTCCTATATTTTTTATTTTATTAATATACCCTCATATTGATTTTTTATGAATTTCTAAAAAATGGCCCCCAAATTCAATTATGCCTAGGGTATATTTGACATGTTTTAGTTCTGGATTTGAATTTTTTGTAATTCTTTTAATAGAATCTTATTCTCCATCAAAAAATACAGTCCTATATTTTTTATTTTATTAATATACTCTCATATTGATTTTTTATGAATTTCTAAAAAATGGACCCCAAATTCAATTATGCCTAGGGTATATTTGACATGTTTTGGACCAGGATTTGAATTTTTTGAAATTCTTTTAATAGAATCATATTCCCCATCAAAAAATACAGTCCTATATTTTTTATTTTATTAATATACCCTCATATTGATTTTTTATGAATTTCTAAAAAATGGCCCCCAAATTCAATTATGCCTAGGATATATTTGACATGTTTTAGTTCTGGATTTGAATTTTTTGAAATACTCTTAATAGAATCATATTCCCCATCAAAAAATACAGTCCTATATTTTTTTTTTTATTAATATACCCTCATATTGATTTTTTATGAATTTCTAAAAAATGGCCCCCAAATTCAATTATGCCTAGGATATATTTGACATGTTTTAGTTCTGGATTTGAATTTTTTGAAATTCTTTTAATAGAATTATATTCCCCATCAAAAAATACAGTCCTATATTTTTTATTTTATTAATATACCCTCATATTGATTTTGTATGAATTTCTAAAAAATGGCCCCCAAATTCAATTATGCCTAGGATATATTTGACATGTTTTAGTTCTGGATTTGAATTTTTTGAAATTCTTTTAATAGAATCATATTCCCCATCAAAAAATACAGTCCTATATTTTTTATTTTATTAATATACTCTCATATTGATTTTTTATGAATTTCTAAAAAATGGCCCCCAAATTCAATTATGCCTAGGATATATTTGACATGTTTTAGTTCTGGATTTGAATTTTTTGAAATTCTTTTAATAGAATCATATTCCCCATCAAAAAATACAGTCCTATATTTTTTATTTTATTAATATACTCTCATATTGATTTTTTATGAATTTCTAAATAATGGCCCCCAAATTCAATTATGCCTAGGGTATATTTGACATGTTTTGGACCAGGATTTGAATTTTTTGAAATTCTTTTAATAGAATCATATTCTCCATCAAAAAATACAGTCCTATATTTTTTATTTTATTAATATACCCTCATATTGATTTTGTATGAATTTCTAAAAAATGGCCCCCAAATTCAATTATGCCTAGGATATATTTGACATGTTTTGGACCAGGATTTGAATTTTTTGAAATTCTTTTAATAGAATCATATTCTTCATTAAAAAATACAAGCCTATCTTTTTTAGATTTTTAAAATACCCTCATATTGATTTTTTATGAATTTCTAAATAATGGCCCCCAAATTCAATTATGCCTAGGGTATATTTGACATGTTTTGGACCAGGATTTGAATTTTTTGAAATTCTTTTAATAGAATCATATTCCCCATCAAAAAATACAGTCCTATATTTTTTATTTTATTAATATACCCTCATATTGATTTTTTATGAATTTCTAAATAATGGCCCCCAAATTCAATTATGCCTAGGGTATATTTGACATGTTTTAGTTCTGGATTTGAATTTTTCGAAATTCTTTTATTAGAATCATATTCTCCATAAAAAATACAAGCCTATCTTTTTTTAGATTTTCAAAATACCCTCATATTGATTTTTTATGAATTTCTAAAGAATGGCCCCCAAATTCAATTATGCCTAGGGTATATTTGACATGTTTTAGTTCTGGATTTGAATTTTTCGAAATTCTTTTATTAGAATCATATTCTCCATAAAAAAATACAAGCCTATCTTTTTTTAGATTTTCAAAATACCCTCATATTGATTTTTTATGAATTTCTAAAAAATGGCCCCAAATTCAATTATGCCTAGGGTATATTTGACATTTTCTGGGCTAGGATTTGAATTTTTCGAAATTCTTTTATTAGAATCATATTCTCCATCAAAAAATACAAGCCTATCTTTTTTTTAGATTTTCAAAATACACTCATATTGATTTATGAATTTCTAAAAAATGGCCCCCAAATTCAATTATGCCTAGGGTATATTTGACATTTTCTGGGCTAGGATTTGAATTTTTCGAAATTCTTTTATTAGAATCATATTCTCCATCAAAAAATAAAAGCCTATCTTTTTTTAGATTTTTAAAATACCCTCATATTGATTTTTTATGAATTTCTAAAAAATGGCCCCCAAATTCAATTATGCCTAGGGTATATTTGACATGTTTTAGTTCTGGATTTGAATTTTTCGAAATTCTTTTATTAGAATCATATTCTCCATAAAAAAATACAAGCCTATCTTTTTTTAGATTTTCAAAATACCCTCATATTGATTTTTTATGAATTTCTAAAAAATGGCCCCAAATTCAATTATGCCTAGGGTATATTTGACATGTTTTAGTTCTGGATTTGAATTTTTCGAAATTCTTTTATTAGAATCATATTCTCCATAAAAAAATACAAGCCTATCTTTTTTTAGATTTTCAAAATACACTCATATTGATTTATGAATTTCTAAAAAATGGCCCACAAATTCAATTATGCCTAGGGTATATTTGACATGTTTTGGACCAGGATTTGAATTTTTTGAAATTCTTTTAATAGAATCATATTCCCCATCAAAAAATACAGTCCTATATTTTTTATTTTATTAATATACCCTCATATTGATTTTTTATGAATTTCTAAAAAATGGCCCCCAAATTCAATTATGCCTAGGATATATTTGACATGTTTTAGTTCTGGATTTGAATTTTTCGAAATTCTTTTATTAGAATCATATTCTCCATAAAAAAATACAAGCCTATCTTTTTTTAGATTTTCAAAATACCCTCATATTGATTTTTTATGAATTTCTAAAAAATGTCCCCCAAATTCAATTATGCCTGGGGTATATTTGACATGTTTTGGACCAGGATTTTAATTTTTTGAAATTCTTTTAATAGAATCATATTCTCCATTAAAAAATACAAGCCTATCTTTTTTTAGATTTTTAAAATACTCTCATATTGATTTTTTATGGATTTCTAAAAAAATGGCCCCAAATTCAATTATGCCTAGGGTATATTTGACATGTTTTGGACCAGGATTTGAATTTTTTGTAATTCTTTTAATAGAAACATATTCCCCATCAAAAAATACAGTCCTATATTTTTTATTTTATTAATATACCCTCATATTTATTTTTTATGAATTTCTAAAAAATATTAATTCTGAGCAAATCCTATTAGAGTTTTACTTTTTAGGCACATTTAAAAATTAATAAGAAATTAATATTTGAGGTAAATAAATAATTAAAAGTTCCAACTTTTGCACTGTAGTTTAGGAGAATATGTTAAAAATAAAATATTCTCAAAATTTTAAATTTATACTTTAAAAATTTCATAAAACCACTTTGATGAGTAGGAGAATTGGTTATTTTATCATTTCTCTTTTCGCATAATTTTATTATAATTTTTATTAATAAATGTTATTCATCGAATATCAAAAATTTTTAAGATATTTTGGGGATTGGGAAAAGAAATGAAAGAATTTGACAAAAAGTGGGGATATGGTATACAGTATGAATGAATGGGAATGGAGGAATATATTTATATGCCCTGAGCAAAATCAGAGATGTGGGGAATGGGGGGATGGGTTGGATGCCCGCAGCGTGTTCATTCAAATTCAGACTTCAAAATCAGTAGAAAAATTTGGGAGAATAAACATTGGATAAATTTGCCATAAAAAAATATTTAATTTTGTCCACGAAATTTTCAGTCAAAAAATGGTAATTTTTCTGGCCTCAAAATATGGCCATATTGCCAAGTTTTATGGCCTAAATATCCCAATTTTTTCAACATAAATTTGAGGCAAAATAAATAATTTTTTTTACAAATAGTTTCCATCTTTTGAGAAAAGATTGTGATTCATTTTTTCGGCATTTTCAAATCTTCAAATGTCGCCTTGTCCAAGAAGAAGCAAAATGTTGAATAAAATGGAGATGAGACGAAAGAAGAGGGACAAAGCCGCGAAAATAATGGCTCCTTGAATTGGATCAATGCCAGAAATTTGGAGAACTGGTCGATGACATTCATTGTTGGAACTTTGTTTGTCCTCAATTCTTTCTTTACTCAAAAATGACATTGTTCTGCTTTTCGGCCCAAAAATGATGTTTTCCATATTTGGCATATGCCTTCGCATTTTTCTGAAATTATTTTACAAATTAATTTGGCCAAATAATTTGCATAATATTTGAGAAATAATTAAAGAATGAAGCAATTTAATTGTCGATTGTTACCATTTTGGATCAACTTTTATAACATTTTATGTGTAAAATTGTCAATAAATTGATATCAAAAGCATTGAACACAATTTTAGATTTATAGATGGTTGAAAAATTGACAAAAATTCAATGGTTTATTGAACAAAATCTCGGCTAAATTAAAACAATTTTATGGCCATATTTTGGCTAAAATCAATGGGCTTTTTTTAGTATTATTTTTCTGTTTAAATCCAACTTTTTTGAAATTAAAATATAATCAATAATTTTGATGTCATTTTCTAGGCAATTTTATGGCGCCAATAAATTAATCTAAAATTGAATCCAATAGCTTTACTATCATCGACATTAAGCCACTTCAATTCCCAACTATCAAATCCTCGATTATTTGAATTCGTAGAAAACCGACCTTTTCCTCATTTTGTGCCTCCTTTTCAACGATAATTTCTTGATTTGATGTAAAGAAGTGTATTGTTGATCAATTTTTTTGAATTCGGAAGAAGTAGAATCCATCAAATCATCGACCATTTCGAAGGTAATTGGCTTCAACAATGATTGGGTCCGATGGATGGTGGACCAGGAAGAACGATAATTTGGGAGAATGGAATTGGTAATTTGATGCATTGATGATGTTGTTGTGGCCTCATTTTCATCCTCGGGTGATGAAAGTTGTTCCCTGGAAATGAAGGGAATTTTCACTAATTTTCATTTAACTCTATGCAAATTTTATAATTCAAATGTATCATTTATAGAAGTTGACTCTATAGTATATTTTCTAATGCTTTTTAGACTCGGGGCAATCTAATTAGATATATGTTTTTGTTTATCAAATTAAAGAACAGAAGACTAATGCAATATAAATATAATGTGTAAAACAATAAAATAGTAAAGCAAATCAGTTTATTAGCTTTTTAATTTCGCTTTAAATTTGAATGATTAATTTCGATTTGTTTGAAAATGAGCATTTCTTTGGATAATAGAGATCATTTTTTAAAGTATATTTTCCTATCTTAATATTAATATACCTTCAGGAAATATCAACCTTTGATATAATTTGCGAAATAAAAATAGCTGAAGTATAGTAATTTCCTTTTTGTGGATAAGGAAAGGGAATAAGAGGATGCCCTGAGGGAATGTCAATTTTTCCCTCCTTTCGATCGATTACAGTATATGAATATGGTCGTGATCATAAAAAAATTGCCAATTTGAATGAAATTAAATTATAGAATTATTCATCCAATAATTTGAATTAAAAAATTTCAATTTTCATTTAATTACATAATTAGAGGAATAAATTCTCCCTAATGTGCCAATTTTTATTTTTAAACAGTCCAAAATTTAATTCCCAGTTTTTCACACATTTTTCAATTATTTACCTGGAACATTCCAACGATGGCAGTGGCACAAATGGAATTGGCATCATCAATTCATTAATGGCATTGCCATTCATTTTCCTTCCATCCTCCCATCTTCGCCTCCTTCTAATTTTGGTTTCTGTGTTTGTGTTGGCCAAAATGTTGTTCATTTCACTGCTTTTCCTTTCCATTGTGCCACCGCCATTGTATGAACGACTCATCAGAATGGGAATTCGTGTTTTTGGCGGTGTTTGGCCAAAACGATTTGAATAGATGGAGGAAGAACATTGTTGAAGTTGGGAGGCAGTGAACCATGGAATTGGGGAAAGCGAAAATTGTGGCGATGAATTTGTTGGATTGGAATTGGAGGCGGCCATGATGGAAATGGATGAAGATTTGGATGATGTTGATGGCATATTGGAGAAGCAGAAGGAGGATTGGACCACCGAATTGGCAGTGGTCATAATGATCTAAATTTAGATGGGAAAATGTTATTTTATCCAAAATTTTATATATTGATAAATTAGTAATTTTTTGGGCCATATTTCTCGGTTATAAAAGAAAAGTTAAGAAAAATTTAATTTAATAGGTCATGGATTGAATGAGGCTTACAGCCAATAAACTTTTAGGTGGAAATCCAGATTGGGATATGAGTCGGGAGGAATCATTAATAGATTTGGCAGAAATTTCAAAAAGTTATATAACCAAAAAACGGCAAATAAGCCAGAATTATGTAATTTTCGTTTTTCTGGCCATAATTTTCTAGCCTTAGTCAATGAATTTCTAATCGTTATTTTGATATCATATTACTCAACAGAAAATGGCTAACTCAATGGAATAAATTATTAACATTATAGTTAACAAATTGGCCGATGGATTAATTCAAGCTGCAAATATAAAGGCCCAATTGTACATATTTAATGATCACAAAATTTCTTGAAGATTTTGACATTAAATTTTGGGAGAAATTCAATGAATTTATTGGTAAATAAAAAATTGGCATCCATGAAATTGATTAGATAAAATTTTTTAATGATGCAAACTGGAAAGGAACATTTGTTCCGTCCGTCAGCCAAATTCCCCTTCAAACATCCACCCACCATTTGTTTTTGCTGCCAATTTTCCTGCATTTTTGCCTCCTCTCCCCTCATCATTATTTCCTCGTCCCAACAATTGCTGTCGTCGTTGTTTTTCTTGGCCCAACCAGTCCCCGTGCTTTCGGATAAATTGGCATCATTGACACTGGAATTCGGCCTATACCCGAAATGCCGGCTGGACTGCTCGGAGTTCTTTTCATTTTTGTTTCTGCTTCTTCTCCGGTCCTCATTTTCCTCTGCTTCTCCCCTCCAATATTTGTGGCACTACAGTATGATCCCATCTTTTTTATTGATTGATTTTGATTGATTGCCTATTGATCGGTTAGAGAAGCCAAAAGATATTGGCCATTTTCAAATCGATATTTCCCGGGAGAGAAAATCGGTAAAAACGGCCAATATCTTTGGACTGATTTTTGATCTCTAGACAATCAATCAAAATCAATCAATAAAAAAGATGGGACATTTTTTTCAAAATGGAATTTGGACATTGAATTGGAAATGGGGAATTGTCAATCAGTTAAAATAGACTTTGGACCTAGGAAAAGCCAAAAGGTTTCGGCCATTTTTTGATTTATATTTTTTCTTCTCTTTGAAGAAAAAATTGAATGATCGATACTTGAGGCTGTTTTTTTTAATATTTGAAAATCATAAAATTACTGAGAAAATATGAGGGAAATTAAATGTAGGGGAATGGAAATTTGAAAAATCATTTTGAAAAAAAAACTAAAAGGTAATACCATTTTTTAAAATGGGCAAACGAAATTTGCCTTCAATGGAGAATCAGTCAAAAATATTCCTTACGAATTACGATGGAGGTGATATGGGGAAAGAGGAAATGTCATTGAATAATAGAATGGGAAATAAATTAAACATTTCGGGTAAAAATATTTGTAAAAAATGGATAATTTTTGAGTATATTAATTTTAATAAAAACTACCAACCATTCAAAGATGAATTTTTGATGGAGATTATCAATACAAATTTATTTTTTTAAATTTGGTCGTTAATTCCTTCTTGTAATTTTTATTGCAATTTGATTGTTATTCGACATAATTGATGTTAATTTTTATACATCCAATTATGCCGAATAACAAACAAGTGCAATAAAAATTGTAGATTTTATTTGAATGTAGGAATCTTGTATCAAATAATAAAATTTATTAATATCAACATTTGGAGGGAATTTAATTTGTCGTTATTTAATATTATTATGGGAATTAAACAAAAAATGGGGATTTGAAAGAGGGGCAATCCTTAAATCGATATAACGGAGAATGAAAAGAATGAATAAACTTTGTCTTTAGGGGAGGATTATTTTCCTTTTTTATGAGAACATTTAGGATCGCTTGGGGAAATAAAATGATTTGAAAGAAAAACAATCCTTTTTTTCCTTCTAGAGGGCAAAATTGTATATCCAATTCTTTTATCCCCCAATCTTCCCCAAGGAAAATTTAACAGAGAATGGAACGAAAATTGAAAACAAATGGATCGAATATTGATAAACAATTGGATTTTCTTTCTTTTCTGTACTGAATTGAGAGGGAAAAAGAGGGGAAACCAAAATATTTCCCTTTTTTTGAGAAAATGAAGGATGGGGGTAAATAATAAAAATATCGGATTTGGCCAATTTCAATTGTCATATGAAATTGGATCTATAAATGGATTGATAATTTATCAATCCTTCTTATTTATCCAATCCTCTTTTCTTTTCATATTTATTTCTAAAATAAAGAAATTGATGAGGACAAAATCTTAACAATCATGGCAATCATATTGAATAAACAAAATATATTTTATATTTTTTCTCACAAATCATTTTTTAATCTTACATATTCATTTCCCCTTCTTCGATTCTACCTCCTTTTTTCCCATTTTTGAAACAAATTAATCAAAACAAATATATATTTTATATCAAGAAACCAAAATGGAAGAAAACATTTGTTTTTCTTTAATTCAATTTTTTTAAATCCTAATTTTTGTCAAATTTAACCGAAAAAAGATGATTGATTTCTGTGGTAAATAAATATTCCCAAAAAAAGAACGCACTAATTTTTTTCACATTTATTCGAAAAAGATGATTGATTTTTATGGTAAATAAATCTTCCCCAAAAAAAAGACCCAAATTGAAAGAACCATTTGTTTTTCATCAATCCGTTTTCATATCCTTCCTATTTTTTGTTCCTTTAAACCTAAAGATGATGAATGAAAATATCCCACCTTTTATTCAAAACAAATTCACATATCAAAAAATGCAATTAGATTTTCTTCAAAACCAAAAGATTTCCTTTTCCTTTAAAGAAAATGAAGGATGGGGGTAAATAACAAAAATGTTTTGAATGGATTTGACCAATTTCCAATGTCATATGAAATTGGATTTATAAATGTATTGATAATTTATTAATTCTTATTTATCTAATCCTTTTTTTCATTTTTGTCTTCTAAAAATAGTTAATAAGAAATTGATGATGACAAAATCTTAAGAATTAATGCAATGGCATCATATTGACATTTTATTCTAAAATCATTTTTCATTTTACTAATTTTACATATTTTTTAATAAAAAAAAAAGAAATATTCCTTAGAAAGCTTTCATTTTTTAGATCGTTTTTTTCGATTCTTCCTCCTTTTTTTCCTTTTTTAAAACAAATTCACATATTGAAACTGCAAGTGGAAGAAAACATTTTTTTCTTCAATTTTTAAATTCTAGTTTTTAGCACATTCAACCGAAAAATGATTGTTTTTAATGGTAAATAAATAAAAAGTTCCCGAAAAAGAATTCAATATGGAAGAAACCTTTTGTTTTTCATTAATCCATTTTCTTAATCCTTCCCATTTTTGTCACTTTCTTTCAACTGAAAAATATGATCGATTTTTATGTTAAACAAATGAAAATGCCCCAAAAAAAAGATTGACTTAAAAGAAAATTAACCACGAACAGATTAACCACGAACATATGAGAAAATGGAATTTGTCACACACATTTTTTCCAATTTTTTATCATCTTAAGATATGTATTTTGTGATTTTGACTATGAACTATTAAAAAATGTAATATTATTTTTTCGAAAAAACTTACTCAACTCTTGACAATAAAATGATTTGACAATTGTTAATTTAAAATGATTTGACTCTTTGCCAACTGTCATTAAAATGACTTGGCAATTTGCCATTTTGACAACTAGAAAGGAATTGACAATTTTTCAAATGACATTAGAAAGGAATTGAGATTAAAATGAATTGGCAATTTGCCAAATACATTAAAATTATTTGGCAATTGGCATTAAAATGATTTGGCAACTTGCAAATACATTAAAATCATTAAGCAATTTGATATTGCCAAATTATACTAAAATGAATTGGTAATTTTGCCAAATACCTTTTAAATGTATTTGAAACTTTCCAAATAACATAAAAATGAATTGGAAACTTTCCAAAATGATTTGGCAATCTGCCAAATGAAATTAGAAAGGAATGGGTAATCTGCCAGATGGCAGTGTAGGGGTTACTCCATTGGATGGAAAAGTATAAAAGCTGCTCGAAAATATATGGCTTCTCCATTTTCCTCAGATCATTTCACTTTTTTTATTCCATTTTTTTGCTCCCATTTAACAAGGCATAAAAAATAAATTGACATCTTTTTTTTTCCTTTTCCTTTAATATGGATATTATTCACTTTATTGCTTGATACTAACAAATTTTCCCCCTCAATTGTAGAAGGCTGAATTTGCCTCCAATTGTTGAAGAATTACTTAAGATTTTCCCTTCAATTGTAGAAGGCTGAAATTGCCTCCAATTGTTGATAATTTGCTTTAAGCTTAGTTCCAAATGTAGAAGGCTGAATTTGCCTCCAATTGATGATAGCTGGCTTTTATTTTTCCTACAATTGTAGAAGGCTGAATTTGCCTCCAATTGATGATAACTAGCTTTACTTTACTTTACATCCAATTGTTGAAGGCTGAATTTGCCTCCAATTGCTGATGGTCCGCTTAAATCATTCCTCCAATTGTTGAAGGCTGAAACTGTCTCCAATTGTTGATGGTCTAATTCAATTTTTGTTAGTATCAAACAATAAAGGAGATATTGTCCATATTAAGGGAAAAAGGGAAAAAATAAAAGATGTCAATCTTTTTTACTCGCCAATTTAACTGAGAATCATCTTTCTCCCTATTGAATTCCTATTCAATTTTTCAGAAAATTAAATTTAAAAAAATGGAATTACTTCCAGCCTTCGTACTTCTTCCCTCTTATAATGGAAAACCTCCAAATTTGATACCATGTTTTGTTCCCAAGGATCAGGTCCAAATGGCCGATCTTCCCGATTTTCTCCAATCAGCCAACCCTCCTCGTAAACAACCAAACAGCCTGAAGGTGTTTTCGTAAATAATATAATTTCACAATTTGAAAAAATAATAGATTCAATTCGATCGAAATGAGGACGGCACAACAAAGCACGAATCACTTAACAACCCTGATGTGAAAGTCAATGATCTTCTCCCCGAATTATTCCTTCGCATAAAAGAGAAAGAAGACTTGAAAACCGTCAATACGGGCAGTGGGGATAAGAAAGGTTTTAGTAAAAAAAAATGAAATCAATCAAATTGGATACTCTTTTTTAGTCATAACAATCCAATTGGAAAATAGCGAAGGGAAAATCTATCCAATGACTGCTTGGGGTATTCCTGCCGACAAATTGGCAACTTTCGAAGATGGCCGTCTCTACAAATTCCAGGGTATTAAAGCCCTGAGCAATAATGAATACAATGCATCCGATTTGGAGTGATTTTTTCAGAATTTAAAAAATTATTTTTCATATATAGATATCGCTTCGGCTTTGGACCGCGTTCATCATGCACACTTGTTGATGAGAAGGATGATTGAATTAACCAAAAACAAATCGTCCCATACCATTTTTTGATAAAATTTTTTAAAACAAATTGAATTCTTCTCGATTTTGTTTTCATCAACATATATCTGACAAATTTGAAAAATAGTTAAAATATTTTTTAGAAAATGTCCTTCTTTGAAATCGAACGAGTGGAGCCATCGCATAGTGCAAGTCGAAACACACGTGGAGAAATTGCACACATCCGCTTTCTGCCACTGGAGGAATCAAAAAGGCCGGATATGGCATTGGAAACATTGATACAACATTTGCTTGATCGTGTCCTTCAAGGGCATCCACCACCATTGAAAGTTGGCCTACAAGTTCATCCACCGTCTTTCCACAATCCGTTTACAATTCCATTGAGACCTCCACAACAGAACAATGCAGCAGCATTGGCAGCGGCAATTGAGCGATTGAATGAGCAATCGGAGGCTGGAATTGAATTGTTGTCTGGAACAACAGTATGTAAGGTCCTTGCCGTATGGCCACTCCGACAAATTGATAACAGAGGTGTACAAATTTTTTTCCTTGTATTTCACATTTTTGATTTAGGAGCATGCAGTCTCGATCTTGAACACAAATCTTCAATTAAATGTCAATCCCTTGTTCGAATTGACAATCCAACGGATCGATTTTGTCTTGCACGTGCAATTTATATTGGAATGGGACATATTTTATCACAACATAACCGAATGGATCGCGGATGGTTTAGAAATTTTTGTGCACAACAACATTTACACGGTGAAAAGGCTAGAAATTGGTTTCAAAATGCTGGTGTTCCATTGGATTTACAATTTTATGGATTGGAACATGTGGAAGCAATGCAACGTTGGATCAATGAGAGGAATGGAAGAGAGGGAATAATTCGTCTGGTTGTCTTCAAGAAAGAAAATCAATATCGAATTGTGTACAAGGGTGAAGGAAGAGGGTCCATTTACAATCTATGTCTTCTCTTGGAACAACAACATTATTCCTATATTGCTCGTCCGGAACAGCTGTTCAAGGCCCAACGTTATTGCATTGATTGCGAACGGACGGCAACACGTTATCGACATTGGGCCGGATGCAAAATTTATTGTCGCAACTGTATGCGCTCCGGTCCAGAATTCCCATGTAAAGCACAAATGTTGCCAAATGGGCAACACAGCAGCATTCGATGTCAAGAATGTCAATTCATTTTTCCAACGCAACAATGTTTTGACTACCATTTGGTCAATCAAGCACCGCAGGATATATTTGGAAGGCAAAGAGATGGACGTGCGAATCGACCATTTCGCACAATTTGTCAAATGAGACGACAATGCCCTGAATGCTTGTTTATTGTATATGATGGTCAGAATCATGTCTGTCCAGCAATTGCTCGACAACAACAACATCAAGAACAACAACAACAAAATGAACCCCCAATTTGTCCATTTTGTTGGGGAAAACATGAACGCGATCAGCCTTGCTTTATCCAACCAATCACTGGAAATGAGAATCAGCCATGGATACCACCGGAATTACAACAACAGCAACAACCAATCCGAAGGGGCATAAATCGTGCTAGGCCAATTCGACTTTGTTTCTTTGATGCTGAAACAAGTCAAAATGAAGCAATCATTGTTGGAAATGCCGACCAACCGAATGCATACAAACATCGAGCCTTACTCATCGTAGCCGAAATCATTTGCGAATTTTGCATTCGTGATGGAATTGATATCAATGAATTACCGGTTAAACGGGCTCCGGATTGCATTTGTGGACGTCCAGTTGGAAATCGGGGACGCCGCTGGTGTTCGCCACCTTTCTACAACGAACCCGGCGACAATACGCCAGTACCAGCGATGAATTTCAATCCACGAAGACTCTTCTTCCATAGTTTTGATGATGCGAATGTGAATCCGGCAGATGAATTTCTCGACTATTTGACAAAAACGGGCCCACAAAATGCGAAAACAATTTGTATCGCTCACAATGGTGGTAAATTCGATTTTCATCTCATCCTGGAAGCACTTCACAATCGAAATCAACCGCCTAAACGATTGTGTACAACCGGTTTGAAAATTTACAGCATCAATCTTGGTGGACAGCATCAAAGGAAAGTAGTATTCAAGGATAGTCTCAACTATTTTTTCTGTTCGTTCATTTTCTTTTTTTTTGGAATATTAATTTGCAATTTTTTAATGTAGGTCCACTTGATGATCTGGTCAAAACATTCGATTTGCCTGCCACACATGCCACCTGCAAACCATTTTTCCCCTACATGTTTCTACGAAGAGAGAATTTGCATGTGCGATTGCGGGGATTACCACCAATGGACGATTATCAACCGCAATATATGAAACCGGGAAAACGGGACGCACTTATTCAATGGTATCGACTACATGAAACTGTCATCAAATTTCAACTTCGCGAACAACTTTTGCTCTATTGCACAAATGATGTGGCCATTCTTCGAGAAAGTGTGATTCGTTTTCGAAAATTGATTGCCGACCATACCCAAGGCCTCGACCCATTTCAAATTGCATCCACTGGTGCAGGCCTTGCATTGGCAACAATGCGAAAATGTTTTCTCCCACCAAATTGGCTGGTCCATTCACCAGAAGGTGGCTATCTTCGGGGAAGACGAGCATCGGCTGAATCTTTGCGATACATACAAGTTTTTGAAAAACTCAACGATGCTCAGGGTAAAATTCAATGTGCAAATTGGTCAATTGGAGAAGCAACTGTGGAAGATTCGGGATATCGTTTGGATGGTCTTTGGTATCGCACACCACCATTGCGACCACTTGCAATTGAATATATGGGATGTTATTACCATGGTGAATAAACTAATGAATATTTTTTAAAATTGATAACATTAGGATGTCGTGAATGTTTCCCGGATAGAGATCAAAAATTAGCGGGTGGGAAAAATGCCGAACAGCTCTATGAGAGGACACAACAACGTCTTTACGAGCTGGAAAATCTGCACAATCTTGAGCTACATGTTTTTTGGGGCCATGAATTGAAGAAAAAATTGCGCAGGGATGCCCGCTTTCGAGAATTATGGTTGAGTGAAGATGTGAACACACGTCCAATGGATCCAAGAGAGGATGCACTCAGGGGTGGTCGCACAGAACCGTTCAAACTTTTCCATGAATGTAAAGAGGATGAGGAAATTATCTACATTGATATTGTCAGTTTTGATCAAATTTGGGAAAAAATTGTAATAAATTTCAGGTTTCTCTCTATCCGGCCGTCATGAAAATGCGAGAATTTCCGGTGGGAAATCCAACTGTCTTGACACAAGAGCGAGTATTCCGAGAATCATCAACCCCATGGACCCGTCCCGAACATAATTTGTATAAGGGCATTTTGCTGGTACGCGTTCTGCCGCCAAGCAATGGTCTCCGCTATCCACTGCTCCCATATCGCACACTTGATGGTCGGCTCACCTTCCCATTGTGTGCATTTTGTGCAGATCGAAAACAGCAAGCAGCATGTCGACATAGTGATCGTCAGCGGGCATGGAAAACGGCATATACACATGCTGAGTTGAACAAAGCCCTTGAACTGGGCTACAAAGCTTTGAATGTCTATGAGGTTTTCATCAAGAAATTTTTCAAAGAATTATTGATAATCAACTAGGTTTGGCACTATGAGAAATGGGACCAAGATCTCTTTTCGGGATATGTGAACACATTTGTGGGGGTGAAACAACAGGCGAGCGGATGGCCACCCGGTTGCGATACTCCAGAACAGAAACAAGCATATTTGGATGCATTTGAGCTGGCCGAAGGCATTCGTCTCATTCATGAGATGGTGGAAAAAAATCCCGGCCTTCGACTAATTGCGGTTAGCTTTAAAAGAGGCAAAAGAAAGAATACACACTTTTCTTTAGAAATTGTTATTGAATGCCCTTTGGGGCAAATTTGCTCAACGTGTTGCATTCACTGAAGTACGTTACGCCAAAACTCCCGAAGAATTTCATCAGCTTTTGGCTGATGACACATTGGAATGCCTGGACTTTAAACATGTTTCGGAGGAAATGGACATGTGTGTCGTTCGAAAAAAACCCGAATTTGCAAAGCCACCGCCGACAAATTGCCTTCCAATTGCCATCTACGTCACATCATATGCCCGCCTCCATCTATACAGCTACATGGAGCAAGTACAACAAATTGAAGGTGAACTCTTGTATTGCGACACCGATTCAATTCAATATGTGGCCAAGCGGGATGGACCACGTGTTCAGGAAGGAGAGAATTTGGGACAAATGAAGAGGGAACACCCGGACAGGCTGATTGTTGAGGGAATCTATGCCGGTCCAAAGAACTATGGCTATGTACATGTTGATCGGCAAACAGGGGAAGATAGGCGAGCGGAGCTGAAAATTCGGAGTTTTCCCCTCTCCTATTCTGCCACACAATTACTCAATTTTGAATCGGTGAAGCAGTTGGCTCTCGAACATTTTAACATTGATGGAGCATTGTAAGAAGGAAAATGCTAATGAAAATTCAAATTTTTACAATTAGGGACGATGTTTTGGATCCGGATGCAGATGGTGGACGTCAAATTCCTGTGTCCTATCCATTCATTGGCAGACAACGGGATGGAACACTGTTCACACGAATGGCACACAAAGATTACAGGCCCTGCTATCAAAAAGGCCGAATTTTGGAGGGAATGCAAACCCTCCCATTTGGACATCGAGAAAATCGACGACGACGTGCTGCTACCCCAGTTTCCCCTCCTCCATCTCGACGCCCGGTACCAGGTACCAGTTCCATACCAGTACCAGTAATCATACCAGTACCAGCACCAGAACCAGTACCAGTACCAGAACCAGCACCAGTACCAGTACCAGCACCAGAACCAGAACCAGTACCAGCGCGAGCACCAGTATCAAATCTTTTTGGTTTTGAAAATGTTGCGGGTTCTTCCAATTGGCAAAGGGAGGACTATGAACGTGGAATTTGGATGGGAAGAAGAGATATGTTTGATGATGATGATGATGATATTTAAAACATATTTCATTTCATTTCACAAATTTTTTATTCACGATAAATTTAATCATGAAAATTTGAATCGACAATTGTGACATAATGCTTCATAGGCTTCTTTTCCTCCAATCAAGTTCTCTTGCCCAATCCCAATGTCATCTTCACGACGGAAACGAATCTGTATGTTTGTGGAAAATAAAATTGGTGAATGGAAATGTTCTGACCAATGGGTCAATGCTTTCACCAAAGATGGGATGGTTGGCAATTTCCAATGTGGGTTGGGATCGACGTTTGGTGAATGTGGCCTGTTCACTGCCACAGCGAAAACAAATTGCCGTAAGCCATTGCACACCAGTTGCAATAGGAATAATATCGACCACAGATGGAAACATTTCCTTTCGATATGTGGCATTCAATGCAGCCACAATCACGTGTTTCCGGTGAACATTCACAAGAAAAGTGCACATTGAACGTAGATCCCGAAAGAATTGCCCTTCGTCGATGCATATCACTTGAACTTTTGGGGATGATAGAGCAGTCCATAGCTCAAATAAATTTTCGGCAATCAATGCCTCTTCGCCCGGTTCATTTCCAGCCACGTCGTGATGTACACGAACATTTGTTGCATTCGGATCATCGGGGCCGTATCGTTTGCAATCAAGGGAATGTTTCATATACAAGACATTTTTACCGGCCAATTGGGCACGTCGGCCCTGACGGATGAGCTTCGTAGTTTTGCCCGAAAACATTGGGCCCAATATGAGTTGAATAGACATTTTCAAAAAAAAATTTTATCTAGGAAATTCGTTTAACAATGGTAAGAGGGTATGTGAAAAAAAGTGAAAAAGTTGATCGGTTTGGCGAATGCCTGTCACAATTGTTCTTCCACTTATATACACCAACGCAGAGGCACCATCCAATTTTATTCGAAGTGCAGGAAAAATTGTTGGATCATATTGAGCGGATTTTCTTCCAAATCGTTCTCTCATTTCTGCGTACATTTTCTCAATTGCAATCCGTTGAGGATGTCGATAGGAGCCAACAACATTTGTAACCATCAATCCATAAATTCCCAATTTTGGACATTGTAGATGACGAACCACTTTTTTTGCCATTTTTGAAACCAATTGGGGATGTGGAACACCGGTTAGGACGACTTTAGCACTTTGGAATACAAGAGCGGCCAATGTTTTCTTTTTCCCCGATTTTGTTGTCAGACGAAGACGCATAATGATTGCATGAAAACGTTTTGGCTCATACTCGGTACATATTGAATTTCGAGCAATATTCAAGAATTGTTCTTTCGAAAATGATTCCAAATTTGGAAGTAATTTGAAAGTAGCAGAGGAATTTTGAATTGTTAACATTTTTTATCTTTGTGAAAAATAATCTTTGCTAAAAAAGTTGTGTTATTCTGTTATTCATTTGTCGTTTTTTCTTCTTTGTTCACTTTTTCTGCTGGGCAACTACCACGAGCACTTCAAGGGGGAAATATGAGCGATGACGGCCACCTCCAAATTGAATGATGCATGGCATGTATGGGTAGAGCAGCTTGACGCGATGCTTGATGTAGTAGTAGGCGCGGACCTGTTTGAAATTGATAAAAATTAGAAATTCTCACACGCTTACCTTGACATCCAAATAGCCACCAAGGGCCTGAACATCCGCAGCCGATTGGGTGCTCAAATCGTTGCAACGAACCGGGAAATTTCGATGGCCTGGACGAATGTGGCAAGTACGGAGATAGACTCCATAGCGGAGATGATGGATAATCTCACGACGGGCCTCAATGTTGGTCAGCATGACTTGCAATTCACGAGTCGAACAATGGTACTTGTCGCAGAGATAATCAATCAGTGGGATGGCCGGTTCACATTTGCACAATTTTGGTGGGGTATTCTCCTTTTCTTCTTCATCGTCCATTTCGATGATTGGGCCATCCTCCTCCTCTTTCTTCATCTTTTTCATTTCTTCTTGGTTCAATTTCAGCGGCTCAATGGCGTCGATGTTGTCCTTCTCCTCAATTATTTTGAGAATGCGTTCCTGCTCCTCGATGATTTGAAGAGCTCCAATGTCATTGGCCAAATTTTCCTCGATGGCGGTTGATGATTCCTCCAATTTTTGTTGTTGTTCTTGTGTTGTTGATTCGATTTTCTCCTAAAATAATTAAAAAAATATTGAAGGGAAAAAGAATTAAATTACCTCCTCCTCCTTGGGATTTTCTAAAAGCCAGTCAACAGCGGAAACGAATTCCATATTTAGCTTTTATTCTTTTATAATCTGTTAAGGAAAAGTTTATATATATATTAATTTGAAAGTCAGAAATGGAAAAAATAATGGAGGACTCTGGCAGTATTATTGATGAGGATGAAATAAAATTTCATCATCCATTCACCATGTGTGTCTCAGGGAGTACGGGAAGTGGAAAAAGTGAATGGGTTAAGAGATTTTTGGAAAATGTCGATCAACTGGTAGATGGAGATGGAATCGAGCGCCTTTTATACTGCTATGGCGAGCTGAACCCCAATGTTTTGAGTCTTCAAAGACGCGGTACAATTGGTGGTCTGAAAACAATTGTTCATTCCGGTCTACCCGAAGGAAATTACATTCGAAAAATTGCACATGAATGTAGTGGTCGTTTGCTCGTCGTTTTAGATGATTTGATGGTAGGAATGGATGGACAATTTCTAAATATTCTCTTCACTCGTGGATCCCACAATTGGCGAACCAGTGTCATATTGGTCACACAACATTTGTTCACGCCACAATTAAAAATTGCTCGTAACAATTCACACTATATTGTTCTAATGAAAAATCCGGCAGGTGCTTTACAAATTAGAAATCTTGCCACACAATTATTTCCCGGACGTGTTTGGCTTCTACTCGATGCATATACGGATGCAACACGAGAGAATTATGGCTATCTTCTCATAGATTTGCATCCTTCCACTCCATCAATTCTACGTCTCAGAACAAATATATACCCGAGTGAAGGAGAAAAAACCATTGTTTATTTGCCAAAATGAGTAAAAAAACGCCAAATTTCAGTGATAATATCACTCGAAATCTCTCTTTCATTCAAAATGTACATGAAAAGAGAAGGTCACAACAAGGGATAAGAGAGTTAATTACAAATGCTTCGGATGATGAATTACTTAGTTTTGTTGAAATTTGTTTCAACGTTCTTCAAGGACGTCTCCCCTTGAACAAGAGGAATCATCAACGACTCTCCAAACATGCCTTACAATTCCGACGTTTAGCAAGATGTCGAACTGCTAATTCGGCAAAATGCATTTTAACTCCGCAAAAAGGAGATGGATTACCCGCGATTGCCGGGGTATTGGCTAGTGTTTTGGTACCACTTTTATCAAATTTAATAAATAAAAATACATAAATATCCAATTTGATTTGGAAAAAAAAGAAAAATGCAACGAATAAATCGTTTGTTTCTCGTACCAGAAGAGCTCTACATGAGCATGATGAATCCTTCCAGCGATGGAAGTGCTATTGGCCATGTCCGCTCAAAAATGCAAAAAATTTCCAATGAGGGGAAAGGGGATGAGCAAGTTGCAAAATATGAACAAGAATTTAAGCGTTACAATAAACTCACTCGAGAACGAGAGGAAGAACCAGTAAATGTACAATTGAAAAATATCAAAGATATAGCGGATGCTTTACCGAAACCGACTGAGAATGTGAAAATTGTTCAAAAAATTTCTTCAAAAGGAAAAAAGAGGGGTAAATTAAAAGTTAAAACCCCCATACCTGAAGAAAGGGAAATAGAAAAGGGTGCTAGTGTGGTACAAAATGCATATCAGTTTGTTCGTAAAAATGCTGCCACTCTCGGTGTGACCAGAGAAGATCAAGTCTTGAAAACAATTGGGGGTAATGATCCATTGAAAACTAGTAATGTAGCTGTCATTTTGGACCATTTGTATCGAAATGGTGGAATTCGGCGAGCACCGCTACCAGTTGGCTATAACGAATTGGTTAAGCGAATTGAAGATAAATTTCCACAATTAAAATCTATGCTTTCGGATGGTGGCCAATCTGGCAGAGGTCCGATAATGAAAATAAATAAAGAAAGGGAAATGAAAGCATTTCATTTTAAACCAATACTATGGACTTGAAAAGAGAAAAACTTCTTGACCATCTCTATAAGGATGTACATTCCGAAGCATGTTTCACTAGTCTTGAGCCTTTGTTACGAGCTGCCAAAAAAGTTGACAAAAAAATCACAAGACGGGAGGTTCGTGACTATTTGGCTCGACAAAACACCTACACCCTACATCGACAAGTCGTTCGCCGTTATCCACGTTTACGCACCTTTGCACCTGGATTACATACCGAATGGCAGGCCGATTTGGCTGTAATGGACAAGCTGTCTCGAGTAAATGATGGTTTCAAATATTTTCTCGTTTGTATCGACATTTTGAGTCGGATGATTTTTGTTGAACCGGTCAAAAGTAAACATTCACAAAATATGATTGATGCATTTGAACGTTTATTCAAAAGAGTCAAATTCATTCCTTGGAAATTGCTCACAGATGCTGGATTAGAATTTCATGCACGTCCTGTACAAAACTATTTCAAGAGTAAAGAGATGGAACATTTTTCAATGTACACTTCACCTCAATTCCATGCAGGAATGGCTGAAAGAGCGAATCGATCTATCAAAGAGAGGTTGTATCGTCTTTTTACGGAACGGGGCACCCAGAGATGGGTAGATGTTATTCAACAAATTGCCAACGCTCTTAACCGTTCACCAAATTCTAGTATTTTTGGAATGCGTCCTTGCGATGTGAATTTCCGTAATGCCGAGGAGTTAAGGAAAAGACTAAAAGAGAAGGCACTTATAGAAGAGAGGAAACATAAGAGAGGGAGTAAATTTAAAGTTGGCGATCGAGTTCGAATCGAAAAATATAAACATGTATTCCAGAAGGGTTATTTACCAAATTTCACTGGTGAAATATTCATCATTGATAAAGTGAGAGATTCGGCTCCATATCAACCTGTGACCTATCGCTTAAGAGATGAAAAGGGAGAGGAAATCAAAGGATGGTTTTATTCCTATGACCTTTCCCGGGTTCTTGATGAATCAAAAGAAGGACTATATGATATCGAACGTGTATTGAAGAGACAAAAAAGGGAAGGTCGTGAATATATTCTTGTAAAATGGAAAGGTTATGGAAATGAATATAACAGCTGGATTCCTACAAGTTCAATAAAATATAAATAATTTGGCATTTTTTAATTTTTAACAAAAAAAAATGTCTTCATCATTTTATGTAATTTTACCTTCAAATACAATTATTGAGGGAAATCGAACTAATTCATTCCGTGTACGACTGCCTCGAAAATTACAATTTACATCTGATTGGTATGTGGGTTTGGCTGTTATGGTTTATCCACATTCGTGGCCTTCCCTGGGAACAACATCTGCCCAATATGTCAATATTGTCTGGAAAACTGGTGAACGAATTCAACTAACAATTCCGTCCAGCAGTTTCAAATCTCCCCAAGAATTGGCCGATACTCTCCGTAAGGCACTTCGGGAGGGAAGTGAAGATTTAGCAAAAGGTGTTCGAACAGCCCAATTGAGTTTAATAGATGTTTCGAGAAAGGCTAGGGATAAAGCCAAAGCTGAACATGATCGTTTGACAAAGGAAAGAGAAGGTATTGCAGCAGCGGTTGCATCCAATATAGAGGATGTGGGCGACATGGAGGAAACTTCCGAAAGACACCAAAGAGCAGCAGCTGAATCCGGTTTGAAGGATCCGCTCATACCAATTCCTAGCGAAGAAGAATTATACAACCAATTTTTGAATGAAGGCCTGGCCCAATTAGATGATGAGGATCGAAAAATTTTTGATGAAACAAAAGATAAAGGTTTAGAAGCATGGGTTCATGCCTATAGAAATGTGAATTTTACATGTCGTTTGACATTTGATTCCACCAAAAATCGTTTCACCATTCACATTGATCAGGGATTTGTAAAAGAAGTGGAATTGAGCGAACAACTGGCCTATATCCTAGGTTTTGATCAATTAAAATTGACAGAAACAACAGTTGCAAAATTTATGCCCGATATGCGTGGAGGTGTCTCCTCTTTCCATGTTTATGCACCCGGTCTAATTGAACCAATGATGTTTGGAGATGTTACAGCTCCATTGCTCAGAATTGTCACAATTCGGGGAAAGGAAGATGAAATAATTGAAGAACAATTCATGTCTATCCAATATCATAAATTGTTGGTAAAGGAGATCGCGGAAATTTTTATTGAAATTCGTTCCACAAGTGGCGCTCTCATGCCCTTCCAATATGGAACTTGCTGTTTAACTTTACATTTTAAAAAGGCAGCCTATTTCTAAAAATGAACACTCTACAAATTAATAAAATTCTCCGGAGAAATTTTGCGACAAGGAATTTCTTTCGAGGTTGCTTCGCCAGTGATCAGATACCAAATAACTTAATCGGATGGCCTTGGTGTATCGTTGTGAATATGGATCCAAGCTCTATGGCCGGCTCACATTGGGTGGCAATGTTTTCCCCAAGACGGAATCAAATTGAATATTATGATTCACTTGGAATGTGGCCTCCGCCAAATCCAGAAATTTGTCTCTTCCTCGATCGCTTCAAACACGTCAAATTCAATCGAAGAGCAATGCAATCAATTCGGGCAAAAAATTGCGGGAAACATGTCATCTACTTCCTCTATAATCGATGTCGAGGCTTTGGATTTGTTGAAATTTGTCGCCGTTTATCCACACTTCAATCCTCCCCGGATAATCTTGTCAATATTTTTATTCGTAAGCGAATATTTACAAATGTATAAATAACTCAAATTTGTAAAAATATTTCACGAATTCAAAATGCACGTTGATTTTGATCCATTAAAAGTCGATTGGTCCACATCTGGAGGTGGCGGGGAATCGACAATCCAGTTTGGAGGTGCAGCCTATGCTGTTTTCAAAGGATATCCCTATCAACGAGGCGGGGGTATTGGTTCCGTGTTGAGAAGTTTCATGATGCGATATCTAATTCCAATTGGAAAGGAAATCGGTGCGGCAGTAGGTCGTCAAGGATTGGAATCGGGAAATAATGTTTTAACAAATGTTTTAGCAGGAAAGGATTTGAAAGAATCTCTTGTAAATGAGGGAAAAGCCGGTTTAAAAAATCTTCTTGAAAAGGCCGCTCGTAATGTGGATGTACAACGACAGAAGCAAAAGGGTGAAGGCGGTAGCTTCGATTTTAAGAGATATCGTAAAAGTAATATAAATAAGATAAGTTCCACCATTGGTCCTCAAAATTTACTTCCCCAAAAAAGAAAAGGAAGAAAACAAAAACGACTTCGAGTTGACGCACTGGGTACTTACTAATGAGTTGTCCTCAAAAAATTAGTGAGGCCAGTCCTCTGGCTCTAAGCAGCGCTCTAAATATTTTCAGTGTCCCACCTACAAATGTATCGGTAATCCGTTCATATTTTCGTGAAATACTTCCCTTGGCCACAATCACACAAGATTCACCCTATCTCTTTCGTTTGTTTAGCGATAATCTCTGGACAGATCTTTCACGAATTTATTTGTATCTTGAATTATCTGTTGAAAAGAAAAATGCCGAAGGAAATTGGGTTACCCTGGCGGCAGCAGATACACCAGTTGGAACTATTCAAGGAATTGGTCAAACATTTGTTCAACAGCTCAAAGTTTCAGTGGGAAACACTGAAGTTTACGACAGTGGAACCTTGTACCCCTATCGGGCCTATATCACCAATCAGCTGTCATTTGGAGAAAATGTGAAAGAAAATTTTATGGCATCCATGGGCTACTATCCAATTAAGAAACATGATACTGCAACGGATACCGGTTTCATATCAATTTCTGATAGATTTACTCTTAGTAGAAAGGCCCAATTTCTATCTCGACTCGATTTCGATTTGGGAAATCAAGAGCTGTTCCTTCTCAATAATTTAGATCTCTTATTTACCATCTATAAAGCCAAAGATGCTTTCCTCTTACAAACATTGAAAGCGAACGATGCAAATACTTATCGTCTCTATGTTCATGATGTAAAAATTTACGCTAAAATGGTTGAGGTGCAACCATCTTTGAATATGAATATCTACAAAACATTGGAAGGTAAACCGGCGACATATGCAGTAAGGAAAACGGAAATTAAATCCACATTCTTATCTGCGGGAAGGACTGAAATCGACTACAATGCATTCAGTGCAACAATTCCACGTAGATTAACAATTGCCTTGGTTGAAAATGCAGCATTTAATGGAGATGTGAAAAAATCCCCATTTAATTTCAAACCATTTGACATTCGAGATATTAGCGTTCATGCCGGTGGTTATGTCTATCCAGTTTTTCCATATAAACTCAATTTTACAAATGGTCATTGTATTCGGGCATTTGTCGATTTGTATGAGGCAATGGGAATGGCCAATTCAGAAAAGTCATGCGATATTTCACTAACTAAATTCATAGACGGATGGACTTTCTTTGTCATTCCCCTTACATCCACTTTAGACGATTCCTGCGGTTTTGAACTTCTTCGAAGTGGAACAACCAGTATTCGAATGCAATTCAATAGTGCCATCCCCAATGGAGGGGTGGAAATGATTGTAATGGGAGAGTTTGACCAAATGATAATGATAGATTTCAATCGACATATTGTTTCTGATTCAACACTTGGTTAAAATATAAATAAAAGAACCAATTTCAGATTTACATCAAAAAAATGGATAAGATATTCGAATTTTACAAATCTCAATCAAATTTGAGTGGAATAAATGACACTTCATTTGGGCGATTGACATTTGACCCGGAATACAGCGAAAGAATCAAAGGCAATGGGCATTGGGAAAATGTTATCGGTGTTTTTCTCATCTATCTGGTCGCCTTGCCCACACTTTGGCTTTGTTGGCTATCGATAGTGAATTTGCTAAAGAAATGGGGATTGATTGGGCAGCCAGAGGCAAACCATATGATGGAAGAATTGAGAAATGTGAGTATACCAAATGGGAGAAGAAGATTATAATTTTTATCCAAAGAATAAATGTTGTTCAAAAAAATCAGATAAATCTTTATAATTCTCAAATTTGTTTTTGGTCATTTGTTCCCTTTCACAATCTTGTAGAATGGGGACTGGATCAGCCCTGATACATCATTTCAATTTCGTTTCGTACCATTCGGAGGACGTCTCCCATTTCATTTTGCCCGTTCCATTTGCTTTTGTCCTCTATCTCGGCATGGATGGGGAGACCGATTGTCCAAAATTCATCTCCGTCTTCAGCCATCACAATTGGAATATTTCCGGTATAGAGCAATAAGTATGCCAAATCCTCATTTGCCAAAAATTTATTCAGGTTGGCAAGAAACATTGCCTAAAATAGTATTAATTAATGAATTGAAATTTGTTTCTCACAATCTTTCTCACGCTATTCCAATCTTTTCCGGCATAATTGATTGTGGGACCCAACAAAGTTAATTCTCTGGGTGTCCTGCATTCAAGGGTTCGGGCGGCCTTGTCCAAATCACCGACGTATTTTGCTTGTTGCCATTGATAATATTGCATACTACAGTTAAAGAAATGGCCCTCAGAAATGAACGATGCGGGATATAAATTGTTGAAGACATATTCTGGGCCACAAAATGCAAAATATTCTTCCCCATCAGTTGTTAGGAAATGTAGGAGGGGCCTTTGCGGTCGTTGAGCCATTTTGTATTTAAAAATGAATAAAATATTTTAGGTTTATGAGTGGGTTCCAAAGAGATTGCTTCGGCTTTTATAGTCCGCCGCGATGGCTGCCCCTTCGTCTTAATTACATTTTTACCTATAGAAATAATTTGTTTCATTCAGATGTTTCATTCAAATGTTTCAGCTATTGTTACATTATTATTTTGAAAAATTATATTAACAAAGAAAAATGTAAGCGGAATCCTCCTCAAAAAAGATTCATTTGTGAAAAATTTCATACTTTTCATTTGGGAGTTGTTAATTAATAATTTTTTAGATTCAATTCCCATGAAAATTTATGATTTAATCTTCAAAAGGTCCATTTGAAGAATTATGTATTCCTCATTCCAGATTCAAAAAAATCCGTTTAGATAATTGTCATTTACCAATCCAATGTCCAAAGTCAAATCACTGATTGAAAATCCCAATTCCATTACAAAAAGTCCATTTGAAAAGTTATCGATTCCCTTCCCAAATTCAAAATCCATTTGGCCAGGTTCCAATTCCAATCCAGAATCCAAAATCCATTTGAGAAAAATTCATGTCTTAACTTTTTTATCGATTGATTTTTATTGATTTTTCTTTGAAAAAATCGATTTGAAAATAGGCAATATCTTTGGGCTTTCAAGTCAAAAATAGAAAAATTTTACTTTTTATCAGTACCCTATCCAAGGTTCAAAATCCATTTGAAAAAAAAAACTACATGCCCCATCTTTTTTATCGATTGATTTTGATTGATTTCCTCTTGATCAAAGATCAGTCCAAAGATATTAGTCATCGATCGATTTTCTCTCAACGAGATCGATTTGAAAATGGCCAATATCTTTTGGCTTCTCTAACCGATCAATAGGCAATCAATCAAAATCAATCAATAAAAAAGATGGGATCATACTGTAGTTCGAA